>CM062820.1:1265485400-1265949976 GCA_031772625.1 Pinus tabuliformis | reverse complement strand
ACCATCGAGTATATATTGGGATACCCCACTAGGTTGCTATCTTTTTGCCGCAGGTAACGGAGTCTCTCGCCTTGTAAACACGATACACTGAACACAACATTCAGGGAGATTGGTGTTGTACATCAGTCCTTGGTTTCAGTTAAGGTGTATATTGTAGTTCATGGATGCTTGGTAAACCCTCTTGCCTATATAACCCTTTTTGATTTATTTGTTGTTTTAAGTTATAAAATTAACTGCCAACGATAATATGTCGAACCCATGCAGTTGCTTCTTGACCTCATATTGAGTAATTCCTTGTAAATTTTAATTTTAAAGCCCTCAACAAAATCATCTCCTCTCCTTTTGATTTTGAGAGAAAGTTATCATGTTTGAACCATTGCGGTTCACTTCACAGTTCCCCTTCATCATTTGATACTAAAGGGTCATCACAAGGATTTCTTCCTGAACTTTCACAGTCACTTGAAGCCCAAGGATTTTTAACTTGGAATTTTTCCAAGTATCCAACCCCTTGCTTCTCATGCCCTGCCTTGAGACTCATTGTCATCTTAGGAATCTGATCTAACCCCTGAGAGTCCATAGAGGTTTGTTTTTATACACACCGAATCCACTTTGATCCATTGGTGATATCTCCTCAACAACCTTATAGTCCATATGACAATCTTGGTGTTCCATTGGAGTTATCTCCTCATCCATCCTAGATTCCTCCTCGCCAACTGTTTCCACCTATGCTTTAGAAGGTGAGTTTCCAACCTCTCCTCGAGGGTCCTCTGGAAGTCTCAGCTACTATGGAAAATTTTAGGGTCTAATATTCGCAGTTGGGGCTAATTTTCCATGATTTAAAAGAAAAAGATTCGCCAATTTCCATTTTTTTTAAATGATTCACCCAAATTTTACAATATAAAATTATTTTACCTTAAAAATCGCCAACATTATATAGAGACTATATATAAATTCATTATAAATTTGTATAAATTTACAAATATATCAATAAACATTTTATAATCTGCATATTAGGGACTAATGAGTTTCACCAATATTTTATACTTCAAGATAATTTTCTATCTTTAAAATTTTCCCTGTCAGCTACTCACATCCCGACATTGATAATGATTCCGAATATCAATTTCCACTGGAAGGCTTTCCTTATGTAGGAAGAGTTCCATCTCAAACACCTCCTGAAAATAGTGGGCCTATGCTTCCACATGGTTATACGACCTTGGCTCAACTAGTTTCAAGAACTCCTAGTGCTTCTTCGTTATACCAAAATACCATTTGGTCATCGAATGTTATGACTACTTCTGATCTGTTTATTCCTAACGTGACCTCTCATATCTCTATGCAAACTATCGTTACTTCAATTCCGATTCAACTGATTATTATGACACAACCATTACCTTCATTCCAACCTTCAATCCCGGTGCAACTGAAAATTTCGTTTATACGTCTGTAAGTTCCTCAATTCCCCCATCAAGTGGACAAAATGTGCCACCACCTCATTCGTAGCATGGGGGGGGAATCCAAATATCCCTCTTGTCTCAAGTGGAACCCATGTGAGTGGATCACAACCTCACATGGTTGGAGTGAGTCAACCTATTAGTGGTATTCCTAATCTTGCTAAATCATCTATTCCAAATGGAGAAAGTAATGTCTAGTATCAATAGCCTTATTTGGCCTAGATACCCCACCAACTGTGTTATGTTCCATATGGTTTGTAAGCACTTCAAAATCCACCTTATATTCCATAAGTAGGTCCTCGTGTGCAACCTGGTCAACATCTTATTCTCAGTGTATATGGTAAATTCCCAATTGGAACTTATTAGTACCAACAAGGAATTCCTCAAGGAACTATTCAACAACAACCTTTATAGCAGTAGAGGCAACCTTTGCAACAACAGGGGCAACCGTTGCAGTAATTTCAACAACCTTTGCAGCAACAAACAAAGTTTTTCCAACAATTGAATCAATCCTTGTATCCGCAAGGTCAACCATTGCAGCATCAAGGTCAACCCTTGCAACAACAAACCCAACCTCTATATCAAAAATGTCAAACATTGCAACCATAAGGTCAACCCCTACAGCAGAAGGGCCAACATTTTTATCACCAGGGCCAACAGTTGCAACAAGAACCTTACAATCCATATGTCGCGCAAAATGTTTATCCACCTTATGGTTCTCAACAGCCTATGGCAAGTCAGTATCAACCCTACCCTGTACAGAACCCACCTTTGTGGGGTAGAATCTACCTTATGGTAAGGGTATCCCTCATTAGGGGAAAAATCAAGCTCCTTATGGTAAAAATTTGTCACTGTGGATGAAAAACCCTTACCAATAAGGATGGAACCCAGAAACTGGGCCTTATCAAAGGCCTTTGCCTTTTTAACCCACAATTACCATTTCTAGCAACGTTGGAACTTCCAGATGTCTCAAGGGCTTACTAATGATCCAATACTTTATTCACATTATTGGTCTCTAGTTCCCACTAAGATTCCTAGCGATTGCCCAAAATTCGAAGGAAAAGCTAAAGAAGACCCTTAGGCCCATGCGATGACTTATCACTTATGGTGTTCTTCCAATTCCTACATTGATGACTCTGTTCATGTACGTCTCTTTCAGCGAACCTTGACAGGTGCTACACAAAATGGTACATCGAGTTACCTCGAGGTACCTATCCAAACTTCAATTCTTTGGCCATTTCCTTCCTCACTCACTTCTAGATACCGGTTCGTTATGAAACTGGTATGAATTTTCTTACATCTCTGAAATAGGATATTGCTATCCACATCTTAGATCACATCCATGAATGGAGACATTGGTGTCGTCTCATCAATTTTGAAATACATGATGAATTGTTAATCGAATGGTTTACCAAATGATTCTTTAACAAAATTGCTGCAGACATAGCAATGAGAGGTTGTGTTACTGAAGATAAAGCCATTGCCCGTGCCCAATATTTAGATTTGGTTTATTCCCAATCTGGCACTCTATATGAGATCTTGCCTAATGCTCTGAGACCATATTTAGATCTAGCATCTTCGAAAGTCTTCAGACATACCACCTATCGATGTTATTATTGGACCAGTATCTCAAACTTCCAATAGATTTTCTTCGAAGTAAAAATCCATTTCAAGTACTACATTCAATCCTCCTTTGAAATCCTCTTTGAATCTTGGTAAATCCTCTGAGTTAATGCCATTCAATGTACTGTGGTAGACAAAACCTCAGAAGGTAAAACGAAGGGTAAAGGTAAAGCAAAATCTGATACCCTGAAACAAGATCCTCCTAGGCCATCTCCTGAAGATGCCTCCAAACGTAAGCCTAAGTATCATTGCCTCATTTGTGATGAAGATCACTATACTAAGGGTTTTCCTCGTCGTGTGGAAGTGAGTCACTTATTGAAAGGGACATTGACTATACTAAAAGAGCCATTTACATCATAGCAGACACAATTAGTATAACAACCACAATCCTTTACCTCTTCAAGTTCTTAGGTCTACATGAGTGGAACATTGCCTATTTATGTTGCCACCCAGTCGAAAGATTATCAAACTCCTCAAAAGAAAATGGTGGAAAAGGAAGCCACTGATACACATTCTACTTCCTCTCCACCCTGTTCTGTTCCTCTTCATATCAAGAGACCTAATAATGAATCCGTCATCCAACCGCCTCCTAAAGGTGTGCTTCAGAAGTCATCTTATAATCCAAATGCTAGAGCTACTCAACATTACAGTATTGTCGAAGATCTGGCTCAAGCGCCTTTGGTGATGTCTGCCTTGGAAGTTCTCCAAACTTGTCCAATGTAGCGGAAATCATTATTATCTGCTATAGGAGGAATCGATCATGCCGATTCAAATTTGATCACTTTCCATATGGAAAACTATGTTCCTCGTCTTCCCCATCAAATTGCGTTTTTGATTCAAGTCGTTATAAAGGGAAAGACGATTCATTGGACTGTCATTGATGAGGGTGCTTCCACTTGCATCATGTCTGTTTCATGTTGGAAATCCATTGGCTCTCCACCTCTCAATCAGTCTCCAAACACCTTAGAAGCCTTTGATGGCAGAGGCTCCCATCCTTATGTTATTCTCAGAAGTTTTCCCATCACCTTGGAAGGGAAAACTGTCGAATTAGAAGTAGAAGTCGTAGATGCAAATATGAATTACAACGTTCTACGTGGACAAAGTTGGACTCATGCCATGTTTTTTGTTGTTGCCTCTTTGTTCCGTGTGCTTCGATTTCATCATGAAGGGAAAATCATCACCGTCGATCAATTATCCTTTTTCTCTTCCGGTTCTTCAAATGGCCACGTCCCATATGTGGGAAATAATGATATTCCTTATGAGAGTGTGGGGGAAAGTATTTTTAAAGATTCTGATTTAATGGGAACTTTTTCTTTTCCACCTCCACATGTTTCCTCGGTCAACATAACCTCAATCTCAAGTGATCCATGGATCATCCCTACTCTAGATCAGGTTGATTCTTTCGGTGATGATATGCCAATAAGTCCTTTAGAACAAGCTTATCAATAAGTTATTTTGGCTTCAGCGACTACTACTGAAAGTCATACTATTCTTAGTATGCACCTGGACACATATTCATAATCTCTGTGGCTTGGTTCTTGGGATTCTCTAGACAATTGAATGACATATTTCCCCACTGACAAGAGTATTGTTGAATGACATTTTTCCCCATCACTGGAATGATGCTCATCATTGTTCCTCATTTCTTCCAAGTCTTAGTGAAATTTCCTCATGTCTTAATACTTTTGTTTCTCATAACCCGGTGCATCCACTTCGAACACCTGTTTTGGTGCTGGAAGTTCTATCTGAAGGTAACATGGGAGATATCATACTACTTTTCCTGTTGATATTTTAGTCCAACCTGAAATCGTCAAGATATTTAAACTAGGGGCATATTTTTCTCGCCGTAAGATTAATATTTTTTCGCATCCTTTTATGAGATCTTCTCATCGATTTTTTACCATTTGCCCATTATCGCAATGGGGTATTTATCCTCTGACTCATAAACGTCACTCACCTGGGGGGCATGGGGGCATTGTCGTTTATGTGTTATTCCACTATTTGGCTTGTGTCGATACTTACATGTCATTCTAATGGTGAAACTTTGGTTTCAATCTCTATTGATCGATTACCTGAGTCCGAAAACAGGCTCCATCTGAACTTTTTTACGCGTGATCATCCATGTAAATAATTTTGTACATTAGTGTGAAGTTTGATTTTTGGTGTGATTGTTTGCTTTGTAGACTGTTGGCATTATGGCACAGGTTTGGAGCTATGGCACAGGTGTTGTCCTTGATGGCAACTCTCTTTGGTAACAGATCTCAGTTCAGGCTTTCAGAATGAAGGAAAAGACATATACGCAGGTTCATCTAGACGAAGACGTGTATACACGTGAGTTAGACGTTTCAAAGGTGCGTATGCATATACATGCACTTTCATGCAAGGAAAAGTGCGTATATGTTGGAGAACTTACCTCTGGTCCGTGGTAGTTAGTCCTTGGTATTTGAACCTATGGTTTTGGACCATGGTACCTCGTCAGAAGTGTTGATCCTAAGTATTGGGTCCGTGGTATTGGTGTTAATTGTATGAGATTGTTAATTGTATGAAAAACTTGGGTGAAGAAATAAAAGAGGCTATTGTGGTTGAAAAAGTTCTAAGATCTTTGTCCCCCTAGGTTTGAATCTAAAGTTTCTGCAATAGAATAAAAGGAGAATCTTCGAAACCTTACCATGTCACAGCTACACGGGATTCTAACTACTTATGAAATGAGGAAAGGAAGACCATCAGACAGGAGAGAAGCAACTTTCAAGGCTTCAGGCAAAGGAGACTACTATGAGTTAGGACATGCATCAGAAGACGAAGAAGAATCAAATTTTGTCAAAAACCTTCAACAGGGGGCCGGAAGATTCCGAGGTAAGTTACCTTTCAAATGCTTTGCTTGTGGAAGAGTCGAGCACTATGCTGCCAAATGTCCTCATAAGGATAAGGTTGACAAAGGGAAGGAACCTGTTAGTTGGAACATGAAATAGAATGCAACTAAGAAAAGTTACTACACTCATGAAGACAGTGATGGCCTATCAAATAGTGACGAAGATGAACGAGGTAATGATTATAAACTTTTAATGGCTTTTGAAGATGATTAATACATGGATGCTATAGATGTAGATGGTTTTTATGAAGAGATTTCTAGACTCAAAACATGTTTAGAAGAAAAGAATATGATCATTGATACTCTGCAATTCCAACTTGATGAAAAAGAAAAATTTCTTGAGAAGTTAGAATGTGAAATTGTTGGCCTTAGAAAAGAAATTGAGAAAACGAAGGCTCTTATTCTTAAATTTGTTGAAGGATCTGAAACTCTGGATGAGATTATCAATGTACAACGTTCTCCACTAATCAAGACAGGTTTGGGGTATAATGGAGAAGCATCTCAAGCATCCACCTCAAAGAGTTATCTTGATGCAACAAGGAGGAATGAGCAAAAGCCCAATGGAGATCACCAGGTAAAACAGGGACGAATTACATCAAGAATAAACAAAGACCACCAGGTAAATCAGGGGCAATGCATCTTAAGGGTGAACAAAAGCTAAAAGCAGCCACAAGTAAAAACTTCTCAATTTTCTTCAAGAATGGATGACAATCGAAACTAAAATCATTTGGCTGGTAGATTTGGTAATTGCATAAGTTTCTTCAATGGCCAATGTTTCTCTTTCCATAACTTTGGTCACAAAGCAGCTCAATGTGTTTCCTATAAGACAATCATGACTAGAGAAGCTCAAAAACAAAGAAGTATGACTGGAATCACAAAAAGGACCTATAACAACTTTTCCACCCTTGAAAATGAAATTGAATGTTCTATTTGTAATAACTTTGGTCATGAAGATTCTGAATGCATGAGCAGGTTTTGGAAGACAACTCAGAAGGAACAAAACTCAAGTGCCAGAACATGGAGAATGAAGGAATCGCAAACAGAAAGATGTGGGATAGCCTTTTATGCAGAAGGACAGGAAAATCTATGGTACATCGACAGTGGATGTTCGAAGCATATGATAGGTGATAAAGAAAAACTTGAATCATATAGTGTTTTAGAAAAGGGAAAGAAAGTTTCTTTTGGAAATGATACGCCTGTAGTCATAAAAGGAAGAGGCACTGCTCAGTTGAAAGAAAAGGTCAAAGATGGAAATGTTTTGTATGTTGATGGCTTGAAGCATAATCTACTGAGTGTCAATCAGATGTGCGATCAAGGAACCGAGGTAATATTTCAATAAAATGGATGTAGTGTTCGTGATCTTGATACAGGAAAAACAGTGATCAAAGGTAGAAGAATTTCAAATAATCTATACATATTTGAAGAAGGACAACAACAATGCTATTTGAGCAAGGATGATGAACACTGGTTATGGCACCGGAGGTTGGGGCATCTAAGCTTTTCACAAAGAAGGAAAGCATGCAAATACCAGGTAGTTCGTGGTCTTCCAGATATCAAAATTCCAGACAACACAATATGTAAATCATGTCAGTTTGGTAAGCAAACTAGAACTAACTTCCCTGAGAAGGAAGGATCAGCTAGCAGGCCTCTTGAGCTAGTCCATACAAATGTATGTGGTCCATTTAGGACAAGGTCACCTCGAGGAGAAGAATACTTTATATTATTCATTGACGACTTCTCCAGGATGGTTTGGTTAGGACTTATGAAGCACAAAGACGAAGCATTCGAAAAATTCAAATCCTTCAAAGCCTTGGCTGAAAACAAATCAGATCACAAAATTAAGTGCCTTAGGTCCGACAAAGGTGGGGAGTTTACCTCAAATGAATTTTTCGATTTCTGTGAAGAACATGGAATAAGAAGGGAATTCTCTACAGCTAGGAATCCTCAGCAAAATGGAGTGGTGGAAAGGATGAACAGAACAGTCCAACAAATGGCTCGTGTTATGCTTGATGAGTCTGGAACTCCCGCAACCTTCTGGGGTGAAGTTGCATTTGCTGCGGTTGTTATTCTCAAAAAAACAAATGTCTGAGTGAACAACATTCAAACTCCTCATGAGCTCTGGTATGGTGAGACTCCTTCGGTAAAGCATTTCAAAATTTTGGAAGCAAATGCTATATTAAGAATAATGATGCAGCTTGGCAAACTTGAACCTAGAGCAGATGAAGGCATTCTCCTTGGTTATTCTCCCCACAACAAAGCATATAAGTGTTACAATAAAAGACTTGGAAGAATTGTTGACAACATTGATGTAGTGGTTGATGAAAAAGGATACATTCCTAGGCAAATAAATTATGAAAATATCGAAGAGGATGAAGGCTACTCTCCGAATCAGACTGATGATGAAGAAGAACCTCAAGAGGCACCAGAGGAACAGATAAGGATAGAAGAGAAGACTCCATCCAGGTATGTTCAGAGGAATCATCCAGAATCTCAAATTTTGGGGCAGAAAGAGGTAGGTATACAAACAAGAAGAACAATTGCAGAATCCTCAAGCTATTTGGCTTTGCTCTCCTCCATTGAGCCACAAAATGTAAAAGAGGCATGCAAAGAAGAATGCTAGGTCAAGGCAATGGATGAAGAACTTGAGTAGATCGAAAAGAACAAACACTTGGGAGTTGGTTCCTAGACCAAAAGATAAGAATGTCATAGGGACAAAATGGATCTTTAAAAATAAGTTGAATGAAAATGGAGAAGTAATCAGAAACAGGCCAGACTTTGTGTGTAAAGGGTATGCTCAACAAGAAGGAATAGACTTTGAAGAAACTTTTGCTCCTGTTGCTAGACTTGAGGCCATCTGAATGTTCCTTGCTCTCTCAAGCTTTCAAAAGTTCAAAGTATTTCAAATGGACGTGAAATCAGCCTTTATTAATGGAGACTTAGAAGAAGAAGTGTACATTGAGCAACCAGATGGTTTCATTCTTGGGAATGATCCAAATCTTGTATGCAGACTAAAAAAGGCTCTCTATGGTCTTAAACAGGCTCTAAGAGCTTGGTACTACCGTTTGGACAAATATCTTCATCAACAAGGTTTTTCAAAAGGATCAGCAGATAGCAATCTTATATAAAAATTGAAAATGACAAATTGCTAATACTTGTTGTGTATGTAGATGATATTATCTTTGGCAGCAATGAAGAAGCTATGAGTCAAAGCTTTGCCTTGGTGATGCAGAAAGAATTCGAAATGTCCTTGCTTGGAGAACTGACATACTTTCTTGGATTGCAAATCCAACAAAATGAAGGCAGTATCTTCTTGTCTCAAACCAAGTACCTCAAGCAGATTCTGAAGAAGTATGGCATGGAAGATTCGAAACCAGTATGTACCCCTATGGTTACAGGATGCAGTCTCAGTGCAAATGATGAATCAGCAGCAGTACATCAACCAACCTATAGATCTATGATTGGAAGTCTACTTTATTTGATAGGTACCCGACTAGACATCATGCATGCAGTGGGAATAGTTGGAAGATTTCAGGCAAATCCAAAGGAAACTCATCTTCAGGCAGTGAAGAGAATTTTCAAGTATCTTCAAGGAACTCAAAACTATGGCTTATGGTATCCTAGAGATACAGATCTCACTCTTCATGCTTATACAGATGCAGATTGGGCTAGAAGCATGGATGATAGGAAGAGCACAAGTGGTGGTGCATTCTTTATGGGTTCTAGATTAGTATCTTGGTTCAACAAGAAACATAGTTCGATTGCTTTATCTACAGCTGACGCAGAATATGTGGCTGCTGCATCTTGTTGCACTCAACTTCTTTGGATGATGCAAACCTTGCAGGACTTTCAAATCACTTGTACACCACCTATCTCCATCTTATGTGATAATACAAGTGCAATCAGCATTTCAAAGAACCTAGTCTTGCATTCAAAGACCAAGCACATACCGATCAAGTATCACTTTCTCCGGGAACAAGTGTTGGAAAAAAAGGTCAAATTGGAGTATGTTCCTTCTAAGGAACAAGTTGCTGATATTCTCACCAAACCATTGCCCAGGGAGACATTTGAATACCTTAGACAAAAGCTGGGAGTAGTTGATGCATCATCTTGCTGTTAAAACTTGTCTGTTTCAGAGAAAAATGGGTGTACGCGAGTTGCCTGATGAGGATCCGCGTACATATGCCGGTTTGTGCAGAGACAGTCACGTATATGGAGGTTTGATGGGTATCAGTAGGGACAGGCTCTGGTTGAAGATATTCTGATATGGGTCTGACAGAGACCATCCGGCACAAGTTCAGGGGGAGCAGATAATCTTCTAATAATGCATTGTTGGCATTATCTTAGAAGCTTTTGGCTCTAGTTCACAGCTGTTGTTGGTTTCAGGTGGAATAGAGGCAGAGGGAGAACAAAAGGAAATCTTGGTGGTGATTGACAGATGCTGTTGCTATCAGTTATTGAAGACTTTCATAAGTCTTGTTCTAGATATTTCGTCTCTATGTCATCTATCTCTTTTGTGGTATCTTTTTTATGGTGTCAAGGTCATGTAAAGGCGTATTTTGGTTTCCCCACTATGCCTGGGATGAACATGTAATGAACTTGGTTGTCATATGTAAATTTCTGATGTATCCCCACTTGGTTGGGTGATGGATGTATGTATTAAGTCTTTTGGTGATAGGAAGGTCTTTTATGATGTATAAGTCATGGTTCTTCTTGAAGAACATCTTTTGCAGATCTTGCCTACAGTCAGGGGGAGCATGGTCAGCACAGCACGGCAGAAATTTTAGCATGTACTCAGGGGGAGCACAACCCTTTGCCCTTGATGACAAAGGGAGAGAATGACTTTGAGGATTTTGGGTTGCCATCAAGTCCAAAGGGGGAGATTGTTGGCATTATGGCACAGGAGTTGTCCTTGATGGCAACTCTCTTTGGTAACAGATCTCAGTTTAGGCTTTCAGAATGAAGGAAAAGACATATACGCAGGTTCATCTAGACGAAGACGCGTATACACGTGGGTTAGACGTTTCAAAGGCACGTATGCGTATATACGCACTTTCATGCAAGGAAAAGTGCGTATATGTTGGAGAACTTACCTCTGGTCCGTGGTAGTTAGTCCTTGGTATTTGAACCTATGGTTTTGGACCATGGTACCTCGTTAGAAGTGTTGATCCCAAGTATTGGGTCCGTGGTATTGGTTTATTATGGTTTTGGACCGTGGTATTGTGGAAGGCCTAAAACTATAAAAGAGGAAGGAGATCATGTGGCAAAAGATCATCTGAATTATTATTGAATATCTGTTAAAGTGCTAGATCTGGAATACTGTTATTTGGGTTATGGTGCAGATCTGGATCTGAATGAAGGAGGAACCTTATCGCAAAGAGAAGGATAAGTTCTATTGATGGGTCATAATCTTTAAGCTTGAATGATAGTATCTTTGTATGATTTTGATCTTCTATATGTGGTGCTTGCTTGATCTATAAGTCTGATAATCTGGGTTAATTAGTGTTTGAATATTTGAAAGAGCGAATTATCCTTTATAGATATGTACGCAGGTTCAGTGAAGCGAAGGCATGTATACACGCTGGTTTAGTGAGGCGAAGGAGCGTATACACAGGTTGTTCCAACAACAGAAGCGTATGTACGCAGGTTTCAGGTTATTAAAGCAGCGTATATCTTTTGAGTTGTGATCTAGTTGCTTCTGTTTATTATTACAGTGTTCTGGGTTCAGATTTGGGTGTGTGGTTACTGTTACTGTGATCTAGGTACACCGTCAGAGAAGTGTTTATTTTGATTCAGTTTTGATTGGTGAAAAGGTGATTGGTTGATGCAGAAATTCTTGATGTTTGATTGATGTTATTTGTGGATCCAGTCTGAAAGATTATGAAACGTGGATCCCTGAAAGAAAGAGAAGGTTGTAGCCTTCTGTAGGGCAGCACCTACGTACTAGTATCTTGGCTAGTGCAAGAGCTAAGGGGGTTGTAGCTCCCTTCCAGGAGAAGCTGGAAAACAAGAGAGGGTTGTAGCTCTCTGCAGGTTGCAGCCTGTGTACTGGTAAAGGACTAGACTAGTACAATTGTAAAAAGAAGTTTCTAATTAAAGATAAGATAGAGACGAATTGCAGCAGGTGGTTTTCACCCACATTGGGTTTCCACCTTATATCTTGTGTTCTTGTGTGCGATTGTATTTCTGCTCCGCTTTACTATTTTTGGTTACTGGTTATTTGATTCTCAAACACAGATTAACAATCAACATCAGAAAGATAAAGTAAATTAAAAGTTTGCATTGTATACGTGGGTTTCCTTCTGCATAGTTGCGTATATACGCAGGTTTAATTAACTGAAGTAGCGTATATCATTTGATTTTGAAAAAGGAATATTTGACTTGATAATACTGATTCAACCCCCTCTCAGTATTATTTCCAACAATTTTCCTGTTGATATTTTAGTCCAACCTGAAATCGTCAAGATATTTAAACTAGGGGCATATTTTTCTCGCCATAAGATTAATATTTTTTCGCATCCTTTTATGAGATCTTCTCATCGAGTTTTTACCATTCGCCCATTATCGCAATGGGGTATTTATCCTCTGACTCATAACTGTCATTCACCTGGGGGGCATGGGGGCATTGTCATTTATGTGTTATTCCACTATTTGGCTGTGTCGATACTTACATGTCATGCTAATGGTGAAACTTCGGTTTCAATCTCTATTGATCGATTACCTGAGTCTAAAAATGGGCTCCATCTGAACTTTTTTACGTGTGATCATCCATGTAAATAATTTTGTACATTAGTGTGAATTTTGATTTTTGGTGTGATTGTTTTCTTTGTAGACATGTTTCCTCTGCTTACCTTGTGTTCCACTCAGTTCACATATGTCGTCAAACCATTATGTTGGTTTTGATGTTGGTGCTTGTCATAGAACATGGAACTTATCTTCCGTAGCTTGGGAACTCTTTCCCCTAATGGCGAGTTGATCAATTTACAAGGTATTTTCCTCGGACGAACAACTAATAATATTGCCGAGTACAATGTAGTTATTGAACTGTTATCAGAAGCAGTTTCTCTCAGAATCAGAAATTTGGTTGTTAAGTTAGATTCAAACTCATTGTGCTACAATTAAATGGTCATTATTTAGTAATAAATCCACAAATTTTGCACATGTATCTACGTGTTCGATTACTAGAAATAAATTTTGATTACATTACATATCAACACATTCCACGAAATTTGAATACATTAACAGATGCATTAGCAAATTATGTTTTAGATAAACATTTGCATCACTTGTAAAAGAATGAACACATCTCATATGAACTCATAAGTTGACAATAAAACATGCATATGTGTATATATATATATATATATATATATATATATATATATATATATGTCGAGTCTGTCAAAGTTTGTTATATCAAAATCTCAAAAAATAGTGTTATGAGAAACATGGATTTCAAAGTCTACAACAGTGCAGATAATATGACTAGGAATAGGTTATTTTCCCACATGATGTTCATGATAGCATGAGAACGCTCTAATCACTCGGCCTAAGAACCGATGCAGTCTCGTGGATACTCCTACTGTATGCCTCTAGTACCGCAACGACACGACATCTATAGTAGCGTACTCTGGAGTACCCTGAGTAATCACTTCTAGGTTTCACTCCATCTCCACTATAGGATCTTCTCCTTCCTCATATGGAGCTTCTTCCTCTATTGGGTGTGCTAATTATCGTGCTATTGGGGACATTCTAGGAGGTCTTTTCTGCCCGACATCTGCAAAATTATCATATGTAAACTCTCAAATACACTTCAAAAAAACTCATAAAACTTCAAAAATTCCAAAAAACAAGTTTTTACATGCATCGGTCCATTGTGCACCAGGTGGTAGAGGAAGATCTGGTTCTTGTCTGAAGTCTATGCCCGGATAGGCATAGTCATGCACTATGACCAGCTATTGGCAAGTGATCTAGGGGGCTCCAAACACCTACAGAAGTCCAAGAGGACTTAGGAAGGGTAAAAAAATCAAAGTGTTTGGATTATGCTCAAACCAGGTCCATGTTAAAATCCTCGTCGTCGTGATCATGGTGGTGCAAACGGTTCGTCAATCCGAGTCCAGATGAGGAAGATAGAGGCAGTGAAAGTTTTGGTTGACTTTTGCTAACTGGGCAGGCTTAAGGAGGCTGCGTTTTGGACAAAATATGGCCTAGAAAACTTGACTCCTTCGGTCAAATTTTTGAATTTTTGAAAAGGCCTTATTATATTAAAAATAAAATAAAAATAAAAAAAGGAGGTGGTGGGCCACCGCCCCCACCACCCCACGCCTCTCACCATAAACCATCGTATTAATATGGAGGGGTTGGTGGGAGTTGAACCCATGGCTGGTGGGAGAGCTGGCCCTGCCCACATGGCGGCCTCATATAACGTGCCACCATTAATAACCCAAAACAATGCGTCTCCAAAACATTTAATGCGACAACCAATTAATGGATACAGAGGGTTTAGGGCGAGCCACCCAATGCAGACCTGACCCCTCCCCAAAACATACATATGGTTTAAAAAAAAAACTGTAAAAGTATTAAAATGAGAGGGGCGGGGATTGACCACCCGACCCCTCCTCAAGAAATTGTTATATTTACCAACATGCCAAACAATGAATGTTGGTAACTTTGCCTCAAAATTTAATATAAACCTTCATTGGCACCATGCACCCATGGATGGAGGAACCAAGAGAGGGTACAGAATTCAAGGCGACATTTTTCTAATTAACTTTTAATGCAGGTGGAACCATGAGAGAGAAAAATTTCCAGGAGGGTGAAAATTTTGTAGTGTCCAAATTGGACAAAATTTATGTCGATCTTACACCTCTCGGTGACATGAACTTGATGGGGCAATCAGTTTCTTGATCTGAGTAGCCGATTTGCAGAGGACCCGGAGGAGGGAATCTTTGAGAAATCTAGGGGGAATCTAAAAGATTCCTTGAGCCCCAGATTTTCACTTTCTTAGAATTCAGAAATTTGACAGTATATTTTTCACTATTCGACGCCAAAAATCTGATGGTGCATTTAGATTTTTAATTTGCTCATGTAATTTTCCAGCCACTTTTCAAAGTGGATTGCAGGTGTCAGCATTCATGTATGAGCAGTCATTCCATGAGATTCAACGCCGCGAGATTGATGGTACAGCCAGCCTCAGTAGTTTGAGATCCTTTTCTTCAGATGGCCCCTGGATGTGAGGTATATGCAGTATGTTCATGTACTTATTTTGCTATGCATTGTGCTGCACAGATCCCTGTTTGATGTTTGATGTGGGATCTTGTTTCTTAGTTGTTTTCATGATTCCTGCTTGATGTGATGTAGAATCATCTATGTGATGTACTTGTTCTCGTGATTTGTCATGTTTTATTTGAGATCCCTTTGTTGTATGTTGATGGGATACTCATTTTGTCATCATGCATGTTTGCATTGAGATCCCTTTTATGTCATGTTGGTGGGATGCTCATGATCATCATGCATGAATTTGTGTCATACTGATAGGAGTCCTTTATGATTGAGAGTTCCTATAGTGGAACATCTCTTGGAGCCACTCTTACGTGAGGGAATTTTCCTTGTATGACAACAATGTCACCTCTTATGTACATCATCACTATTGACAACACTTAATGCATCGGCCTACACCATCTTGACATCGAGAATTGAAGATCTAGTCCCTCCTGGACGAACTCCGTTATCAACGACTTATGTTTTCATGTGTTGATGATTGTCATGTTCCTCTTCTTTATAGCATGCAGATGTATTCATTTTGCTCTCTTAAAAAATGCAATTTAACACATCACGAAAGTAAAATGTCTTGGAAGGGTCCTTTGTCACACCCGGACCTGGATCACATAGCTAACCAAAGAATGACGGAGGGAAATGCATCCGTTGACCTCCTCCAACTCGAGGCATGATCTCATTCCATCTGAGTAACCTCGGATCCCTTGAAGCCAGATTATCCACCTCCAAGCACTGGTACCAAAACAGGGGCACACGTTCCAAAAATAATGTGAAGATTGATCCAAATCCAAACTGCTTCAAGAACCCTGTTTTTCATTTCGTCAGCTATCTCTTCATGTTGACCAGCAGTCCTTCGCACCAGTTAAATACTGTTGGAGTGAGGTAGTCTACTACGTATTGGAATTGAGATTTTTTTGCTTCATGCAATTCTTAAGATCCAACTATATGAGCCATGGTATGTAGAATAGTCCGCAAGGGTAGGTTGTCAATGGTTGCTATCTTAACCTTCCCACTCGTGGTTGTTTTTGCACCTGGGAAATGCCTTCTGATCAGGGTATTAGTGCTCTCTCTTTCGGTACAAGATCCAAAGAGTTGAACCTCTCTCCTCTCTTGGAAAATCCAGTGATGAAGTAGATGTCAGCTACCTCTAGTTCTAGTTCTTGATCTCCAATGATGAAGATCTTGTGACCAACATCCCATAATCCTATGAGATATTCTAGAAACTCATTGTAAAAGTTTGAGTCCCGTGGTATGAAAAGACTTAAGTAAGACACAGTCCCTCAAAGTGTTAACACATGCATCACTTTGGGCAGCTTGGTGGTATTCTGCCTTGTGGCTTCTCTCTTTCCATTCAATGGAGATAATCATTGAAATCTCTTGCAAATAGGCCATAAACAATATTTAGAAGCTTTTCAACAGATTAAAATTTTGGAAAAACCAATTAAGAAAGAGGATTTCTCATTTTATTTTTCGCTTTGCACCAAACGCGACTGTTCGAATTATTTTTGTGCTGGCAGCGTGAGGGTCTTTTGGACTAAGGGGTGATCAGTGCGGATCTGATGATTAGACTCGTGCTGATCGCCTCTGATTATAAAAATGAAAATCCTCCTCTTAAGTAGTTAAAAATTATATTAAATGGCATTAAAATGGTATGAAAAGCATGAGAAAGGGAATCACTCTTACCTGCAACTGACGGTTTGTGAAATGGTGCCCCATATCTGCCACACTGCTTTCCTGAGGAATAAAGGAAAATAGGGTAAAATGCACTATCCAAATTACTCAAAGTGAAATTGTAAAATGTTTTTTACTTTTTGTGCATTTATAAGTTTTCAAATACATTTTCACCAATATTTTATTATTTTTCTCGATATCGGTGATGTGCGGTTGTCTTTGTTTAGTTAAAAGACCTTCTGTTAACAACGGTGATCATTTTTGACCGATTCACTAGTTTTGTTTTATCTCTTTTTCAAACTCCTTAAAAATAAACGAAAAAGGAACCCCCCTGGAGTCATCTTTAAGCTATTTTTTGACTCTCGAAATATGAAAAAATCGCCGAGTACTGGTCTTTTTGAACTTGTTAAATTAAATGAATTGATGTTGTCTTAGTATACATTTACCCTTTTTTCAGGCTGGGATTGACTATTTACGAAAAAGGAACACCTTGGTTGACATGGTCAAGAGGTTCTCTCGAATATTGTTTTCTACCTTTTCGAGTTTGAGAGACAAATTATGAAAAGGGACTTGATGAAATTTTATTTTTTGTCTCTTTTTCAAACTCTCTAAATATGTAAAGATTCTGAGTTACTCTTCCATCACACTCGTAAAAATTAAATGACAAAAAACTTGTCACCATGACAAGACTGGGTTTCTCCTTCCTAGGACTCGCAAAACTTACTAGGATGGATTCATTCAAAGAATGAACTTATATGACAAGCATATGCTATCCCCTTCAAGCTTGTGATTAAAAATAATTGGGGTACTCACTAGAAATAGTGGGGAAAAATGAAAGTGAAACATCTCTTGTATAGGTAGAATGTCTCTCTTGAACATGACACTCATCTGTTTCTCATTTTGGGTTTGGGATATCCTCGCTTAGTCACTTGTCCTTCTAGGTTTGGGTGATCCATTTTTCCTCTCATCTGACTATTCCACTTAGTCATCATGACCCTTGGTCCTATGTTGAATCAAATGCTACCACACTCTGGGGTCGTGTCGTTGATATGTTCAAGAGAAGTCCCATATGCAGTTTTCTACCTATACATTGCCACAGTCCTGGATTGTACTCGTTTATTCCAATTTATTCCTTGTTTCATGTAGATGATGAGGGAATCATTATGGCCCTCCTTCGACGAGTCACTTCCTGTCGACTTCAACTCATTATCCAAGAAGATGACTTAGAAACTCCATTTCAGTACCTTAGAGCTTGCATGCCTTAATGGCAAGTTCTTCGCATTTGATGACAGGTTTTCATTATTGGCCTTCGATCGAATGATTCCACGAGTGTTTGAATTTAACTTCATTTTCACAATCAAGGATTGTACTATCATACCTTGAGAGCCATTATCATTATTAGTAGCTTCTCTCGTACATGTTAACGGTTCACATCATTGGCCGGTAATCACAAGTTTTTCTAGCACGTTTGACTTCGACACATTCATTCACATGTTAGAATTCATACTTTGATTGGGTTGGCATGGAGTGTAAGACTGTGAGTTTTGTGTGATATAAATCAGGTTGCATGGGGTTATGTATTATTCATGATTGTATACATGTTTCCTCTATATGGATGGCTGTGACCATACCGTGGGACCTTATATCTATGATGACGATGATCCTTCTATATCGGGTGGTTGAGTCCATACCGTGGATATTAGAATTCCAGACGATTATTTTCATTCAGATGGCTGTGCCCATACCATGGATATTTTCACATGGTCCTTTCTATCTGGATGGTTGTGTCCATGCCATGGATTCATGTTTTGATATATATGACAAAGATATAAGATATGTATATGTATATGCATCCTTGATTTGCAGGTCTCCTGATGATGTTTGTTCTCGTCCTTGCAATAGCTCGTAAAGCATGTCAATCATCACTCCCTGTTCTTCCTTCATGCTTTAGGGGGCATCTGCTACATATTATTTTGTCACACCTCCTGTCCTTCCCTGTGTCATACCACAGAGTGCCCAAAACTTGACAACTATGCAGTGTACCCATCCTGATATGTAGTCCAGGTCCTCCCTGAAGAACTGATGAAAACATGCCTTGAGCCTTTCCTAATAAAATGAGCTATAAACCCTAATTTCTAGGTTAGCGCAACTGTGACACTGCCCACTTGCGTTGATGGTAGGTTTCACCATATGAGCCTCATCCTACCAGCGCAAATTTGGCCTGGATACTCGCGCTAATCCCTAACAGGCAAGTTTCCCAAAGAGGAGTAGAAGCTTCATTATCTAGAGGCTTTTAGAACGATGGGCTAGATGATGTTCATTATGGATGTGGTTGAATTCTCCCAATTTTACCCTTTGATCTTATCCCTATGAGCTTCCTCCTTGAGATGAGAACCTTCCCCTATCTTTGGTGAAATCCTAACTCCCTCTCCCTGCCTATATATTCATTCCCCTCCATTCCCAAATGGTTGGTCTCTGATTATTTGCACCCTTATGCTAAGATAGTGCCTACATGCAATTCACTTTGGCTTGGAGAAGGAGTGCTTGGAGAGCTTGAGCTTGGACTTGGAAATTAACTCAAGGAGGGTTGCTAACATCAAGGCCTGGGTTGTATGCTTCCACTTTTGTTTATTAATATATACAACTGTTGGTTCACTTTCCATAAATTCTTGTGTCACTGCTTCATTTATGTTAATGCTCCTTGATATGTTGAGTGGATTAGATTCAATTATTCTTGTTGCACTTTTATGCTTTGTTGTCTTTGGCCTCTTGTGCAGATATTCAAATGCCGTGAGTAGTAAGGACCGAGCCTAAGGAGCAAGCGATCAAGATCTTCAACAAAGGAGTGAATTATAGCATCAGAACAAGGTAGGTCTCCTTCCTCTTCTCTCATTTCGATTGTAGTTTAGGAAAGTGTATTGTAGATTGTCTCGTTTGTTGCTAGACCCACTCATTAGGCTAGAGGGATTGCCTCTGTCCGCAGAGAGGATTTACCTAGACAGAAGCTACTCTTGGCACAAAAATGACATCAGGGAAGGACCCTAGGTTCAGGCACAAAGAGCCAACAATGTTTTGTTGTAGTCCAGGAAAACACTGAAATTTGCACCTTACCCCGAGGGATAAGGAGTCTAATCCGAGGCATTCCATGACAGAGACTAAGAAGGGTTCACTATAGGGTCAGGGATATCTTAACCATTGCCTTATAAGTGGAACTATGCATATATTCAGACTAACAATATATCAACATGATGATCATTCTACCATGAGCATAGACTCGCAACACATTCAAATTTTTAGGGGGTCCAGACATCGCAATCAAATACACAAATTGTACCAAGAAACCAGTCTAACTCCTCTTTTCTATTGATTCAACAGAAGAAATATGAGGGGGCAGGAGATCCTATCAAAATCTTGCTCGAAGAAGCCCTCGAGCTACAAAGGAATGCGATGGTGGACAACTTTGCCCAGATCCTTCAGCGGCTATCCATAGGTGACACATCAGCTTCCAACAACTACTATAAAAACACCACGCCGTTTAAGGCACAAGTTAATTTTGAAATCCCCATATTCGAGGGTCAGATAGACACAAATGTCGTAGATAAATGGTTAAATCTGCAACAGGGTTATTTTTCTGTTGATGAATTTTCGAGTTGGGAAAAGATTGTTTTCACTCTTCTCAAAGTAGCCCCCCATGTCAAGGACTGGTGGGAAACCTACTGTGAACATAGGGATGAAAGTATTGGCTCACTATTTTCAGCCACACCCACTTGGAATTCATTTTGGGATGCCATCAAGGAGCAGTACTACCCTATCGGAAGCTATGAGGATCAATACATAAAGTGGACCATGCTGCGGCAGGGAAGGGACCAAGACATGTCGGAGTTTACCAATATTTTCCATACCCTTCGCACAAAGTTGGGTATCAAGGATTTAGAGCAACATTTGATACTCAAATACCATGGTTGCCTGCATAAGTACATCTAGGAAGAAATAGAATTCCTAAACATCCCCTCGCTCGGCACGACATACCGATATGCCATCAAGGTCGAGCAAAAGTTTAAACAAAAGAAGCGAGACTTTGGATCTGCGAATCTGAAGCAAGGGAAAGGTGCCCCCAAACCACAGAACAAAGGACAAAGCTAAGGTGGGGCGGCCAAGACAACCCACCAAAGCTACAAGCAAAGAACAGTGTTGCGAAGCCAAAAAAGGACACGGGAAAATGGTGTGAGTTCCATAAGAGCTCCACTCACAACACAAGTGAGTGTCGGGCCAAGCAGTCACTGGTGGCTGAGCTAAAGGTTTCAGAATCAGATGCATGTTCTGACTCTGAAGTAGAATCTGACAAGGGGAATGATAAAGGGAAGTAGATTATCGATGTGGAGCCCAACGCCACCATTGCCACCACGAAGATCCAGAAGGAGGAACCCGAAGATATAGAGGAGGAGGAGTGTCTCTTCCACTCCCATATGTGGGTAAAGGGATCCCCGCTATAGTTCATTGTCGATAGCGGGAGCCAAAAGAACCTCATTTCGGCAGAGGTTGTGAAGCGGCTGGGCTTACCGACCATAGCACATCCACAACCGTACACCATCTGGTGGCTTCACCAAGGACGGGATCTTTGCGTGAGCTAGCAGTGTCGCCTTCCATACAACATCAAGCCCTTCAAGGATGAGGTATTGTGTGACATAGCTCCCCTTGAGGTTTATGATGTACAATTAGGACAACCATACTTGTGGAAGTGACATGCTGTGTATGAATCAAGTCCCATGCTGTTATTATTACTTTTGGAAATAAGCTGTACAGGATACCGGAGGTAGCACCACCTATAGCCATCTCTTTGGTTACTACAAAACAATGCAGTATGCTCATTTCCAAAATCGGGAAATTTGTTTTCCTGATGATACGCCCTCAAGGAAAGAAGAAGATGGTGGCCATGACCTCTAGATAGGGCCCCTCTGCACGATGACTATAGATGGACAAGGTCGTGGAGGAGTTCGAAGACATCTTCACCTCCCTTGCATGGGTTCCTCTACATTGTCAGGTCAAGCACTCCATCGATCTGACCCGTGGTGCGCCGCTGCCCAAGGGACCAATCTATCGATGCTCCATTCTGGAGAACGATGAAATCAAGAGGCAGATTCAGGAACTATTGTAGAAAGGTCACATCTGTCCGAGTTGATCGCCCTGTGGAAGCCCGATCGTGTTGGTACAAAAGAAGGATGGGACTTGGAGACTCTGTATTGACTTTGCAGTGTTGAGCAAGATCACTGTCTGTAATAAGTACCTGATCCCATGGATTGATGACCTCCTGGACCAACTAAAGGGGGAAAATATTTCAGCAAGATTGATTTGAAGTCAAGATATCACCAGGTACCAATCGAACCCTCCGATGTGTGGAAGACTGCCTTCAAAGCCAAGGAGGGCCTTTTTGAATGGTTGGTTATGCCTTTCGGATTGACGAATGCTCTTGCAGCCTTCATGAGGCTAATGGATGACATCTTATGGCCATTCACCAACTCATTTGTAGTGGTATACTTGGATGACATCCTGATCTTCAACTAGAGTTGGGAAGAGCACCTCCACCACATTCGACAGGTTCTCCAAACACTGTGGCAACACAAGTTATGTGCCAGTTTGGAGAAATGAACTTTTGGCATGACCCAGGTTCAGTATCTGGGATACATCATTGATGAACAAGGGGTGCATGTGGATCCAGCCAAGATCCAAGTCATTCAGGATTGGCCCTCTCCAACCACTCTAATAGAGCTCCGCAGCTTTCTAGGTCTTGCCAACTTCTACCGCAGGTTCGTGTTGGGATTTTCTCATATCACTTGGCCCTTGAGTCAAGTCACCAAGGGAGGAGCGAAAGAAAAATTCTTTTGGTCTGAATCTCAAGAGAAGGCATTCATAGAGTTGAAAGATTGCCTCTACTCGGCACTAGTTCTCGCATTTGTAGACTTGCAACAACCATTTGAGGTTGAGACAGATGCCTCTGACTATGCTATTGGGGCAATCCTTACTCAACACGGGCATCTAGTGGCATACCACAGTGAGACACTTTCAGACACAGTCCAAAAGTATCTCACTTATGACAAAGAGATGTATTCCATTGTGCAGGCTTGCTGGCAATGGAAACATTACATTTTGGGGAAGGAAACGATCATCCACATAGACCACCGACCCCTCCAGTTCATATAGACCCAAGGGAAATTGCAGAATGATCGCCATCAAAAGTGGTCCACATACCTGCAATAGTTCCATTTGAATATCAAGCATAAGAAGGGCAACACCAATAATGTTGCATATTGCCTCAGTCGACCACCGATCATGGCATTAACCACCATGCTCAACTCTTGTAAGCACGAAACTTCTGATTTGCCACTTCTCTACAAAAGCGACCCAGAATTTGGCCACACATACTAGACACTCTTGGAGGGTTGGCATGTTCCAGATTTTCACCTCCAGGATGCCCTGTTATGCCACCTGGGTCACCTTTGTGTTCCTTCAAGCGAGCGTTCCAAGATGATTTGGGAAGCACACTACAGTCGGGCTATTGGGCATTTTGGGGTCGAGAAAATGGTGGCAATACTGCAGAAGTATTTCTATTGGTCGAATCTTCGACAGGATGTCAGGAAGTACATTAGATGATGCACTGAGTGCGCCATTGCCAAACCGACCGTTAAGAAGCAAGGCCTCTATACCTCACTACCTACCCCTAGTCAACCTCGGGAATCCATCTCCATGGATTACATGTCAGGCCTTCCTTCCACTAAGTATGGAAACAACTGTGTTTTTGTGGTCATCTACAGGTTCTCGAAGATGGCCATTATGGCGACTTGCAAGAAGAATATCACAGCAGAAGCCACTACTAAACTCTTCTTTGAACGAGTGTGGGTACACTTTGGGATCCCACAATCTATCATCTCAGATTAGGACAGCAGGTTCCTCAGTACATTTTGGTCTAGTCTCTTGTCAATGTTGGACACCAAACTCACTAAGTCCATAGCCTTCCATCCTTAAACTAATGGCCAAACAGAGGTTGTCAACAGGATGATTGTACACATTTTGTGCATGTACAACTCAAAGCATCCACGCACATGGGATGAGAGCCTCTCCTATGTTCAACACAGCTACAATCAGGTTCTCCACAGCTCGACTAGCCAAAACCCTTTTCAGGTGGGCTTGGGATTCCAGCCACTATGTCCTATTAATGTGGCCATGCCATTTGCAGCTACTCAGGCAAATTCGGCTCATGTCTAGTCCATAAAAGATCAAGCAAAAAACTTCATTGAGCACATCCAACATGTTCGCTTGCAAGTACATGACATTTTGGAGAAATCAAATGCCAAGTACAAGCAGCGACATGATCAACATCGGGGGCCACACAAGTTTCAGGTGGGTGACAAAGTGTGGTTGTATTTGCAAAAGGAACGCCTTACCGGAGCCTATCGGAAACTCAGACCACTCCAATATGGTCCTTACACCATTACTAAGGCTATGGCAGACAATGCATTTGAGCTCAACATTCTACCATTCCTGAGCCTGCACCAAGTGTTCAATGTGGACCGCCTTCGGTGATACTTTCCACCATTACTAGACACATCTGACATTGCAGAACAACCCACACCCACAGAGTTAAATCCAGATTGCATGGAACAAGCTACAACTAATCAGATAATGGACACACATATCAAGCATACTCACCAGCAGAATATCCAACTATATCAAGTTGTCAAAGCAGGCCAACTCCTTCACCAGGGCAAGTGGCTCACTAGGGACCAAGTTTAGCAGAAGTTTCCTCATCTCATGGAGAAACTCAATGCAATGGGGACCATTGCTTCGTAAGGGGGGAGGAATGATCCAGGTGGATATTGGTGGCCACCCGCCAAGTCCACTTGGACCCCCACCATTATTTCTTTCAACTTTTCAGTTTCCTTAATTGTAGCACAATTTACTATTTTTAGTAGTTTTTCGGGTCCTGAACTTCTGGAGCCGTTTTGAGGCCCTAAACGACGTGTTTTGGGAAAACTAGGAGCAACATGGGTTCATGGACTAGTGTTTCTCTTCATAAATTTTTAGTTCTCAGATAGATCTTTCTAATGAGATGTTGTATGTGTCAAACAAAGATCGTATGCCAAAGTTACGACCCCGAGAAGTTGATGTACCAATTTACCTAAATGGGGCCCACAGTTTGGCGTTTCATCTTCTAGGGTTAGGTTTTTGTATGTTTAGGGTTTTCCCATGTTTCTCAACAATAAATAGGCCTTCGAGCCTCATTGTAACATAGTTCAGACGCATGTAGCCACCACATATCTTCTTAGAGATAAGCTATCATCGCCCTTGCTGGTTTATTTCCATTGTTGTTTGTAAGCATATTTCAGTATTTTACATTAATGAAATGAAGTATTATTTCCATTGCATCTCTTTGTTTATGGTTATCTTTGTAATTGTTGCATTCCTGTTTAAATCGGGATCAGTGGTATTCGAGCGGTATGCTTTTTCTCTGTTTTTGTTTGCATGTCCCCAACAAGGTCGGGATATAAGGAGTTAGGGCTTTAACTGGTCGAACCTTTGCAAGACCAGCCTCGAAAATCCTGATGACCTCCCATCTCGGATGAGAAGAAAGATGAGGGGGCAGGAGATCCTATCAAAATCTTACTCGAAGAAGCCCTCGAGTGACAAAGGAACGCGATGATGGACAACTTTGCCTAGATCCTTCAACGGCTACCCAGAGGTGATGCATCGGCTTCCAACAGCTACTCTGGAAACGCCACGCCCTTTAAGGTACAAGTTAATTTTGAAATCCCCATATTCAAGGGTCAGATAGACATAGATGCCCTAGATAAATGGTTAAATATACTAGAGGGTTATCTTTTTGTTCATGAATTTTCGAGTCGGGAAAAGATTGTTTTTGCTCTTCTCAAAGGAGCCCCCCATGTCAAGGACGGGTGGGAAACCTACTGCGAACATAAGGATGAAAGTATTGGCTCATTATTTTCAGCCGCACCCACCTGGATTTCTTTACTGGATGCCATCAAGGAGTAGTACTACCCTTTCGGAAGCTATGAGGATCAATACATAAAGTGGACCACGCTGCAGTAGGGAAGGGACCAATACGTGCCATAGTTTACCAATATTTTCCATACCCTTCGCACAAAGTTGGGTATCAAGGATTCATAGCAGCATTTAATACTCAAATACCATAGCTGCCTGCACAGGTACATCCAGGAAGAAATAGAATTCTTGAACATCCCCTCGCTTGGCACAGCATACCAATATGCCGTCAAGTTTGAGCAAAAGTTAAACAAAAGAAGTGAGACTTTGGATCTGCAAATCAGAAGCAAGCGAAAGGTGCCCCCAAATTGCAGAACAAAGGACAAAGCCAAGGCGGGGCGGCCCAAGACAACTCACCTAAGGTGCAAGCAGGGAACAGTGTCGCGAAGCCGAAAAAGGACATGGGAAAATGGTGTGAGTTCCATAAGAGCTCCACTAACAACACAAGTGAGTGCCGGGCCAAGCAGTCACTGGTGGCTGAGCTAAAGGTTTCAGAATCAGATGCATGTTCTAACTCTGAGTCAGAACCCAACAAGGGGAATGACAAAGGGAAGCAGATTATCAATGTGGAGCCCAACGCCACCGTTGCAACCATGAAGATCCAGAAGGAGGAACCTGAAGATCGAGAAGGAGGAACCCGAATATCCAGAGGAGGAGGAGCATCTCTTCCACTCCTAGATGTGGGTAAAGGTATCCCCGCTACAGTTCATTTTCGATAGCGGGAGCCAAAAGAACCTCATTTCGGTAGAGGCCATGAAGTGGTTGGGCTTACCGACCACAACACATCCACAACCATACACCATCGGGTGGCTTCACCAAGGATGGGATCTTTGCGTGAGACAACAGTGTCGCCTTCCATACAACATCAAGCCCTTCACAGATGATGTATTGTGTGACATAGCTCTCCTTGAAGTTTGTGATGTACAATTAGGACAACCATACTTGTGGAAGCAACATGCAGTTTATGAATCAAGGCCTCGTGATGTTATTATTACTTTTGGAAATAAGTTGTATAGGATACTAGAGGTAGCACGCCTACCACCATCTCTTTGGTTACTGCAAAACAATGAGTAAGCTCATTTCAAAAACCGGGAAATTTTTTTTCCTGATGATACACCCTCAAGGAAAGAAGAAGACGGTGGCCATGACCTCTAGACAGGGCCCCTTCACATGACAACTATAGATGGACAAGGTTGTGGAGGAGTTCGAGGACATCTTCACCTCCCCTACAGCGGTTCCTCTGCACTGTCAGGTCAAGCACTCCATTGATTTGACCCCAGGTGCGCTGCTGTCCAATAGACCAATCTATTAGCACTCTGTTTTGGAGAATGATGAAATCAAGAGGCAGATTCAGGAGCTACTGCTGAAAGGTCACATCTATCCGAGTTCATCAGCGTGTGGAAGCCCGATCGTGTTGGTACAGAAGACGGATGGGACTTGGAGACTTTGTATTGACTATCGGGCACTGAACAAGATCACTGTCCGTAATAAGTACCCGATGACCTCCTGGACCAACTAAAGGGGGAAAAATATTTCAGCAAGATCGATTTGAAGTAAGGATATCAGCAGGTACCAATTGAACCCTTCGATGTGTGGAAGAATGCCTTCAAAGCCAAGGAGGGCCTTTTCGAATGGTTGGTTATGCCTTTTGGATTGAAGAATGCTCCTGCAACCTTCATGAGACTAATGGATGACATCTTGTGGCCATTCAACAACTCATTTGTAGTGGTATACTTGGATGACATCCTGATCTTCATCCAGAGCTGGGAAGAGCACCTCCACCACATCCGACAGGTTCTCTAAACATTGCGGCAACACAAGTTATGTTCCAATTTGGAGAAATTCACTTTTGGCATGACCCAGGTTCAGTATCTAGGATACATCATTGATGAACAGGGGGCACATGTGGATCCAGCCAAGATCCAAGTCATTTGGGATTGGTCCTCTCCAACCACTCTAACAAAGCTCTGTAGCTTTCTAGGTCTTGCCAACTTCTACCGCAGGTTCGTGTTGGGATTTTCTCATATCACTTGGCCCTTGAGTCAAGTCACCAAGGGAGGAGCGAAAGAAAAATTCTTTTGGTCTGAATCTCAACAGAAGGCATTCACAGAGTTGAAAGATCACCTCTGCTCGGCACTAGTGCTCGCATTGTCAGACTTGCAACAACCATTTGAGGTTTAGACAGATGCCTCTGACTATGCTATTGGGGCAGTCCTTACTCAACACGGGCATCCAGTGGCATACCACAGTGAGACACTTTCAGACATAGTTCGGAAGTATCCCACTTATGATAAAGAGATGTATTCCATTCTGTAGGTCTGCCGACAATGGAAACATTAAATTTTGGGGAAGGAAATGGTCATCCACACAGACTATTGACCCCTCCAATTCATACAGACCCAAGGGAAATTGTAGAATGATCACCATCAAAAGTGGTCCACATACCTGTGACAGTTCCATTTGAATATCAAGTATAAGAGGGCAACACCAATAATGTTGCAGATTGCCTCAATTAACCACAGTTCATGGCATTAACCACCGTGCTCAACGCTTGTAGGCACGAAACTTTTGATTGGCCACTTCTCTACAGAAGCCACCCAGAATTCTACCACACATACCAGAAACTCCTGGAGGGTCAACATGTTCCAGATTTTCACCTCCAGGATGCCCTGTTATGCCACCTGGGTCACCTTTGTGTTCCTTCAAGCGAGTGTGCCAAGATGATTTCAGAAGCACACTACACTTGGGCTACTGGGTATTTCGGGGTCGAGAAAACAGTGGCAGTACTGCAGAAATATTTCTATTGGACGAATCTTTGACAGGATGTCAGGAAGTACATCAGATGATGCACTGCTTGCGCCATTGCCAAACTGACCGTCAAGAAGCAAGGCCTCTATACCCCGCTGCCTACCCCTAGTCGACCTTGGGAATCCATCTCCATGGATTACATGTTACGCCTTCCTTCCACTAAGCATGGAAATGACTGTGTTTTTGTGGTCATCGATAGGTTCTCAAAGATGGCCATTATGGCGGCATGCAAGAAGAATATCACAACAGAAGCCACTGCTAAACACTTCTTTGAACGAGTGTGGGTACACTTTGGGATCCCACAGTCTATCATCTCAAATCAGGACAGCAGGTTCCTCAGTGCATTTTGGTCCAGTCTCTGGTTGATGCTGGACACCAAACTCACTAAGTCCACAACCTTCCATCCTAAAAATGATGGCCAAATAGAGGTTGTCAACAGGATGATTGTACACATTCTGTGCATGTACAACTCAAAGCATCCATGCACATGGGACGAGAGCCTCCCTATGTTCAACATAGCTACAATTGGGCTCTCCATAGCTTGACTGGCCACAGCCCTTTTCAGGTGGGCTTGGGATTCTAGCCACTATGTCCCATTGACGTGACCATGCCATTTGCAGCTACTCATGCAAATTCGACTCATGTCCAGTCCAAAATAGATAAGGCAAATAGCTTCATTGAGCACATCCAAAATATTCACTTACAAGTTCGTGACATTCTAGAGAAATCAAATTCCAAGTACAAGCAACAACATGATCAACATCAGGTGCCACACAATTTTCAGGTGGGCGACAAAGTCTGGTTGCATTTGCAAAAGGTATGCCTTACCGGAGCCTATCGGAAACTCAGACCACTCCAATATGGTCCTTACACTATTACCAAGGCTGTGGGAGACAATGCATTTGAGCTCAGCATTCCGCCATTCTTGAGCCTGCACCCAGTGTTCAATGTGGACCGCCTTCGGTCATACTTTCCACCATTACTAGACACATCCGACATTGCAGAACAACTCACACCCACATAGTTAAATCTAGATTTCCTGGAACAAGCTGCAACTGATCAGAGCATGGACACACAGATCAAGCACACTCACCAGGGACCAAGTTCAGCAAAAGTTTCCTCATCTCATGGAGGAACACAATGCAATGGGGACCATTTCTTCCTAAGGGGGGAGGAATGATCCAGGTGGATATTAGTGGCCACCCACCAAGTCCACTTGGACCCCCACCATTATTTCTTTCAGCTTTTTAATTTCCTTAGTTGTAGCACAATTTTCTATTTTTAGTAGTTATTCGGTTCCTGAACTTCCGGAGCCATTTTTAGGCCCTAAACGACGATTTTTGGGAAAACTAGGAGCAACATGGGTCCATGGACGAATTTTGTTCTTCCAAAAGTTGTAGTTCTTAGATAGATCTTTCTGACGAGATATTGTATGCATCAAACGAAGATTGTATGCCAAAGTTACGAACCTGGGAAGTTGATGTACCAATTTACCCAAACGGAGCCCACAGTTTGGCGTTTCATGTTCTAGGGTTAGGTTTTTGGATGTTTAGGGTTTTCCCATGTTTCTCAACAATAAATAGGCCTTCGAGCCTCATTGTAACACAGTTCAGAGGCATGTAGCCGCCACATCTCTTCTTAGAGATAAGCTACAGTCGCCCTAGCTGGTTTATTTCCATTGTTGTTTGTAAGCATATTTCAGTATTTTACATTAATGAAATGAAGTATTACTTCCGCTGCATCTCTGTGTTTATGGTTATCTTTGTAATTTGTTGAATTCTTGTTTAAATCAGGATCAGTGGTATCAGAGCGCTATGTTTCTCTATTTTTGTTTGCATGTCCCCAATGAGGTCGGGATATAAGGAGTTAGGGCTTGAATTGGTCGAACCTTTGCAAGACCATCCTCGCAAATCCCGACGACCTCCCATGGCAGATGAGAAGAAAGACGAGGGGGCAAGAGATCCTATCAAAATCTTCCTCGAAGAAGCCGTCGAGTGACAAAGGAACGCGATGATGGACAACTTTGCCCAGATCCTTCAGCAGCTACCCAGAGGTGACACATCAGCTTCCAGCAGCTACTCTGGAAATGCCACACCCTTTAAGGTACAAGTTAATTTTGAAATCCCCATATTCGAGGGTCAGATAGACACAGATGCTGTAGATAAATGGTTAAATCTACTAGAGGGTTATTTTTCTGTTCATGAATTTTTGAGTGAAAATATTGTTTTCGCTCTTCTCAAAGTAGCCCCCCATGTCAAGGACTGGTGGGAAACCTACTGCGAACATAAGGATGAAAGTATCGACTCATTATTTTCAGCCGCACCCACATGGAATTCATTCCGGGATGCCATCAAGGAGCAGTACTACCTTGTTGGAAGCTATGAGGATCAATACATAAAGTGGACCACGCTGCGGCAGGGAAGGGACCAAGACATGCCAGAGTTTACCAATATTTTCCATACCATTCACAGAAAGTTGGGTATCAAGGATTCAGAGTAGCATTTGATACTCAAATGTCATGGCTTCTTGCACAAGTACATTTAGGAAGATATAAAATCCTTGAACATCCCCTCGCTGGGCACTACATACCGATATGTCGTCAAGGTCAAGAAAAATTTTAAACAGAAGAAGTGAGACTTTGGATCTGCGAATATGAAGCAAGCGAAAGGTGACCCCAAACTGTAGAACAAAGGACAAAGCCAAGGTGGGGTGGCCCAAGAAAACCCGCCAAAGCTGCAAGCAAAGAATAGTGTTGTGAAGCTGAAAAAGGACACAGGAAAATGGTGTGAGTTCCATAAGAGCTCCACTCACAACACAAGTGAGTGCCGGGCCAATCAATGACTGGTGGCTAAGCTAAAGGTTTCAGAATCAGATGCATGTTCTGACTCTGAGTCAGAACCCGACAAGGGGAATGATAAAGGGAATCAGATTATCGATGCGGAGCCCAACGCCATCGTTGCCACCACGAAGATCCAGAAGGAGGAACTCGAAGATCCAGAGGAGGAGGAGCATCTCTTCCACTCCCAGATGTGTGTGAAGGGATCCCTACTATAGTTCATTGTCAACATCGGGAGCCAAAAGAACCTCATTTCGGCAAAGGTCATGAAGTGGCTGAGCTTACGGACCACAGCACATCCACAACCGTACACCATCGGGTGGCTTCACCAAGGATAGGATCTTCGCGTGAGCCAACAGTGTCGCCTTCCATACAACATCAAGCCCTTCACGGATGAGGTATTGTGTGAGATAGATCCACTTGAAGTTTGTGATGTACTATTAGGACAACCATACTTGTGGAAGCGACATGCTGTGTATGAATCAAGGCCCTACGCTATTATTATTACTTTGGGAAATAAGTTGTACAGGATACTTGACGTAGCACCGCCTAGTGTCATCTCTTTGGTTACTACAAAACAATGCAGTAAGCTCATTTCCAAAAGCAGGAAATTTGTTTTCATGATGATACGCCCTCAAGGAAAGAAGAAGATGGTGGCCACGACCTCCAGACAGGGCCCTTCTGAATGACAAATACAGATGGACAAGGTCGTGGTGGAGTTCAAGGACATCTTCACCTTCCTCGCAGGGGTTCCTCTGCACTGTCAGGTCAAGCACTCCATTGATCTGACCCCAGGTGCGTTGTTGCCCAAAGGACCAATCTATCGGCGCCCCGTTCTAGAGAACGATGAAATCAGGAGGCAGATTCAGAAGCTGCTGCAGAAAGGTCACATCCATTCGAGTTCATTCGTCACATGTCGAAGATATGAGATCACGCTCAATTTGAAGAAATGTTTGTTTTGTATCCCTTTTTGGATCTTGCTGGGCCATGTGGTATGCAGACAAGGCTTGATGGTAGACCCAACTAAGATCACGGTCATAATCAATTTGGAGGCACCAAGGAGTGTGAAACAGTTGCACGCAACACTGGGGCATACAAGATACTATAGGAAATTCATCAAGAGCTATTCCCAAATTACCATGCCGATGGAAAAATTGTTAGAAAAGGATGTTATGTTCTGTTGGAATGAAGAATGCCAAAAGATCTTGGATGTGCTGAAGGAGAAGATGGTCACCGCGCTGATCCTAGTCTTCCTGGATTGGAAGAAGGAATTTCATGTGCATGTGGATGTGTCATGTATTGCGTTGGGAGTAGTACTGACACAAGTCGGTGAAGGAGAATTGGATCATCCTATAGCGTTTGCAAGTAGGAAGCTATCCAAAGGGGAGAAAAATTATTCAACAACAGAGCGCGAAGGATTATCTATGGTGTATGCGCTCTAGAAGTTCAGGCACTATTTGTTAGGGGGACACTTTAAGATGTATACGGAGTATTCTGCATTGAAGTACCTATTCAACAAGCCTGTGTTGGGGGGAAATATATGTAGGTGGCTGTTGTTGTTCTAGGAGTATGATTTTTATGTTATTGTGAAGCCAGGACACTTGAATGTTGGACCACATCATCTATCGCGCATCGAAATGGGAGCAGAACCTACTAATTTGGAGGAGGGGCTACCTGACGTGAAACTCTTTGTTGCACGCATTGCAAACAATCACTTTGAAGATATCATCCACTTCCTGATGAAAAGAATGGCTCCAGAAGGTTATACAAGCCAATAGAAGAAGGAACTAGTAGTGCGCACGACAAAATTTTCTGTCATTGCAGGGAACTGGTACAAAATGGGAAAAGATGAAATATTGCAACGTTATGTGCTAGAGTTTGAACGAAACAACATCCTTGTTGAGGCTCATGGCAGATCTGCGGGAGGTCATTATGCAGGAAAATCAACAAGATAGAAGATTCTACATGTTAGGTTATGGTTGCCAACCTTGCATAAGGATTCAAAAGCATATTGCAGGACATGCGATGCATGCCAAAGGATGGGCAGACCCTCGCGCAGGGATGAGCTACTGCTGAATCTGCAGATATCACTGCAGCCATTCGAGAAGTGGGTGATTGATTTTGTTGGACCAATTCAGCCTCCAAGAAAGAAGACGGGTGTGTGGTACATCATCACTGTGATTGAATATTTAACCAGATGGGCAGAGGCACAGCCTGTGAAAGAATGTACGAGCGTGACAACAACAAAATTTATCTTTGAGTACGTATTGACAAGGTTCGGTTGTCCAAAAATTCTAATGAGTGATCGCGTTACGCACTTTCTCAATGAGATGATCAGTGTGATGATGGAGGAGTTTCAGGTGTACTATCAGAAGAGCACACCCTATCATCCGTAGGCTAATGGGATGGTGGAAGCATTTAATAAAATATTGGAGAGTGCGCTCACGAAGGTTTGAAATTCTCAACGAAACAACTAGGATGTTCGCGTACCCGCGGTGCTATGGGCTTATAGAATGATTTGCAAGAAGTTGATTGGAAAAACGCCGTTTAGACTGGTTTATGGCATGGAATCTGTGATGCTGATGGAGTAAATTGTACCTAGTCTGCGCATAGCGGCATTCCTAGGAATGGTAGATTGTAGAGCCCTGGAGGAAAGGCTCACGCAACTAACAGAGATTGAAGAAGATAGATTTGTAGCTGGATTCCATCAACAGGTTCAAAAGGAGTGCGAAAAGGCATGGCACGATCGACACATCAAACTGCACATCTTTAAGGTAAATGATATGGTTTTGTTATATGACATCAAATTTGATAAATTTCCAGGGAAATTTAGGATGCATTGGATGGGGCCCTTTGCCATCAAGGAGATTATCGATTGTGGAGCAGTTTAGTTGGTAAAATTGAGTGGAGAACCATTCCTAGGATGGATGAATGGAAGCTGATTGAAGCCATACACTGATGATCCACCTAGATGACTACATGATGACAATACAGTCTTAGCACTCTAGGCAACTGAAAGGAGGCACGGGACTATAAACTACACTGCCCGGGTTGGGGAGCTGCAGAATTAGGGAACTACATGGAATGAAGGAATGCCACAGTGTCAGCAAAAATGTGCAGGGAGTTGCGCTATCCAAGAAGGGACTGCGCAGGGCGGCTGGAAAGTGACCATTACGATCAATGTTCATGACTTGACAGTAAGAAAATGGCCAAATGGAGTGGGGGGGTGACATTCAAGTCATAATTTAAGGGAAATATTTGTGAAAATCTACTGCCAATCCAGCATTTATGAACAAGTTATGGGGGGAACGGTCAAATTTGAATTCGAAAATGCCTATAAATTACAGGTGGCTTCCCAGCGAAAAACACTTGGCATTTTGAGAATTGAGCTATTAATATCTTAGGCGCGTATGAACCCTGAGCTCTTTGAAGCCCTGATAACAAGTTCAGTGTTTGAGAAGTTTCCCATAGAAATGTAGGTGTTGTTGTCTAGCATAATGTCAGTGCCCACACAAACTGTGATTGCAGGAGAAGCAATGGTAGCTGAAGGAACTGCCCTGGAGGTTGGAAGTGTAGAAGTACCGACAGAAATGCCTAAATCCCCAAGGACACCCAGACCAAGGTCTATGCTGACCAAGAAGGTTCCAAAATCCAATAAGGATAAGCATAAAGCTCAACAGCCGGTGCACACATTAACTAGAAAGCACCCACAGACGGGAAAGCCCACCGTGCAGGAAAAGGGCAAGATGATTGACCTAGAGCATGAAGTCGATGTTGAAGAACTCCATGTGGGTGAAAATGAAATTGATATTCGGGGGGTAGAGGACGTTGATGTGGAGGGGTTTGACCGCATTTCTAAACTACCTGAATACATTCCACCGTGTAGAGGCGAGATGAATGTTCTGAAGGATATTGATGAAAGTAAGGTTACACTGCACACACCCTTACTACCGGACCAAATTGTCTTTGAACGACCGCGCCTGGGGCACATCCCCTTGTTAAAATTGGAGGACTAGGATTTGGTTTATGTGGAACGTTTTCCCCACCTAGCGATAGACCAACTCATGCACCACATCTTCTACAAAGACTCTGGTGTGACTGCGCAGGAGCTAAGGAAGTGGGTAAAAGGGGTGGATAAGGTGGGTCTCTTAAACATGCTGTGGGTACCGCATTATAACCGCACACCCATAACCATGGTAGTGATCAAGCAGCTGCTATGATTGGTGCACGATGGGTGTCTATGGCTAGAAGAGGTGATACCCATTATTAAAATGTCGATCCATAGGATCACTTGGCTGCTATACTTGGGAGAAAATATGGCCATGACATTTGGCGAAAATCTAGGCGAGCGCAACCTCGCTGAAGCAATGAAGGAAAAATTCAAATTCGCTAAGAAGCCACACAACTATGCCATCACAATTATAACTGACCCACGGTCAATGTAGCAACACAAATCTTGGCAGGAAAGATTATGTGAAAGTGTCGCACAGATGAAGTGCCGGCACGAGTAGTAGCCTTAGCGGCCCAGTGCGTGGAGGGCATATAATTTAACGAGGCACGCTACCTCTACAGGTATTTCCTTGTGAACTGCAGAGAGGCGTAGGATCACAACAAAACATTCCATTATGCCTGGCTACTGCTGTCCATAGTGTTGTTCACGTGGGAGTTACCAGAGGATAACCAGTTTCCTCCGGTCGCGCCCAACCTGTGGCTAGACCTACCAGAGGTAGCGAAGTTCGCTTTGCTGTGGGCTACGAAGGACCCTCAAAGGGTCAAGGAAAACAAATTCTTTTAGATCTTCATGGAGATGAGCATCCATATGGTCATCAATCGCAAACCGCGGCTGTCACCATCTGTGTTTGAGAAGTTGCAGGAGTATGTGGAGTTCACGGCCGACTTCCATCGAGTCTCGATATGTTTACGAAAGGACTCTGAGTAGAAATGGTATGACCTGCCATACCTAGCCACAGATGACGCAATTACAACGATACTCAACCATTGGCTGGCAGATTGGCACACTGCGTCGAAATTGACAGCTGGGTCTAGCAAGACCGCAACGCAGGAGAAAAAGGAAGAGGCCAAGATGAAGATGGAGCAGTTGGACGCAAAGAGAAAAAAGGAGGCTAAGGACAAGGCCAAGGTAGAGCACGCCACCACGAAGCAGATGGGAGGATAGCTAGAAGAAGAGGAGCGCGGCTCTGACAAGAGTCAAAAGTTGCCTTCTTCGGAGATAGAGGAGGAGGAACAACAATCGGACCAGGGAGGAGCGGACCTAGAGACCATTCCATTTCGTGTTAAGTGCAACAGATATCCACATAAGGTAGGGTCACGAAATAAGTCTAAGGCCAGCAAGACTTCTCTCAATCCGATCACTTTAACAGAAGGTGATTTAAATGATATCAGTGATATGGTCAGAGATGCCACCACGGAACTGCTGCAACAGTTTGAGCTACAACAAAATTATGCCTAGGGTGCCATTTAGATGAGTTTGCATGAGCTACAGTTCTAGGCATCACAGGTCGAGACCAACGTGGGACGAAGCAGCGTGACGTCAACTAGTTTGGCGCCTGACACAATGGCAACAACAGGGATGGTGCCCACACTAGATCCTTTAGAAATACTGCTACCGGACGGAGCGCTAACCATAGAGACTGAAGATGATAGGCTTGTTGTTAGTACCCTCAAAAGAATTGGGCTCAACTTGGACATGATTCCTAGTGAGGCACTTCATAATTTGTAGGATGTTATTATCGTGAAACTTTGGGCCCACGAACAACGCACGTTACAGGTAATCAGTGAGAAGAAGGTCAAAAATGCTCAGATAACGGTACAAAGAAATTCTGTTGTTAACCTCGTCAAATCCATCATAGACAAAAATGAGTGCACGACCAAGGTGGTGGATGAGGCATGTAGGTCTGCCCTAGATCTAGCCATTCCCAATGATGAGCGAGTAGATGTGTGGATTCAGAAGCTCACTGCTAGAGTGCACGACGCCAGAACAGAGTTGACAAAGGTTCATTTTGACCTGAACCTCAAGATTGCAAAACTACAGTTGAAGGCCCATCATTCAGCCCTGCCAGAAGTTAGAGAGAAACGCGAGACAACTGTGAGAGACACCGTGAAAACAATGAACAACGCAGTGACAGAGTGCACTGTGCTCTTCGAGCAGGCACTCGAAGTGGTTACCAAATTGCAGGAGGATACCACCTTGCAAAGGTTGGAAATGGAGGCCTGGTAGCTGCAGCGAAGATATGATGACGTCAAAGCGACGACGCACACTGTCGTCCTTACGCAACAGCTAGAAAAACTGTAGGAGTCAAAGGTACTAAAGGAGCAGGTGGATGTAACACAACACAAAGAAAGCGTCCTCAAGGCTAGAATAGGGCCTTAGCTTGATGAAGCCTATGCGCTCACCGCCACCATTGAAGGAAAGTTGGCTAGTCTGCAGGTGACTCAGCAAAAGATACAGTCCGATAGTATAGGGCCAATGATGGAGCATCTGGTTGAGGAGATGAAGTAGGTGGCAACACAGTGCACTGCCAAAGTTGTAGTAGTCCAAGCGGAGTTGGGAGGTTTTCACGATAAGAACTCCACGCCAACCAAGTGAATCGTGGGTGAGTCACCATGTTTGTGTTGGGAGCCTATTTGGAACGGGTCCCCTGGGGTCGATTTTTGGGTTAAAAGCCTAAGTTTTGGGGCAGAAAGCCCAAATTTTGTATAAAGAAATGTAAAGTCTGCGCATTTTGTGACTGCGTAGTGCGAAGATATCTTGAGTCAAAAAGGGGTTTCCACCCTTAGTTTAGATAGGTTGTGTCAACTTGATGAGATCTACCCTTGGTTCGTAGACCATGGGATTGTATAAAAGGGAGGTCTTAGAGGAGTCTAAGAAAGTCAGTATAGTACAGTTCATAGATGGATAGATAGAGTCATTAAGGAGTCTGTGAAGGGCTAAGAGTGAGAGTCTCAACATAGGAAAGAGGCTCTGCAGCTGAGTGTACAGAGGCCTAGGGTAGAAGTCCGCAGCTAAGTGCGCAAACCCCTACAGTTGTGTGCGTAGGGTAGTCAGAGTCTGTACTGAAAATCTGGATCATCAATAAAGAAGATTATTTTGAAATTACTTTGTATTTTACTTATGTCAATGGCATGTGATTATGTTATGTTAAGCACAAGGTTTATGTTTTATTTCTAAATTGATGCGAGAATCTATATGTTTCCTCTGTTATATGAACGCAAGTAGAGATATATGTTTATGCAAAGATAATCTTAATTGCATGATAGAATTGTCGAACACTTAAGATAATTCAGGGAACTCTATAGGAAAGTAGTTACAGAGGGGCGTAAGTACCGAGATCACTTGTTAGGGTTACGCAAAGGATGATCACAGATCTTCACGGGGGTTCTGAGAGACTAATAAAGAAGTACATCGATAATCCCTAAAGGCTTATCGATCTGCATGAGGGTAGAGTTAAGGTATAAAATCGACATCAAAAACATCTCAGGGTGCGGAAACTTGGTTCCTGCATCCCCCCATACTACTTTGGGTGAGACTTCACTCCGAGCTCCACGGATTGATGCCGAAAGGGCCAATAGTGTAGGGATTTTATTGGCTGACTAACGCTAAGCCTAGGTCAGGGCCCATCAAGCCAACAGGGTGCGCCATGTTCAAGGGAGCGACTGTTGCCAAAAAAATCTTTTCACAATACTGAACACAAAGAAATTATATTGTCCACTTTCCCCATCTATTTAGTTTAGTGAGTCTAGACGGGTAAACTCATCGGTATTTTCATGTTTTAAGAGTCTGAAAAGGACCATAAAAAGAGCGGCTCTATGTCCTATCTGATTAGTTTATTGAGTCTAGACATGCAAACTCATTGGTCTTTTCATGCTTCAAGAGTCTGAAAAGATCATAAAGAGCGATTCCATTCCTCATCTGTTTAATTTAATGAGTCCAGACGGGAAAAATCGATGTTGTTTTCATATTTCGAGAGTCTGAAAAGATCGTAAAGAACGACTCCAGGGTGGTCCCTTTGACATAGTTGTTAACTGGGTGCGACAAAGTTTTAATAGTATACGCGAAAAGGTTCCTTTTCCGTAAGTTAATCTACTGAGTCTGGATAAAGAGAAACCTATGCTCAATAGATGTTTGCCTCATTTTGTTACGAGTACGAGGAGATGGACTAAACTCGATATTCATCATGAAATTTTAATGAGTCACACGATGATAAACTCAATATACCTTCATCGAATTTTAACGAGTAAAATGAAGAAAATTTGAGGTATCTTTTTTAGTTTAATGAGCGAGGAAAAAGAGGTAAAATAACTACTCATTCCTTCTTCTTATATTTAACGAGCCGGAAGAAGGGAAAAACTCGGGGATTTTTTCGATTTAAGAGTAAGAAATAGTCCCAAAAAAGAAAGTGCTCATATCGTTGTCGTAGGTTTTTAACGAGTCCGATGACGAAAACTTGGGGTTTCTTCAATTTAACGAGCGAGAAAAGTTCCTAAAAAGAATGCTCGAAGCTTCTTCATAAGTTTTTAACAAGATCGAAGAAGGAACTCGGGGTTTTTTCGATTTTATGAGCGAGAAAAAGTCCCTAAAAATAATGGTCAGACTATCTTTTTCAGTTTAATGAGCTAGAAAAAGAGTTGATAAGATCTTCTTCATAGGATTTTAACGAGCCTGAAGAAGTAACTTTGGGATTTTTCAGTTCAAGAGTAAGAAAATATCCCAAAAAAGAACATGCTCATATCTTATTTGTAGTAGTTTAATGAGCCCAAAGAAGGAGAGTCGAGGTTTTTCGGATTAACGAGCAAGAAAAATACCATAAAAAGAATGCTCGATCTTCTTCGTGGTAGTTTAATGAGCCTGAAGAAGGAGACTCGAGGTTTTTTCGGATTAATGAGCAAGAAAAATACCATAAAAAGAATGCTCGATACTTCTTGATCTCATGCTTGATAATAGAAGGGTCTATGCCATGCATTTCCTCATAAGACCAAGGGAAAACATTGTGGAAATCCTTAAAAGGGTAGGTGAAGCTTACAATTTCCTCAAGATTGTAGTTGGCTTCAATTTGGATGTTTTCCACGATGCCTGTCTTGACTGAAATATCGATGAGCAATGTCTTTGAAAGTTTTCCCATGTTTCCTTCCAAGTCCAAAGTTTTGATAGTCGTATAAGGTGAGGAAACAATTTCAGGTGCGTCAAATGACAGGATTTGAAGAGGCATCATGTTCGAATCAGATATCAAAACACGATGGTGAGAGTCCTCCCAAGGTTGCTCTTCTAAACACATGATCTCTCGAATATCTTCATCCGAAGGTAGGACTTGATTGAAGAGATCGTTAGAAGGAGCATTTATGGGAGATGAGGCAGTACTTTTGGTTGTGACCAAAGTGACCAGAGATTTAGATGCAAATTGAATAACTTGGTAGGCTAATTCAACTGGTGACAACGACATTTGTTCTCCGTAAGCGTCAATGTTTGAAGGGGTGGGAGGATCCAAGGATCGGTCGGTTCGTGAGGAATATATGAGACGATAGAGATCGTCTATGGAAACATGGGTGACGGGAGGGGAAAACAACCCATCAGGGAAGAACCATTAAAGAGACTGGTATTGATATTGACATGAGAGTCAGGTATGCCACCCACTAAAGGTACAGTGCCGCTAGGCAATGGGGAGTAATCTAGGGTGTAGAAGGGTAGCTGGTCCACTGTGAAAATTCTCCCATCCAATGGAAAGAGGATGAGGCAGAAGACTAAAGACACAATGACATTCATGGCATAAGTCCAACTGCGGCCCAAAAGTAGATTATAGTCAAGTTTACGATCTACGACTTCAATGTCCACCGTTACTGTTTTCCCACTCAGAGTGATGGGGTAGTCGGCAAGGTAACCTTTTGGGATGGATTTATGGCCATCGAATGCCTCGAGGGAATTCGATGGCGGAGAGAGGGTTGGAGAACCCAAAGCGAGCCAACATGAAGCCGACATGACGCAGGTTGAAGCACCTTCATCAATGACATTTCTATGTACTCCTCACCCTTTCGAAAATATTTGCACCTGAAATGCAAGTTGGTGTGAAAGGGGAGGTTTACATTTGTCCATGTTGAAAATTTCAAGCATGGAATCCTGAGGGTCGAACCCACTTGATGGGGCCAGCCCACGTGGTCCCGCTGTTGGTAAGCTGAGGTGTAACAATCTGCGGTGAATGTAATAATGTATTGGGCCTGTTGTTTATCTGTGTGGTTTAATTCGGGATTGGTACCATGTAGATTCGGTTTAATGAGGCAGTACCTCAACCCTCCATCCGCTTAACAGCTGTCCGCCTCGAAAAATCCGCAAGATTGGTTTGGGGTTTAGGGTTCTCGCCCCTTCGCGCTCTCCTCACTTTTTCCGTTTACAGTTGGTGTTGTTCCTCCTTCGCTCTGCGAGCTCTGTGACCTACGATCGATGCCTTTGGGTGCAATTTTTCTCCGTCGCTTGGCTATTCGGTCCACTGTTCTGATGCCCGGTCGCCCCTTCAATTCTGGTCATGGCTATGTGCCTGACACAGCTTGTTCTTCTGGTGTCTTATGCTTGTGCTGGTAAGGTTTGAAGGCATTGCTGCTCGGTTTGCTTATCAAATGTTGTTCTGGTTTGAGCTTTCGTCGTTTCAACTCCTTAGGGTTCTGTCTCTGCATAAATTATTGGTGCCCTGTGTATGATTCGGTTTTGTTTTCTCTCTGTTGGCAATGGGTACTCCTGGAACTATTGTGGACTTCCGATACTGGTTCGATTCCTCTTCTCCGTCCTCAGTGGTTCGATGGCGGCGTTCTCAGCTGGAAGCTCCACATGCAACCAGGGTAAGTTCTGAGTTCTATGCCGGAGTCTTTTGTATTCTTCTTTTTCTGTTACTAATGTCACGGCTCCTTCGTGAGCAGGAAATCCTTCTGGGTTGGCTGGAGGTTCTGGTTCCGTGAACAGGTAAGTTTAGTTTCGGTCTCGTTTGCTTTTCCCTTCTTGTAGTTTTTCTCTTGTCTTTCTTTCACTGGGTTATGGTGCCGCCCTGACTAATCTTCTCTGCACATTTTCTTGCAGGTGGGGCTGTTCATGGCCACCGTTATCATGCTCTCGACAGTCCGCAAACACGGGTAGCTCTTTCCCCTTGGTGTTTGGTAACTGCTCTTAGGTTGTTTCGACTTCCAATGTTGGACTTGCGTGCTGGCTTTAGACTGTTCTTCTCATATGTCGGCCTTTTGTTGTTTTCTGGTTGTAATTGTAATATTGAACCTCGGTGCGGGTTGGTTCTTGTTTACAGTAGGTTAGCGACTTGTCTGTGGTCCTAAATTGATTTTCTATTGCAGACAGTATGTAATGAAAACTTGTAACATGGGTTTGTATGTATAAATGCTTGTCCGACTATGCAGTTTATTTATATGAATTGTTGATTTGTAAAACGACAAGGCCTGTGTTATGTTTTCACATACCTGTGGTTTTGGTTGTATGAACTCGGCTACAGTTCTTCCTCTAGTGCGTTATTACTCTCCTGAATACGTCACCTGTAGCACACTTTACTTAACAGTCTTGCTTATTATTCTTGTTTGCACGAATACGCAGCTTTGAACACAATGTAAATATATGCACATAATGTTTATTTCTTTATTGTCTCTGCTATGTTTGTTTACACGAAGTTGAACCCTGACAATGGTTCGTTCCACCCTTTTTGTAATTCTGTCTACAAAAAAAAAGTTTTTCATTTAGTAACTGTTGTTAGTTATATCGTTAGTCTCAACAGTTGTTCCTTTTGCGGTTGCCTATAGTTAATTGATACATTCTATCTTTCTTTGTATTTTCCAACCGTAATATGGTTGTTTGTAAAGCACAGAAATGCTACCTAATCACTACTGTTCCTAATTAAAAGTGAAAACTATAACAGTATTGTTTTTCCTTGTTTCTGGCAATTTAAAGAGTACATTAACATAGTTAATAATAATAACAATAAAAGAAAAAAAATAAAGACAGTTCTACTGCCCATCCAACAAACCGTTTCCTCTGTCCTTTTCGGAAACCACTGCCCTGTTAACCAGATGCTCCTGCATCAGGCTCCCGGGGTAAAAGAAGTTCATGGCTCCGTTCCATGAGTTCCTCCACCGAATAGCCAGCCTTTTGTATCTGCGTCGTGTCGAGCCACGAGCTGTCCTCCATTGGACGGTCTCTCCACTTGACGAGGTAACGAAAATATTCCTTCCTGCGCGTTTTCTTGGCTACCTGGGTGCTGAGGATTCCTTCAATTTCATGGGTCTGGGCTGAAGGTAACTGCTTCTTCCAAGGACTACTCTCTAACTGGGTGTCCCGTTCTGGCTGTACCGTACTATCATCTTCTGCCTGGGCATGATATGGGAACAGGTCTGCCACGTTGAATATAGGTGATATGCCTATGTCAGGTGGTAGCGGAATTTCATAAGCGTTGGCTGAAAACTTTCGCAAAATCTTGCATGGACCGATTTTCTTGTATTTCAACTTGTTATATGTGCACTTAGGAAACCATTCCCGGCGTAGGTGCGCAAGGATCTCGTCTCCAACATCAAAATGCACCTATCGTCGCTTTGTGTCTGCTTGCTGTTTGTATTTCTATGTGCTGTCCTACAATCTCAATTTGACTTTTTCATGAAGCTCGCTCATTGCTTCAGCAAAATCTTCCCCATCCGCGCTTCTCCGCTCCAGACTTCCCAAATCTCACAGTTCATGTATTCCCCGAGGATGCATACCATACAAAATCTGAAATGGGCTAAATCCGGTGCTACGATTGGGCGAATCGTTATAAGCGAATTCTGCCTGGGCAAGAGCTCGATCCCATAATCGTGAATTTTCGCCAGTCAAACTTCGTAATAAATTTCCCAAGCTCCTGTTCACCACTTCCGTTTGTCCATCAGTCTGCGGATGATACGCAGAGCTGAAATTCAATTGCGTGCCCAACTTTTTCCACAGGGTGCGCCAAAAATGTCCTGTGAACTTCACATCCCTGTCTGAAACAATAGTCCTGGGTAAGCCATGTAATCTAACAACTTCTGTGAAAAACAGGTGTGCCACGTACGTGGCCTCACTAGTTTTTCGGCAAGGAATGAAATGAGCCATCTTTGAAAATCTGTCTACCACCATCATCACTGAATCATATCCCCGCTGCGTTCTAGACAATCCTAGGACAAAGTCAATGCTGACTGAATCCCACGGCCTACTTGGAACAGGTAGGGGTGTGTAAAGTCCAGTATTTTGGCTGTGTCCTTTCGACAGTTGGCAGACTTTACACCTGGTTACATATCTCTGCACGTCCCGGCTCATTTTAGGCCAATAATAAAAATGCCCGAGCTGCTCCAAAGTTTTGTTGATGCCAAAATGTCCCGCTAGTCCACCACTATGTTTTTCTCTTACTAGATTTTCCCTCATCGAACAGTCCGAAATACATAGCTGCCCACCTCGAAACAATAATCCTTCCTGTAAATTATAATCTAGCCATGGGCTTGTGTTCCTCAATACGGGATTTTGGCAAGCTTCAAAAGCTTCCTTGAAATCCGTGTCCATCTGGTACAAATCCTTCAGATATTCGAATCCCATCACCTGTATGCTACTTTCTTGTAAGAGCAAGGCTCTTCGGCTTAAAGCATCTGCCACTTTGTTGGCTTGCCCACTTATGTGTTTTAGCACAAAAGTAAAACTCTGCAAGTATTCCACCCACTTGGCATGCTTATGGTTTAACTTGTGATGCTGCATTACATATTGTAATGCTGAATTATCGGAAAACAAGACGAACTCATTGCCTAGTAGGTATTGTCTCCAATGTTTTAAAGCTTGGACCACTGCATAAAATTCCTTATCATATGAGGAATACTTCTGTCGACTCTCATTTAGTTTTTCACTAAAAAATGCCACTGGCTTGTCCTCTTGGCTGAGCACAGTGCCAATAGCTGTTCCACTTGCATCACATTGAACCTGAAAAGGTTTATTAAAATCGGGCAGCCTCAAGATCGGCCTCTCCGTTATCTTCCGTTTCAAAAGTTGAAAGCTGTTTTTTGCTGCCCTGGTCCAATAAAAAGGTTGGCTGGCCTTTTTGATGGTCTCTAACATTGGTGCGCAGATTTCGCTGAAATTTTTAATAAATTTTCGATAAAAACTTGCTAGACCGTGAAAACTACGTACCTCAAATAAACTCTTCGGTGACGGCCAACTTATAATTGCTGCAATCTTTTCTGGGTCCATCTTCAATTCATTTTCTGCAACTACAAATCCCAGATAGTCCAGCTCCTTCTACAGGAAAGTGCATTTCTTCAAATTTATTAGCAGCTTGTTCTCCTGCAACTTCTCGAACACTTTTCGAATATGCTGAAGATGCTCTCCTTTCATTCTTCTAAAAATTAAAATATCGTCCAGATAAACTATCACAAACTTACCAATAAATTCTTTTAACATCTCATTCATCAGCCTCATAAAAGTACTGGGAGCATTACTCAACCCAAATGGCATGACCAGCCATTCATACAGCCCTTCATTGGTCTTGAAGGCTATTTTCCATTCATCTCCTTCCCTAATTCTGATATGATGATAACCACTCTTCAGATCGATCTTTGTAAAATAAGCTGCTCCACTAAGACAATCCATCATGTCGTCCATCCTGGGTAAGGGAAATCTGTATCGAATCGTGATTTTGTGAATGGCCCGCAAATCTGTACACATTCGCCATTCTCCACCCTTCTTAGGTGCAAGTACTGTTGGCATTGCACAGGGGCTCAAGCTTTCTCTGATCAGTCCCTTATCCAACAACTCCTGCACTTGTTTGCGTACTTCTTCATTGTCCTTTGGACTCATCCTGTACGCTGCCTTGTTTGGCAAGCTTGCTCCTGGTATAAAATCAATGTGATGGCTGATACTCCTTTTGGGAGGCAATTTATCAGGTAACTCATCAACCACAATATCTTGGAATTCTTCCAACAGCTCCTGAATTTCTTTAGGCAGTTCTAACTTTTCTATGTTCAGCAACACCGGCTTCATCCTCCTCACAACTGCATAATTGACCTCATTTTCCTCAACCTGTTTCACAAACTGTTTTCCTCCAATTAATAATGCCTTTGTTCCGCTCGGTTCCACTGTATCCTCCTCTTTGATGGGTACAAGCGTGTGTTTGATCCCATCCTTTGTAAATTTATAGTAATTTGTCTTTCCATCGTGTGTCACTTTCCGATCATACTGCCATGGCCTTCCCAGCAATATATGGCACACGTCCATTGGCATAATATCACAGACCACCGTGTCATGGTATTTGCCAATGCGAAATTCAACTTCACACTGTTCATCTACCAATAGCTGGTGGCCTTTCTGTAGCCACGACACCCTGTATGGGTTAGGGTGTTTGAGTCGCTTCAGTCCCAGCTTTTCCACCATTTCGGTGGCAACCAAATTTTCCGTACTTCCGCTGTCTATTATCAATTTACAGCACTTCCCATGGGATTTACAAACTGTCCAGAACAGTGCTTTTCGCTGGGTCTGTTCAGCCACCTCCTTGGCTAGTTTCAACAGTACTTTATTTAAAATCAAAGCTTCCCCTGTTTCTGCCATGTTTCCTACTTCCCGGGGTTGTGCTTCAGCTTCCTCAGGCTACGCAACAAGTGTTCCCCTCTGACCAGTCTGTTCCATCTCTGGGCATTCGAAGGATCTGTGCCCCCACTTATGGCACCTATAGCACTGGACATTAGTCCCTCTTCCGCGGCCATTTCCTCGTCTTCGCTGACATGACCGACCTCCTCTGGTGCTTTCTCCTTTCTCTGCTGCCCCTGAAGCTCTGGAACTGCTGCCTTCCTCGCTGTTCGCGGCAGTTCTCCCTCTGCCATAGGACTGTCCTCGTCCTCTGCCATTTCCTCTCCCTCTCCTATTGTTCTGTTTTCTGTTGATTTTCTCTTCAGCCTTTACAGCGCTCTGAAAGGCTTCTTCAATATTCCGGGGAGAGAGAACACTGATTTCGTCCAATATTTCCATCCTCAAACCATTCACGTACCTCGCTGTTTTTTCTGGAGTGTCATCTGTATAACCAGCACGTAGATTTACTCGGTAAAACTCTTCTGTGTATTCTTTGACAGTCATACCTTTCTGCCTCAGATTCTGTACTCGCCGATAAAGTTCAACCTGGTAGTCTTTCAGCAGGAATCTGCCCTTAAGTTTTGCCACCATCCTTGGCCATTTTCGTATCGGCAGTTTGTTCATTCGTTTTCTGTCCGCTTGGACACTATCCCACCATAAGAGGGCGTGCCCTTTTAATTTAGTTGCAGCGAATCTAACTCTTTTATCCTCACTGACTTCCTCATTTTCAAAATACTTATCTAATTCGCTTATCCAGTCCAGCAGGACATCTGCAGACAGACTGCCATCGTAGTTGGAAATCTCTGTTTTGGGTTTGCTGCTGGCTAATAAAACTGATCGCAGCAGCCTCAACTCCGGGGCTTCTTCGTCTGACCCGTCTGTAGCAGTTACTGCTTCCTCCTCACTGTCATCTCCAAGTTCCGGGTCTCTTCACCTGCCCGCCTCCACTGCTTCCAAACGAGCTGTAAGAACTCTGATCTGTTCTCTCAATCCTTCATCTGCTCCTTGGCATACACCTCTCCCATGTCCATGTCTTGACGCTTCCATTTTCCTCAAAAGGTAGCTCTGATACCACTTGATGGGGCCAGCCCACGTGGTCCCGCTGTTGGTAAGCTGAGGTGTAACAATCTGCGGTGAATGTAATAATGTATTGGGCCTGTTGTTTATCTGTGTGGTTTAATTCGGGATTGATACCATGTAGATTCGGTTTAATGAGGCAGTACTTCAACCCTCCATCCACTTAACAACTGTCCGCCTCGGAAAATCTGCAAGATTGGTTTGGGGTTTAGGGTTCTCGACCCTTCGCGCCCTCCTCACTTTTTCCGTTTACAGTTGGTGTTGTTCCTCCTTTGCTCTGCGAGCTCTGTGACCTATGGTCGATGCCTTTGGGTGCGATTTTTCTCCGTCGCTTGGCTATTCGGTCCACTGTTCCGATGCCCGGTTGCCCCTTCAATTCTGGTCGTGGCTATGTGCCTGACACAGCCTGTTCTTCCGGCGTCTTATGCTTGTGCTGGTAAGGTTTGAAGGCGTTGCTGCTCGGTTTGCTTATCAAATGTTGTTCTGGTTTGAGATTTCGTCGTTTCAACTCCTTAGGGTTCTGTCTTTGCATAAATTATTGGTGCCCTGTGGATGATTTGGTTTTGTTTTCTCTCTGTTGGCAATGGGTACTCCTGGAACTATTGTGGACTTCCGATACTGGTTCGATTCCTCTTCTCCGTCCTCAGTGGTTCGATGGCGGCGTTCTCAGCTGGAAGCTCCGCATGCAACCAGGGTAAGTTCTGAGTTCTATGCCAGAGTCTTTTGTATTCTTCTTTTTCTGTTACTAATGTCACGGCTCCTTCGTGAGCAGGAAATCCTTCTGGGTTGGCTGGAGGTTCTGGTTCCGTGAACAGGTAAGTTTAGTTTCGGTCTCGTTTGCTTTTCCCTTCTTGTAGTTTTTCTCTTGTCTTTCTTTCACTGGGTTATGGTGCCGCCCTGACTAATCTTCTCTGCACATTTTCTTGCAGGTGGGGCTATTCATGGCCACCATTATCATGCTCTCGACAGTCTGCAAACACGGGTAGCTCTTTCCCCCTTGGTGTTTGGTAACTGCTCTTAGGTTGTTTCGACCTCCAATGTTGGACTTGCGTGCTAGCTTTAGACTGTTCTTCTCATATGTCAGCCTTTCGTTGTTTTCTGGTTGTAATTGTAATATTGAACCTCGGTGCGGGTTGGTTCTTGTTTAGAGTAGGTTAGCGACTTGTCTGTGGTCGTAAATTGATTTTCTATTGCAGACAGTATGTAATGAAAACTTGTAACAGGGGTTTGTATGTATAAATGCTTGTCCGGCTATGTGGTTTATTTATATGAATTGTTGATTTGTAAAAAGACAAGGCCTGTGTTATGTTTTCACATACCTGTGGTTCTGGTTGTATGAACTCGGCTACAGTTCTTCCTCTAGTGCGTTATTACTCTCCTGAATACGTCACCTGTAGCACACTTTACTTAACAGTCTTGCTTATTATTCTTGTTTGCATGAATATGCAGCTTTGAACACAATGTAAATATATGCACAGAATGTTTATTTCTTTATTGTCTCTGCTCTGTTTGTTTACACGAAGTCGAACCCTGACAATGGTTCGTTCCACCCTTTTTGTAATTCTGTCTACAAAAAAAACAGTTTTTCATTTGGTAACTGTTGTTAGTTATATCGTTAGTCTCAACAGTTGTTCCTTTTGCGGTTGCCTACAGTTAATTGATACATTTTGTCTTTCTTTGTATTTTCCAACCGTAATATGGTTGTTTGTAAAGCACATAAATGCTACCTAATGACTACTGTTCCTAATTAAAAGTAAAAACTATAACAGTATTGTTTTTCCTTGTTTCTGGCAATTTAAAGAGTAAGTTAACATAGTTAATAATAATAACAATAAAAGAAAAAAAACAAAGACATTTCTACTGCCCATCCAACAAACCGTTTCCTCTGTCCTTTTCGGAAACCACTGCCCTGTTAACCAGATGCTCCTGCATCACCACTAATTTCCGAAAGAATAGCTTTCCTTTGTGCTAGACAGTTTGTAATACTTTGAGCGCTGACATAGCCAATGGTGCTTGCGCCAAATATGCTATAATACTATAATTTTGGGCAGCACATGCGGATGTATTATGTGTTGTACGACGAAGTGCCCCTTTTGGGGGCAAATCACAAGATCAACAACCGACCTTTTGATATGAAGATCATTAGGCAGTTGTGGGTTTTGACTCGAGGAGGCTTCCTTAGCATTAGCGACTGGAGCTCCATAAGTTTTGGCTTTGGTTTGAAGATCTACCATTTCAAAGGTGTAAATGGTAGATGGTCCTTCACCAGCTAAAGGATGATGCGAACCTACATTTCCCCCTTGCGGGGGTTGGGGTTGGTTTGCAATAAGGTGCAGTTGTTGTTGAGCAGGGAAAGGATTATTTAGGACCGCAGGGGTCTTGTCGGTGTCCTTTTTAGCGATGAAATCTATGCATTCTTGAAGATGCGAACAACAATATGTCATCTGGTCTTCCGCATAGATTTTGCAAGGGAATTGGGCGGGTTTGTCCTTTCCATCGTCAGAAGGCGCAACAACCTTATGCTATGGTTTGTACTTCTTTGTTGACTGCTCTTCAGAAGGAGCGGTCTTTTCTTACTCTTCTTGTTCTTACCACCACATTTTTGTGTAGACTACACAGAGTTTATCACGGTGGTAGGAAGTGCAGTCGATTTGGTAGAGGGGTCAACTGACAACTGGGCAATGTGACCGTTGATTTGTTATACAACAGCCCTAGAGGTAGCGCTGATAATACCATCGGCATGCGCTCCGGGTTGCTGAGTAGCAGGAGCATTGGGAATGAACTCATATAAAGTGCCACACTACGAATATATCTAAGTGCTAGGAATGACAAATGGATTGGTCTTCTATGACCACACCACCTAAGGCAACATCTTTAGCGATTTGGGGGAGTAGAGACTTGCAGAACGAATCCGCTAATAGATAGTATGGGAGGGGGGCTTTGACTAGCCTCCGCCTATGTCTCAATTCATGGATATGATCAGAGATGTGGGTGGTGGTGTCCCAACGTAATGAAGTGAGGAGTTCCGTCCTAGTTTCATAGTGGATGGGTAGCTGGAAGTGCTTTAAGAATTCCATCGCTAAAGCGCCAAAGGTATTGATTGACGTGCGTGGTAACTCAATGTACCACTTGGCTGCATTTCTAGTAAGGGTGCGGGGAAAGAGCTGTAACCGGATACTATCATCCACCATGGAGTTAGAAACACACCATAGATGATAGGTGGTGATGTGTGTACCCAGATCCTCCCCTTGTTTCCCTTCGAACTTCGGGATGTCTGTCGAGATTTTATATGGGATTGGCAGCCAAAGTAAGTTGTGATAGATGGGGTCATTTTTGAGTTTGTACAAGTTGGGGATATCAAGCATTGCCAAGAAAGGCAAGGTGTTTTATGCCCCCGAATCGGACAAGGGCATTGACATATGACTTGAGGATACTTGTGGTCCTCCGATCTTGTTGTTTCCAATATTATACACTGGTTGCGTGGAATAGTAATTTCCTTGGGGTACAATCATGTACTGTGGGTTTCCATAGGGGTTGTTAGACTGGGTGTTGGAAGTGCCCCCAGGATAAGGAGTGCCCCCTTGACTCATTTGAGGTTGAGAGTAGGGTGCCCATATGGATTGATTGGGACCTTGTTGAGGGTTCCCGCTTGCCACGTAATTAACTATAGGTCCTTGACAATCAATGACTATCCCTGTAGTCCTGTAAATGGAGGGGGAACTGTTACGTTCCCGGCCAGTATATGCATATTGGGAACTATGCCCCCAGGCATCTGAACTTGGGGGTTAGAACTAAACAATGGATTCTAACCATAGGGGGGTTGACGGGACCCTTGCTAACCATGTTATATTGAGCATTATAAGGAGTGCTATATGTAGCACTTGTCGAAGGTCCGAGGGATGACACAAAAGGGGCGAAACCCAGAATGTATTGGGTTCCACTCGTGGTGGGTGTCATGATAGGTTTTGAACCTAGGATAGGCAGGATAATAGGGTTTTCCATCAGAGGTGCAGCACTGACTGTCGAGTGGGGAGGTGGTGGTGGACCAAAAGTGTCCACAAAAGCCCACGACCTATTAGTCGTTGATGGGACAGGTGGTGTAGGTCCAACAAAAGACATAGGAGGTACAAATGCAACGGGAATGAAGAGTGGTCCCAACGGATTCATGATCAGAGGATTGTATGGAGGAATGAAATCTTGACTAGAGAAATCTTTTGATAAGCTTGAATTGTGGGATGTCCAAATTGATTCTGTGTTAGATCTCAGAGAGTGATTGCCTAAAGACGGGGAATCCAGTTCACTGGGGCTCGATGGATCCTCCACAATGAGTGGGGGAAGACCTAACAACCATCTAGATTGACAACGAGGGCTGGATGTAGCCACGGTGATTGATAAATTTTATCAATAGATTTTAGAGTGATATTTGTTAAAGACTCAGTGATAACAATCTGGCACTTAAAAAATAAAAAATACACTAAAGAAATCAATCAACAAGCAGAGGGAGATGACCCTGTATGACAAGCACTGATCACTAGAGATGAAACCCAGTATCACAATGAATAATAGAGAGAGTTGGCCAAATGTATAGTTACAATTACTCTTGAGCTTCGCTCGAACCTCAGATTAAGGGGCCAAGTAATCTTGTGAAGACGAGCACCCTCCCAAAAACCAAAGACAAAGTAGGTTCATCTGTGTTAGGTACCAGGGTAGCCCACCCCAGTCACCTTGTGTTCATCCCTAAAATTATGGCCACTAAGGATACCTCAAATCATAGACACTACTAGGGGGGACATAGTCGCAGATAATACGCTGTGTGGGTAGGATACCTGAGTCCCTTACTTAGTTCCAATATCCTCGAAGGGATCCCTGATACACATAATACTCAAAGGAGATGTAAGCAAAGGTGATCTACCTTTACTTACAATCTGATTTTATCTCGTATTTAGCCCTGCTTTTACTGGAGTGGTCCCATATAGTATGAGTGTAGAAGGATTTCTCTCTTTAATGACACTAGTTTCGATGTATGATCTTGGGTAGTTAACTGACACTGCATATCCCAAGATCTTAGCCTAAACTAATTTGTGTTTACTCTAAAAAGAGTGGCTGATTGATTTTATTAGGTATATTTTAAATATACTTTGTTAGAGTCTTCGGTAGGGGTGTTGATATATGAAGTTATATGGGACTCTGACTCAAATCATGCAAAAACAATGCTTGTAAATTTTCACTTTCGATGAATAAGATGTTTTTACAAAGGGAGAGTCATTCATACATTAATATATAACCATGCATCATATTCAGTAAAACACTAGCATAAACGACAGAACTTCAATGCTCACTAACAACTTTTGAAACCAAATAATGCAGATCTAACCAACTAAGCAGAAAACAATAAAAAATTTGTATTTTTTCTTTTATGAAAACAAAAACTTTAAGAAGTAAAGCTATTTTCTTAAAAAAAAATTTGTTCAGGACACAGATTAGTCAAACAAGCACAACTATGGATCCCTGATCAGTTTACAAGCAGATTTCCCAACCCATGAGGTCACAGAGAAAGCTGTTTATCAAGAAATGGCTAGATAATGCTTTGTACTAGAGGCTACAGAGAGTTGCTTGTAGCATTAAAGCACTATTTGTGAGGCCACAGTGCTTTATAAAGCACTTTTTACACTAGCATACAACGTTAGTGAGGAAAAATGATAAAAAAATAGGATGTGGGGATCAGATCTAGGGTTGAGGACTAAGAGAAGGGCGCTGTATAGTCTTGAGTGGTAAGAAAGGGAATGAAGAAGTACATGAAGTCCTCGAAGAAAGAGAGATCTAGGAACTTTCTGGGAAAACCAGGAACTAAGTGTAGTCCCTAGCGGAGTCACCAATTATGCTATAGGGATTAATGCATGGGTGTTTGGTGATGTAGAAACCCTCAAGGATCTTCCTAGGATCCTTGGAAGACTGTAAGATTATCTGTAGCTGTCACAAAGATGCATGCATATCTATGCTTAACAAATGAATATCAAAGCGAGAAGGACTTATTACCTCAAGTCTTAGTGTGGTGTTGTTGGAGAGCACAATGTAGTTAGGCAGAAGACCCCTGAGCCAACTCCAGATCAAAACATACACATAGAAAAGACAAGCATAATATCACAACATAAAACCTTGATAAACAATGCACAAACATGTAAAAATATCTAGCTGCATATATCTAAGCCACTCATGCTAACGATATTTCATAAACATATAAACAAGTTATACTACCAACATCACAGAGTAGACAACACAATTTCAGTTCTATATTGATGTAGAAAGAATGATTACAACCATTGGTTGTATCAGCCTTCCCTTACCCCTCTAGCTCCTCTCTCTCTCTCCCTTCTTAACCTCTTCTAATGCCTTAGTCTGAGACTCTACTCAACAGTCAAATAGGCAATCCTTTCAAATGGTTTGACCTCTTTCACAATGGCCCTAGCCTTGCATATATAACATGTGAGGATAGGGTTGCCAAGTCCTTCATGAGTTCCATTAGGCAAAAGAAGTGATGTTTCCATGCCTTTGTGCTCTTTCCTGTTTGTAGACTCCATTATGAATTAGTAATTCCTCCAAACAGGTCGAGTTCTAATGTTTCCCTACTTTTGTGAGCTGACATAGGAGAGAATCTTGGAATATTTATCGGTCAACTTGTTCCCTTGACCCATAGAAACTCATTTAGGTTCACTAATGCTCTTCTCGAGGTAACAAATAGAGTTACCCTAGGCACTAATGCACCCTTAACCCTGCTAGGAAGCTTTATAAAATAGGTTGCTACTATTAAGACAACATTAGCTTGACAACTGGGCCTGTGAACTTGGCAAGTCCTTCAGTCATCATGTCTTTCTCCTCTGACTTGGTGAGGAGGTCATTTTCCTGTATAACATCAGCCCCACATTCAGCCTTTCGGGTTTGATGAATACCTCAAAAGTGAATTCTTAGAAGAGTAATAACCAACGACATATTCTTCCTTCTAATACTGGTTTGTTCACCAAATAATTTAGTGCTGAATGATTTGTGAAAAAATTAAATGGCGCTCTAGCAAGTAATCCCTGAATTTTTGGAGAGAGTAAACCATGGGCAGTGCTTCACTCTTGGTTTTCGTATAGTTCCTTTCTGCAGTTGATAATTTCTTGTTGGCATAGTACACTGGGTGATCCATATTTATCTCTCCCGGTTGCGCTAGTACTGCTCCTAGTGCGATCCTTGATGCATCAATATGTACATGACATTTCTTCCAATCTAGGTATAAAAGGATAGGAGTGCTTACCAGTTTCTCTTTTAACTTATTCAATTCTTCTTGAGAGTCCTCCGTCCAAGTGAATGCTTCCATCCTTTTCAGTAACTTCTCCATCAGGGCTATAATGGATGCATAGTTCTTGATGAACTGTCGATAATACCCTGTATGGCCTAGAGTGGACCGCAACTACTTTACATTATATGGGGGTTCCATGTTAACGATTTCCACAACCTTTTGGGGTCTAGACACACTCCATCTTTACAAACAATATGGCCCAACACTGTTCCGAATGGAACCACAAAGATGCGTTTTTTTAGATTCAAGGAAATTTGCAACTGTCTACATCTTTCAAACATGACCCTTAACAAGCTTGTGTGCTTCTTCAGTAAACTGTACACTATCCAGTCATCCATGTATACTTCCAGGAATTTGTGAATATAGTCTCTGAATGCAGCTATAACGATCCTTGAGAAAACAACTGGTACATTTTTCAACCTGAACGACATTACATGATAAGCATATGACCCCGATTCAGTTGTAAACATTGTCTTCCTCTTGTCTTCTTCTGCTATTCAAACCTGATGGTAGCTTGAAAATCCATCAGTGAAGGAATACGCTTCATTGCCTGCTACATTGTCCAGAACTTCATCGCTAAAAGGTGTCGGGAAGGGATCATGCACACATGCATTGTTTAGACTTCAGTAATCAACATAGACTTTGATATCTGTTGCGTATTTCTTGTTCTATATAACTATTGGACTAATCCATTCCGCTTTGTCCACTGAGAATATAATTCTAGCTTCTAGAATTTTGTCAATCTCCCTCTTGACCTTTTCTTTCACTCTTAGGTTTAGCCTCTATGGCATGTGCTTTTCTGGATGGGCATCCAGTTTCAAAACAATATTCATCTCTCCTATGTCCCCCTTTATCCCTTTTAGATCAACTACTGTAGCTATGAATAAGTCTTGATATTATTGCAATAGGTCAAAGATATCCTTTGTTGTTTGTTCGTCCCAGTAATCCCTGATAGATGCCATCTTGGGTTTATCATCTGATCCGATATTCTGCTTTCTCAATTTCATCGGGAGTAGGTGTGCAGCTTCTCCTGCAGGACTTTCTTGAATATCCCTTTCCCCTTCTGTTTCCTCAAAGGTCAGGTGTCTTAATCCTTCTAAATCATCTTCATCTGGTTCTGCATCTAATTTGTCACAGGACATATATTCTGGATAACCTGCTTCATAAATATGTTGTAAAAACTTCTCATCAATGTAACCTTCCCATAACTGTCCTGGGGTGAACAAGATCCTTTTGATGGAATATAAGGATTTAGTCATGTGTCGATCAACATCTTTGAATGAGAAGCTGCTGCTGAATTGGCTAGCCATGACATCCCAATCTGCTCTTTGTCTACAAAGTTCCTCTTGTATGTACCAGGCTTGCGGAATGGTGCCTATAGTGTATATAAATACATGCACGCAAAGTTCTTTCGGAAGCCTTTCCATTTTACAATTTTCTATGCAGTCTTCTAGACAGTTCTTAGGATCTGAATTGCCTCTATATTTCACTCTATTCTGCGGCCAGTCTTCTTCTTGACTGAACCTCTCTCTCATGGCTCGCTTTATCGTTCCCCATTCACGCAACGTGTTGCGGTGCATTCTCCACCACCTTACTGAGGTGGCATGTAATGTGATATCTAGCAATGGAACCTTGTGATCTTCTCTTATTTCTTTGTCTACTTTGTTTAAGAAAATGTCTACTGATTCAATATCATGGAATTTGGGATAGTTGCTTATCTCTGCCCCTATCTAGTTTATCCTGCATATCTTTGCACAATGTCTGGTATCAAGTTCGTATCCCCCTTGCTGCCATGTATCCCACGTGGCTTTTGAACCAACTTCTGAGCTTTGAATACTCCTCCAGCTGACAGATCCTCTTACTATAGGATTTATATAATCCTCTCTCTTTCCAGCCGTTAGTGTGTACAACTGGTCTAGCATTCCCGGCTCATCTCTGTCATCCACAGGTTCTGTGAACCTGGGTCCTTGATATGGGTCCAAGGGTTGTATCACCCACATCCCTTCTGTTTCAAAGATCATTAGATCTTTCTTTAGATCGATGACAACATAGTTTTCATATGCCCAGTCGATCCCAAGGAGTGCTGGGTACAGGTCCTTTTCACCCATTATATCAATTACTTCAAATTTAATATATGTTTTTACTCCCGCCACATCCACCTCTACATCTTCTAACCTTCCAATAGGTAAGATACAATACTGATTTTCCATCCTCAATTGTATTGGTGAATATTTAAGTTGTGGCTTCCCCAACGCCTCCCATGTTTTCTTGGGAAAAATGTTTACATCTGACCCCAGGTCTAGCATCCTGTCCTTGATCTGGAATCCTGCAATTTGAGCATCGATTCAAAATTCCCTTCCGGTTCACTTTTTATGCCGCCGCACTCTTCTTGTATGTCTTTCTGGTAAGTTGGCAGATGGTAGTTCTCCTTTCTCTTCATCTTATGGAAATACCACTTTTAAAATTTTGCACAACTCCTTCAACATCCATTCATCATCGACGATCTACAGAAATAACTTAGACCATTCTTCTATTGGTTGAGCATTGTTGAGTGCACATTTGTCATGTTTATGCTTTTCCTTTGTCTTGGTCATTCCTTCAAACAATTTAGCTGCCTCTTGATAATATTGTTTTTGTTGTATGGGTTTGTATGATTTCTTCGGAGACGCCACCTGAACAATTGAGGGCGGGTCCACCGTACCCCGATCTTCCCCTATCTTCTTTCCTCCCCTTGTTACTATATTTATATTAGTTACGGGAAGAGTGTTGTTTGTACGAGGCTCTGCGCTGATTAGATTGGCCCGTCTCTGTCTAGTCCTCTCTTCCCATATTGCAATGAACTTAGGGCAATCCTCTGTGGCATGCATATTGATTCTGCATTGCGAACACCATGGTATCCTAGGGAGCAGACATTCTGTAGTATACCTAGGGGGGATAGTATGGGGTACAGAGGGAAGTACCCAAGGGAATAATGTAATAATGGGATGGGTCATAGTTATATGGTAAGCCCATGGTATTAGATATATGGTATTGAAAGAACCATGGTATTGTATGTATGAATCATATATAGAGGCTAGAGACTCTCCATTGAGAATGTCAAGGATTATTGTATGAACAAGCATATGGCTTGTGGAGTATTCTTCTTCCTTAAGGAGTGATTGTATGGTGTAGTATACATTATTCCCTTGGGTACCTCCCTTTATACCCCATACTATCCCCCCTATGTATACTACAAACCCACTCATAAATATTTAACATTTTGTAATCAAAAGCATCACCTTGGACGAAGTTAGTATTACAGTAATTTGTACTTGGCCCTTGCATAACCACCCATAATCTTATCCTCAAACAAAACAATATAGTTTAGTCTCACATCTCTTCTTTGGATCACTTATCATTATCTACATTCTCAATCAAACCTTATGAAATATCCTCTGGAAGTAAAAGAGAAACTTTCATATGAACCATTTTATCTAAGCAATTGACTTGACTGGCCTCCTCTTTACCAATTTTTATTGGTTGTAAAATGTCACCAAAGACATTTGAAAATAAAAAATCACCATTTTGATCTAGTTTTGAAAGTGTTCCTCAGAGACACAGGAAGTATGAAATCCACATGGTACCCTTGTTTGAAAATGAACAATAACATCTAGTTTAGGGAACCTTGTTTTGTGCAACCATGAATAATTCTTTGTAATTATCTAAGAATTGTTAACATAGTCTTGAAACCAATATAACTGGTGCTTTGAGTATCTGCTATGTCATGCACTCCCATTTTACATTTCAGTCCCAGATAATTTTGAGTGTTGACTGAGGCTTCCTATGATGTTTCTTTAGAACAAATTTTGTACACAATAAGTATGCATATCTTGTATGCGCAAAAAAAACCTGAAATTAATTACAAACCAATAAAATAAAGCACTATAAAGTTCTAAATGCCAAAAAAAAATGTCTCATAGGTATTCTGAGATCATGCTATGTTATTCTTTAAACATGGATAAAGATTTTCCCATAAATTCTACACGTATTATAATGCTTCAATAATTGAAAGCTAACTACTTCTCACTATTCATTTCTTTTAGTTATAGAACCTGGCTCTTCTCGTGGCTAGACAATTCTATGGAAGATCCCTTCCTTCTAAGTGCCAACCCCAGATGCTATCTTCTCTTCCAATTTGAAGAAACTTCCACTAATGTCATAGATCCTAATGTTTGGACCAGGTTGCCATAAAACTTGTCCATAGAAATGAACTTATACTTTATCTCTTTTCCAAAAGAAACACCCACTTCTATTTTCCATATATTTCCTTCATAATACTAAAGAGGAACAACTGTTATTTCGGTTCGATGATCCAAACTAAATTACAAGCTAACCTTCACTGAAATATGACACTTTTGCAATATTTTCCACATCAGTTTCTCATTCACCCAGATGTATTTTATTATATGAAGATAACCAATATCTACATTGAAACCATAAGATAATTTCGAAGGGTCCCTAGCTATAACCAATTTTGATGAGCCCCCCTCAAAATTAGTCAGAGCATGCCACATATTCAATGATGGTTTGGAGAAAACAACCAATTGCAGACCGCTTCCATTCATTGAATGTTAGACAACCTAGGGGTATGAAATTTCACCACAACCATTGATGTTTAATTTCCAACGCATTTTAATTCGATGTGTATTTCCATATATTGGCACTCTTTGCTCATCCTTGAAAACTTTGCAAACGGGTAAGAATGTCGATACGGGCTTCAACAATTAAACTCAATTCGTATAAATAAATATAAATTTCATCTCCCTAGTAGTTCCCTCTAAAACTAAATTATAGCACCAAAGAGCACATCATGGAAAACACATAAGAGCCTCCAATGGCTACGCTGTCATTCTGGTGAATACACACAAAAACATTTGGCATGTTTGGCCTCTCCTTGGTTTTCCATATGATGAGCCATTGGAAATTATCCATCCTCTCCCCGTTTATTTCATATTTGTTTTATGGGATTTACCCATATGCAAGAGGATAAAGGAACATGTTGGTATTTATATACACCAAAATATTCACACAAATATATCAACGTGTAGTGCAATATATATATTCCCTTATACCTTGGCTTGGTGCTTGATACGTTCGACGTTGTCTTGAGATTCTTAGTTCATGGCTTGGTGGAGTTCATGGTTGAAATAGACACAGGGATTGTGCTTCTAGGCCAATAATTTTACAAAAGAAAATTAATAACCATGCATATGAACTCGAGAGAATAAACACGCTCATAAAACCAATTTTTTTTTTGCACAAATCTCTTAAAATTTATAAAAATTTACAAATCTCATAGCATTTTAATTGGATCTTTTGGTCAAGAAAATGCTACAATATTGGTTTCAAATGGGGACTGCTTCCTGTGTGGGATGCACAAAACTTGTAGACCAAGTGCGTTTTTGCTGGGTTAATGGAGTCATTTCATTTACTTTCTTTAGTTCTAATTTTTATTGTAACTGGCAAACTATGACCTATTCAACATCCTTATATGAAAACATTGTTGCAAGCTGAAAGCTAGATTGAAATGAATGTTGAAAACAAAATATGTCTACAAACTGAAATCCATCTATTTAACTACTCAAAAATTGCTTATATACATGCTGAAATGAAGACCTCTAAACCATAATTGGAAATTTAAATTGAAAATTTCTTTCATATAAATGGCTACGTGATCTTTTGAATTATAGAAACCATATCTTGCTTGATGATCCTTATTGTATTCTACAACTTGATTATCATGGTTGAACTCTTGATATGTGACCACTATTCTAAACTCATGATCAAATGCAAAAAATTCTCCATTTTGAATAAAAAGGGAAAGAATATGTATTTTTGTTTCTATTCAAAGAAAGTTTCAAAACCATGACACTCATATTAAAAAAAAATTGGGACATTCTCTGATCAGGTTCTAAAAATTCAATTTTTGTCTCAATTTCTTCAGCAAATTCTTATCTTCTGAGCTACATCTACATGACTTTTAAATAGGAAGATAAAAGTGAAGAAAATTTTTCATCCACAAATTCTTATCTTCTGAGCTACATCTACATGACTTTTAAATAGGAAGATAAAAGTGAAGAAATTTTTTCATCCACTTCATCACCAAAAAACAAATCATTATACTCTCTAAAACCTTCAAGAAAAATAGGGTTTGCCACAAGCATTATTTTCTCTATCCACGCGTTCAAGAAGATGACTCAAAAGCCATAAAAAAATTAGTAACAACACCTCTGTTCTTCATTAAATCTAGTGGAGTGACCAATACATTGTTTGAGCTATAAATCCTTTTGACAGTGGAGTCAATATTGATGTTCTTAGCTATGGATCTTACTAAAAAAAGGAGTTTCCAGGTGAATGTTACCCATCCCAAGCAAATGATGATAAAAAAATGTCTTCCAATAAAACATCCAAATAGGTTGGAAATGAAATTTTAAGATTGACCCATAAAGTAATGGAATATTAGTCTTACTTTTGTTGATATATGGAACAATATTTCTCTGCCATCTAATGCATTTTTCTATTCATCAACAACTTCCGCCAAGACAGTGCCATGTTGGGTATGATAATCATATATACTGGAGCTCATAATATGCCCTACTCTTCTAAAATGGGTTAATATGAGCAACAAATGAAAGTGGAATTTTGAAGCTAGTGTATGGATTCTTCTAATCATGGAGTCACGTGTGAAAAATTTTAAACCGTTCAAATTTGAAATTTTCCTACTCTTATCAAACCACAAACTGAAAATTGCTAAAGATCAACTGATTTACTACACACCAAATGTTATGAATACAAATTTATTCAATTATACATATCCCTACTCTATTGAACTAAACTTTTGCATTGTTAAGTGTAGTTGAACTTCCAGTGTAACCAAGTGGGGAGTAGGTTGTATGCCATAAAACCTTGCACACAAATAAAAAGATGAAAACAGTATACAATATGAAATTCTGATTCTATAAACAACTTATACTTACAACCAAATTTTGAAGACTGCATCCTCTATTGATGTCTGAAATTTCTGATCATTGCAGAGAGTAAGAAAAATATGGTGTTGAATGCCATCATCAATAAGCCTTGAGCTAACATGAAAACAAATTTACTTGACATCTCAAACTAGTAAAGTTTGTAACCCATAGAATTGCTAAATAATCAAAGTAGATCTTCCATGTGAAAGAAATGCAACCAATATTTAATGTTTAATTGTTTTTCACTAGCAAAGAATAGATATAGCTTGATTGTTCACTAGGGAAATATATCATCATTACTGTACTCCCCTGCAATGGCTCCAAATGTTGTATCTGTTTCTTGAAGGTATTTTATTGGTTGGAAACTGCACCAAAAAACCAGCTCAACCACTTTAAGTCCAAGCCTAACCTTGAATTATAGGAGTCTCCCTTAAGTATTACAAGGCTATAATCTTATTCCCTATCAGTAAACAACATCCTATGAAGCAAAATGGCCAACTCTAGGGGTTGTTATGTAGGTGGTTGTTGACAAGTCATAAATCCCTTCTTAAATAAATAAAAACCCACCCACAAAGCTCTAATGAAGAGGCCAACATCTAACCATGACAGAATAAAAACAACTTTAAAGATGTGGATAGAGGAATGAAGGAGAAATTAGAAAATCAAATATCCTCCATGAATATGGAATCATCTAAAATGAGCAGAAGCTCATAGAAGAACCTCTATAGAAAAACATCAATACATATAAGAATTAGCATAGAAGTAACAATCTAATGATGAAGAGGGATCAACAATGACATATTGTCACCTTGATTTACTTAGTGAAAAAAATATAACTTTGCAGTGGGATGTTAGGGAGGTTGACACTTGACTCAACCTTTCCTAGATATCTATACTACATTAGATGTATGCATAAAAAGATTATGAACACAGTTAAGTACTCAAATACTAAACAATATTTATAATTAAAATGAAGATAGAATCCTTTAATTTAAGTTCTTAAATAATAGGCTCTAAAAAAATATAAAGGTTTTTGGGCCCAAAAGCCAACCTTGAATTATTATAAATGATCGTTTAAATAGCCCAATGCAGGATTCCAACTACTTACTGATATTAAGGAAATTGAATTAGCTAATAATCTAAAAAAAAAATCAAATCTAGAGATAGTTACAATGTGTCTCGAATGTTGAAGTTGGAGTGTAATCTAGAATCAAATCCCCTTGCAATAGGATTGCCGAGTCACTTTCCTATGACATAAAGTGTTTTACTTCTGCCACATGTATTTTTGAAAGACTTGAAATGCCTGAAAATCTATATATGACCCTCAGTTTCTAATTTTGTGCCTGTAAATATGAAATTTGACCAATATTGACTGCTAATATAATGTCTAGAATTTTGGGACTTAATTACCACATATATGGTACCCTTTTATTGTTGGGTTCTCTGCTTGAAAACCTTTGCCACCTATGCTTAATGAATAATAATATGTATTTATAAAACTTCAATTTTGATCCTTTAATGATCTTATGCATGAAAAAACTCAATCGTTGCACTGAATGCTCAAGATCTATATTTAGTTACCAAAACTACCACCAGGTGCACTTGTCCAATAGCATAAGCGATTTTTGTAATATTTTCTCATTATATATACAATGTGAGAGGTAAATCTTGCTAATATTTTGTAATCATCCCAATTTTTTCTCTAGAAATGGATTCATTAATAGTAAATTGCTCAAGCCCTGGACATCTTTCTTTCAAGCCTTTGATCCTGTTAAATTTGACTTGAATTTCCTCAAATGCTTTCCTTTGTTTTAATTCTTATGTTGCTGCAAAACAATCCTATGAAATAATAGCAACAAATCTTTATATTCTTGTAGTTGTAGTTGTTGGACTGTACATATCATTTATTGGTAGCATGATATAATTACAATGTCTTCTCCCAATGTTGATTGGTGGTTTTTTTTGGAGGATTGAAGGCATCAAATCTCAACTAAGAAATTATCTGATACTGGTGTCAATAACATTTATTTTCCCCTAGCTTAAAAAAAATCCTTGCAAACCTTTTCCTTGTATAACTCTTCTATTTATTTAGCAATTACATGGTTTGGAATTTTTGTAGTTACATTTATCCAGAAATGACCTCTTCTTTTCACTTTTAATCATGGTTGTTATAGACCATTTTGTCACATGTGGTCAATATGGCTTCATCTGGATATATCCTTGGACCCCTTTTCATCATCCTTGCACAAATCCCTAAGCATGACTCATTCTAAACCTTGAGTTTCTAACTAAAAACACCTTGTTTTAGTCATTTTAAGGACCAACACACCCTTTCACCCTACTAGATAGCATTGACTACCAGGTTTCCCTACTCTTGTGATTTACACCGAAGAATTTCTCTTAGACCAACAATTTTCTCAGTGTTGGGGGTGCACTGATTCTAGAAATTCGGGAATATAAAAAATAATCTCGAAGCTTTCTCTTCCAAAAGCTTCCAAGATTTGTTGTAACTATTTACCTCAGATAAAATTCTCGAGTCCTATCAAGAGTGGATCTTAAGCCTAGATTTGTAAAAGGATAAGAATTCATGAACTAACTCCTTCACCTATATATTTACTGCCATCCATAGGCAAGGGGTTGGATTTTGGTGAGTGATTCTACCCTTATGTTATTATTGTGAGAGATATCTTTCCATGCATTAAGGTGATTAGAGCTGAACTTTGTGACAAGGGAAGGACAAGCCAACTTGGAGGAACTCTTCTACAAGATCAACACCTATTTTTGGTTGTAACTCACTCCATTTCTATTAATGAAAAGAGTTCTTTTTTTTCCTATATATGATGTTATGGTTTCATATATTTCAATACCATGTTGATTTATTGAATAAAGTGATTAAATGATGGCGCATAGATTATGTGGATCATTGGCTTATGTTATATGACTATGCAGGTTCTAATTATAGTGATTAGACCTAGGATTGGAGCATTCAAGCCAAGAAAGGAGAAAAGCATATGACAAATTCTAGGTAGGCTTCATCTCATTATCTATTTTCTTTAAGGAAAAAATTAGTCCCTTTGTATTTCTATTGTTCTAGGTTTGTCCACAAGGCCTAGGGAAGATACCTCTGTCTGCATTCATAGATTATGCATAGCAATGCCCTATCCTTTTCAAATAAATATATTAGCTAGGCATCATTACAAAAATATTAAATTTAAAGTGAGCTACAAGAAGCGGACAAAGTCCTTGCATACTTTCAATAGCAAGGTAATTTTCTTTTATTTTAACTCTTCTACAAGGATGAAGCCCTTCTTTATAAGGCGTGTTTAATGACCACTAGATCTTCCTCTAAACATAAATATGAATTATTTGTTTGGAAAATAACATTTTGATCCCCATTTCAAAACTGAAATAATACTTGTTGGACAAGTCCTTTTGTTTCTCCTTAAACCACTCATAAAGATTTAAGGTTTTCTAATAAAAAGAAACATCATGGATGAAGTTAGTATTATAACAATTTGTATTTGGAACCTTCATCACAACCAACAACCTAATCCTCAAAAAAAAAATATGGCTCAGTTTCACATCTCATCTCTGGATCACTTGTCATTATCTTCATTCTCAATCAAACCCTATGAAATACCCAATGCGAGTAAAAGAGAAACTTTCATATCAACCATTTTATCTAAGGAATTAAATTGACTGGCCTCCTCTTTACCAATTTGTATTGGTTGTAAAATGTCACCAAATCCATTTGAAAATAATAAATCACTAGTTTGATCAAGTTTTGAAATTTTTCCTTAAAGACGGAGGAAGTCTGAAATCCATATGATATGCTCGTTTGAATATGATCAATAGAAATTGGTTTAGGGAACCTTGTTTTGTGGAACCAGGAAGAATTCTTGGTAATTATCCAAGAATTGTGAACATAATCATGAAGACAATCGAATTGTTGCTTTTATTATCTACTCTCTCATGCACTCCCATTCTAGATTTTAGTCTCAGATAATTTTGTGTGTTGACCAAGGCTTCCTATGTCGCTTCTTTAAAACAACTTTTGTACACATTAATCATGCATATCTTGTATGTGTAAAAAAACCTGAAGTGGCTTACAAACCAATAGAATAAAGAACTATAAAGTTATAAATGCCAAAACAATGTCAAATGGGTAATCTTCATTCATGCTATGAAATCCTTTAAAGTTGGATAAAGCTTTGCTCATAAATTCTACACATATTATAATGATTTAATAGTTGAAGGCTAGTTTCTTCTCACATTCATTTATTTTAGTTCTAAAACCTAGTTCTTCTAGTGGCCAAATAAGTCTATGGCACAACCCTTCCTTCTCATTCCCAACCCCATATGTTATCTTCTCATCTAATTCCCATTCTAAAGAAACTTTGACTAATGTCACAGATCCTGATGTCTCAAGTGCTCGGTTTAGACCAGGTTGCTATAAAACTTGTCCACATTTACCAATTGGTATGAACTTACACTCAATCTATTTTCCAATAGGAACATGCACTTCTATTGTCCATATGTATCCTTCAGACTACTAAAGAGGAACAACTATTTTTTGAGTTCGATGATCCAAACTAAATTGTAATGTAACATTCACTAAAATATGAATCTTCTACAATATTTTCCACATCAATTTCTCATTCACCGAGATGTATTTTATTATATGAAGATAACCCATATTGACATTGAAACCATAAGCTGATTTCATAGGGGTCCCCAGCTTTAAGCAGTTTCAATGAGGGGGGCCTGAAATTAGCCAGAGCATGCGACATATTCAAAGATGGTTTTGAGAAAACAACCAATTGTATACCACCTACATTCATTAAACATTGGATGACCTAGGGGGGCCTAAAATTTCACAACAACTGTTGATGTTTAATTGCCAAAGCCCTCCATTGAAAGCTACAAGCATTTTAATTCCATGTGTATTTCCATATATTGGTATGCTTTTCTCGTCCTTGAACACTTTTAAAATGGAGAATAATGCTGATAAGGGTCTGAATTCGCATCAGGTTTCAATAATGAAGCTCAAGTCTAATCAATAAATATAAATTTCATTTCCCTAGCAGCGACCACTAGAATTTAAGTATGACCCCAGAAAACACATTGTAGCAGACATGTAAGAGCCTCAAATGGTTACATTGTCATTCTGGTGAATAAACACAAAAAAATTCGACATTTTTGGCATTGATTACCTCTTCTTGGATTTCCACATGATTATTTGTTGGCAATTATCTATGCGCTCCCCCTTTATTTCACTTTTGTTTTATAGGATTTATCTGATATGCAAGAAGATAAAGGAATACATTGGCTGTAACAACCCTAGCTAAAAAATCATGTAAAATATATAAGATCATGGTCATGGGACAAATATTCCAAGACGAATGGTGGGAAAGACATCCTAGTGGGTGTTCCCTTTAGTTTTATGGCTAGGAAAATGAGAAAGGAAATGGAAAAGGATTTAGAAAGGAAAAATGGCATTTTGGCACATTTATGAAAATAAAGGAAATTAGGAGAAAAGGGAGGTGAAAGATCATAGGTTACATGTGAGGAGGAAAAAGAATGAAAATAATGGAAATTGAAGAAAATAGAGGCCTCATTGATAAAGAGGCTTTTGAGGACCAGTGGGCAGGCTTGGTCAGTGTAGACTTTTGTCAGTTCAATTTTGGAGATCTCTCTCTATTCTCTCTCTCTCATACTCTTGGACACTAAGAGTTTTCTTGGAGCACTCTTGGAGGAGTGTGGTGCACTTGTATTTTTGGAGCAATAAGGCAAAGGAAGAGTAGGAAAGCACAAGAGGGCATTGGTATAAGCAACTACAATGGGTTTTTCTTGTAGGTATTGAGTTACATGTATGTTTTCCTTACTAGTTTTGGCATGCATGGCATGTGCATGTGGTTTATTGGTCATGATTTGGAATGGAGGATTGCCTGGATTGATAGTGGATTTTCCTAGTCTTACCATTTCCTAAACAACCATGGTGTTGTGGGCTTATTTCTTTGTTTTCTGGTTGGTTCTCATGTTTCCTTTAGCTTGGGTTGAGTTACTAGTTCCTAGAAGCCCTTGTTGGACAAACACTCTGGAAGCCCTATAACAGCTTAGGTTGAGTTACTAGTCCTAAAAGCCTTGGTTGGAAAAATTCTCTCGAAGCCCTTAGTGGGTTAAGTTACTAGTCTTGGAAGCCCTGCGTGGACAAATGCTCCGGAAGCCCGATGACAATTGTGGGTTGAGTTACTAGTCTTGGAAACCTTGGTTCGAACAAATTCTCTAGAGCCCTAGAAGGCTTGGGTAGAGACAATTTGATGAGGTTTGGTGATGTCCGACCATGAGGTGGAATCATTGTTTGATGGGTTGAGATGGTTTGGCCTTTGTAAGCCCTGGATAGTTTTGATTGATGTGTTTTATGATATGCCACATTCATGCTTGGAATATAGCATGGGGGTGTCTATATGAAGAGATATTTGGCTCAACGATGTCTACGGTCGGGTGGTACATGTAAGTCCCAGACCTGGTTGCATTTTGAATATGTTAATAAGAGCTATTTCCTCTTGTAAATGATGGGTAAGTGTACTTGTTATTATGTGATATTGAAGGTTGTATTATCATTGTTATGTTGTTGGTTATATGCTAATTATGAGCCTGTTTTATGACAATGATGATGTATGGCTCTCATCATGTTTGATTCTTAATTAATGAAAAATGTATCTATGGCCTAATAGATGAAATTTCAGCTAATGATATAAGGGAACTATGCTTATTAGTGTTTCTTAGATAAGTATGAGACTCATATGCTCAGATCTATTATTTAAAGTTGTAAATTACATATTTTCGATATGTTTGACAAAATTCCTGTCATGGCTAGTAGAGGTCTAGTCAAGCCCTTGTTTAATAAATTGCTTTTATATCATCATTCCATTGTTATATTTTTGTTATGAAGATGTCATTTAGTTCTGGACAGTGACTTGGGATCTAGGCCTGAAAAAGTGGCTCAAATCCCAAGGACACAGGCATAGCACTGGGTAGAAAAGTCCTTGGATGCTAGCATACCATGCTGTGGGAGCATCTAGAGCCTTCTCGATGCATGCATTCCCATATCAAGGGATCTTCCGGGAGTGTAATGGTCTAAGAACTAAGTGGGACTCAAGGCTAGTTACCTAAGAGGTTGGGATGGTTCCTGAGAGTCTTGTTACTGATGTGGAAGGTCTGTGTGGTGTGTTTATGCCAGTTCCACTTCCTTAAGGTGACTTAGGAGGTTGAATCATATCATAGTAACTTATCGTCACATGTTTACCCTGGTTGGATGGTTACTTGGGTAGATGTGGGAGGAGGGCGTTACATAGTGGTATCAAAGCATGGTTCACCCACTGGACTGGATGAGCAGTGTGTCAGTCATGCATTCATGTTTGTTGCATATGTGTTCCTTATGTGTGTAGTCCATGTGCTTGTTGCATTTACATGGTGTTGATCATGGTTGTAGTGATGTCGCCATGTGAAGGTTGATGGTGTTGTTGTTGGGATGCATTTGCCATCAGTGCATGGTAGTTGTATATGCATTTTTTGTGCATGTCAATGTCTATATGTTACTATGCATGCATTGTCATGGTTATAATTATGCATGTATACTAGGTCAGACATGCATTGTGAGGTCATTGTAGGCAATTAGGTAATCATGATGATATCGGTATGTTATGATGCTAATGTGTTGGCTGAGATAGAGCAGGGGATGCAGACCATCAAGGTGAAGTTTCAGCATTGGACTTTGAGGCAAGAACATGTCGTCATACATGTTTGTATGTTGGGAATGCATGTATGTAGGTTAAGGATTGTTATATGCATTATGGCTATGTGTATGCCTTTCACTCTACTGATTTATGGTTACATACATGATAGATACTAGTTGATTAGTGTAGTCATAGGCACATGTATCAGTTTGTCATGAATGATAGTAACCTGTGGTTGTATGTATTGCTATTGTTTTTTAGGTTAGATAACTTGATGATTAGGTCATATGTTTTTGATGAGCATGATATATAACTTGTTGTTGTTATATGCTAGTAACTTGGTGATTAGGGTTATTACGTTCAGATCTTGAAGTTATATGTATCATAATAATTTGGATTGGTCTATGCAAATAGTTAGGGTTATGACATTCAGGTATGAGTTATTATGTTGTGATAATATGTCATACTAATCTAGACTGATCATACATATGTGATTGTTATGCATGAATGAAAAATGTTTATGAGCTTATGATTTGAACATGTTAGTTAGTTACTGTTATGGATATCATGATATTATTTATGTTTGAGATGATGCGTTGTGAAGTTATATCGTGCTAACTAGATTGATTGTGTAGAAACAATAGCCTCCCCTGAGATACATTAAGGTATGATCTTTCTTATGTCATCTACTTTGTGCTTGAATGCTTGATTATGTCATCTAATTGGTGTCTATTATATCATCTATTTGTTGTTGAATGTTTGATTGATCACATGATATGAGTATTTGTCTATAAGATTGCATCAAGAAATTGCCTTGTTTTAGGATGGTTTTACTCACACATATGTGTTGAGACAGCTGACATGTACTTGAGTTTAATAGGTGACAGTTGTAACATTATGTCTAATGGCAATGGGTTGAATATGGATTATGACATGATTGTTAGTCTTGGTAAAGTTTGATTTCAAATTGATAGATATGATTGTCTTGATATTTGGAACATGTGGTTGACATGTGTGAGCAGTTGTAGGGTAACATGCTTGGCATTAGTATGACAAGGTAATAGTTGTTTTTTTTATATAACTATCCATTGGGTGATGTGACGCTACATAGTAAGACTCAGTTGCAACAAGGTAAAGGTAAAAGAAAGGAATTGGGTGAGAATTCCTTTAGCTATGTTTGGAAAATGCAATTCTAAATGAATGAGTTCTTTGCATACAGGAAGTCTTCTTAATCCTAATTTTCCTGAAATTATGTGGATATGTGCTATATTCTTGGACATGTATTTATAATAGCTAGTGTCTAGTTATAGCTAAACATGTCAAGGGTATTATAGTGCCTTAAGACATGGTACATATGTGTTGAACTACAAGGAAACGTGCTTGGCGCAACAAGATAAGGTAACCAATGTGTTGTTATATTTATTTATACACTGAAAACTATGTGTTTATGGCAGTATGATGTAGGGATTGCATGGAAAGAGAGACTTCCATGAAATTATGAAGAAGGCTAAGGTTAGGCTTTATTTTGGAAGTAGTAGGAACCATGAGGATTGAGTTATGGTGTCTGTTGAGAGTCTTTTGATTTCGATTCTTTGTGATTCCTTTGCACTTGAATTTCAACATTGTTTATGTCTAGCGTATGGCCATACCACTTTGTTCGCGACGTCATATTGTTATTTGTTTTCATGGTTTTCTTCTAGTTTACAACTTTTCTTGCCTTTTATGTCTTAAGGGTCTTGGGAATTTGTTGGGAAAGAGGAAAGTTAATGGGGCTCAGGGAGAATTGAATGAAACCTAGCATGTAATATAAGACCCAAATGAAGCTCGCTGCATGAGTAAGGGAAGTTTAAGGTAAGAATATGACAATCGGTTGGATTGGTTGGGTCCATTGGTGTAAATGGATGATGGCAGGACAATCATGAGAAAAGTAATCAAGAAAGGTAAAGTAAATGGACTTGAGGTGTCATATGAATTGGCTATGTTGGGAATCGTTGTTCTCAAAGTTGTGCATGTTGTGAACAGATAAAGTGAGTTCTCTTAACCTTGACCTTATGATATATGGTAGTTATGTTGTGATCATGATTATGCTGATGTCTATATATGTATATATGTATGTATGTCATGTTTGATAATGTCATCATGGATCATGATTATTAATGCTAATATTTATATGTATATATATGTATGTATATATTTCATTGTATAAGAGATTGTTTAATGCTAATATTTACATGTATATATATGTATGTATGTATATGGTTGTCTAATAGTCATTAGGAATCATTCTTGTGGAGGAATGATTGATTACGCAGGTGAATGAAATGAAGAGGTTTTTGGTTTATGAGGAATCAAGTGGAAGAGTAGTCATGACAAATATATGAGGTCAATATCATGCGGTTGTACATTGATATTATGTGATTATATTATGTCTATGTTATGGATAGTCTATATCAAGGGATACATTAGCTAAATGAAAGCAGTGTGGTTTGTAGAGACAATGTGGTTTTGGATGTGTGGTACTACTATTGTTCACATGTCATATATGTTGTACATGTTTCATCTGTGATGTTGTGTGCATGCAGTGTGGTGTATTATCCCTGATCTTAGGTTGATCTCCTAGATTTCTACAACATAAGCTGGGTATGATGTCTCTCCATTGTATGCTTCCTGAGCCTGCCTATTGTTCGGGTTTGGATTTGGTTGGGCAGGCATATGGGGTTGCTTGGGTGGAGCAGAGTGCAGGAGTTGTGGTTATACAGGTGGTGGAGGCAATAGGGCTAGAACATTGTTGAATTGGGGCCTCCACCCCTGGGTGGGGCATTCCACTGATGTTGTGGCTGAACGTAAGGTTGGAATGATTGGCTCGCTGGCTGGGATTGATACTGAGATGCATAGGACCAAGGAGGGGGTGTAGACTAGGAAGGATGAACAGGGGGTACCCAAGAAGGTATAGCTGTGGCTTGGTTGGGGTTGTAGTATGCATGGGATGGCCCTTACATACCTTGCTGGTATGGTCTAGGCCTAGGAGGTCTCCTTTGGTTGATATAGCAAAGCTGCTCAGTGACCCCTTCAGCTCCTTGATATACAAGTTTGAGTCCAGGTAAATAAGGGCACTTGTCTGTGGAGTGGTTTTCTTCACAAACTGAGCAAATCTGAATACAGTTTAATGGACATTCATTCCTAGGATGCCTCCTAGTGCATCTAGGACAAAAAATGGACAAGGCTCTCTCTGCTTCCTCTTGCTTCCTTTTGATGTTCATGGTGTCCAATTGTAAGGCAAGGGTTTGCATCATGTCACTTTTGAAATCTTCCAACATATTTCCAATTTCACCTTTGATGGATAAGTTAGAGGATGATGTATTGGCCATAGGTTGACTACCCCTACCCTTTTTCTTGGCTGTCCTAGAATGGTTTCTAAAGATAGTCTTAATGTCGTCATAGGGTAATTGGTAGACATCTCCTTCTATTATCATATGTAAGGTATCCAAGAGATCTTCCCTTACTCCTCTAAGCAAGACCAACTTTAATGACTCAGGGTCAAGTATGCACCTGGCCCTTTTGTAACTAAGATGGAATATTTCTTCATAGTCTTCTAGGGATTCATCCTGGCCTATGGTCATCCTAAAAATATCATCTTTAGTGTCTTTTGACCTACAGTAGTCCCTATATTTGTTGTTAAAATCCTGCTGCATCTGAGCCCAAGTTGTGATGCTATCTCTAGGTAAACCCATGAACCAACACAATGTTGTATCCTTGAGGGTAGATGGGAATAGTTTTAACTTTTGCTCATCATTTGTATAGTTATAGGTTTGGAATATAACAAAAAATTCAAATAGGAAAGTGTCAGGGTCCTCTGTGGTCAGGCCATGGAAATGAGGTAGAGTAGAGGGGCTTATATTCTTCATCTTAGTGTCCCCATTGGTTTCCCTGATGGGGAAGGCACTCTCAATTCTCTCTCTATCTCTCCTGTCATTTTGGTTTCCAGCCATTGGTTCAGTAGGAATGGGTTCTTCCTCTTATTCTTCTTCTGTAGGTTCCCCAAATAGGTAAGTTTTCTCACCTAAAGGGTCTTCCAATTCACCGTCACTGAAGAAGAGAGAAGGTTGCCTATTGGATGCAGTGGGGGTATTTGACAAGAATTTTCCTGAATTGTCCCTAATCCTACGAGGCATGAAAGGAAATGTTTTTGGGTTGGTTTTTGTAAGATTTTGTTTTAAAGCTAGAAAGTACTTGCATAATGGAAAGGAAAGCAGCTAATGATAACTGAAAGAAAGAAAGAAACTAGATTACTTTTGTAGAAATAAACTAATGGAAGAAAGTTTGAAGACTAGAAATAGAAGAAATCAGTAATTACTTCTACTTAGACACCTCCCAGGCAACGACGCAAAAAAGTTATGAGCCTAGGTATTGCAACAATAATACTGCAACTCCCAAGGCCACCAGATTTACTTGTCAACCCAGGGTTCGTACAAACTTGGAGGTGACAGTGCTATATGCACATGTAGAAGTGAAGGTCCTGCCTATTGTCACTATTTATCTGGCAAGAGACCCCAGGGGTTCCAAGCCAAACTTCTATAGGGTCAAAAGAAGCTTAATTCTTTGATGGAAGGAGAGAAAACCTTATTCTAAGAGAGAGCTATTCTACTGCAGGAATGAAGAAAACATCATGAAATGATAAACTTGCACCATAACCTAACTTAATCAATCAAACAACTATGCTAAGCAGAATTGCTAATTTAACATTAACCTAATGCTAATTATCTATGTTGCAGAAGAAAAAAACATTAAAACTAGACTAAGGGGTAAACAATGGAACTTAGGCTAAATCGGGTTTCAGGCGGAAAAAGCAGTCGGAGGTCGAAATCAGTGAGAGGAGGACGTGAGGGAGCAACAGTGTGTAAGAACCATTGGATTAGTTGGGTGAAAGGTAAATGAATGATGAGGATTTGATCGTAGGAGGTTACATAGGTAGATGGGCGATCGGGTGAAGCGACAGCCATCGGATCAGGCAAGGCAAATCGACAATGGGGACTTAAAGTTCATAAAGTGAATGGTGGACTCCACGTGAGGTGGTAGTTGAAGAAAATAGTGAATCAGACGGTGTTTGTGAAGGTTTGTTGGTGATCAGATGACGAGGAAGTGATGGAGGGGGAACGTGCTGGAGGCGGTTTCAAAGGAAAATGATAGAGAAAACCAATGCGGGTAAACACCTAACTGTATTTAAACAATGAACTCCATAGCCTATGCGAGAACCAGAAACTATGTTTTTGGGGTTGCTGGAAGGTATTTGCCTCAAGTCATGGTCCCAGAGGGAGGAGATGAGGTTGAGACACCTGCGTACAACCTGATAGTAATCTTTTCCTCTAATCCAACCCATGAATTAAAAACACAAATGAGAGTAACCTACAGTAGATGCAACTACAGAAACGGATGAACATAAAGAGGAAGCTATTCAAATAAGTGAACAGAACCAGAAAGCTGTTTAACCAAATGAATGAGAACTAGAAACTTATTGAGCAAATGCATCAACAAACCATGAAACTACTTAACAAATAAACATAACAGAACTCTATGCTAGAATAATAATACAGTAAAGAGGAGCAGTGGTTGCTTGGGTCGGGCCCTAACCCAAGAGCTTCAGCTGTCAAATTTTAACTCAGAGCTGGCTTAAACAGAACTCATATTCATTATAGAAACCATGGATTATAGAGAAAATTCACAAGTCTTTGCAGTTCAAAAATAAAATAGAGTTTTACAAATGAAGTCCGAATCCTAGTGAGGTCCTAAGCCTCTCTATTTATCCATATGAAGTCTCCAACAACTTCCTTCCAAATTAGGGTGGTTTGGCTCCCAACTCAAAATAAACTGTTTTCTGTCCTTTTCACTTACTTGGCTGTCTTTTAGTCCTCATGATGTGGCCGTTTTCACTCCGAGTTGATGGAGGAATATTCGAATGGAGGGGTAGTGGATGAGGAGGATTAACCTCCTATAATTCCTCTACCTTGTCCCATTCAAGTCTTGACCAAGGTCTTTGCTTTTATCCTTTATACCTGCATTTCTCCTTGCTTTTATCCTTTATTACTGACTTATATGCACATTAGACCACAAAGCCAAATATCCAACTCTACCTCATTTCATAAACAAAATATAATCAAAATTATGCAATAAGTTGTGAGAGTAGTTGTTTTGACTAAGCTGGGAGGTGAATTAAGGCCAATTAAGGACCATATAATTACTCAATAATGAGGCTCATCACCTGGGTGGTAGATTCAGGGGCCTCATTCCATGCCACATTTGATAGGAAACATTTTCATGATTATGTTCAAGGAGACTTTGGACAGGTTCAATTGAGTGATGATAAACCCTGTAAAATCATTGGAATGGGTATAGCTTTCATAAAACAACAAAATGAAAATCAATGGGTATTAAAGGAGGTAAGGCATGTTCCAGATCTGAAGAAAAATCTAATTTCAACAGGGCAGATGGGAGGTGAAGGCTGTGTAACTACTTTTACAGATAAAACCTTGTTACATTGTATTTATGCAATGGTATTTTTAATTCTGTTAATGCTTTAACATATACAGGAGAAAATAAAACATTGTGGTATCATAGGTTTGGGCACATGAGTTAGAAGGGGATGAAGATTCTTCACTCAAGAAATTTGTTGCCAGGTTTGAAGCATGTTGATTTAAAATTTTGTGAGAATTGTGTTTATGGAAAATAGAAGAGAGTCAGATTCCTCAGAGTTGGGAAAGAAAAGAAGAGCGAAAATTAGAACTTGTCCATACAGATGTATGGGGACGTGCTCAGGTTACATCTCTCGATGGCTCTCGCTATTATGTTACTTTTATCGATGATGCAACCAAAAAAACTTGGATTTATTGTATTTGAAATAAATTTGATGTATTTGATACTTTCAAGAAATGGAAAGCTTTGGTTGAAAATGAGACAGGAAAAAGGTTGAAGTGTCTCAGATCAGATAATGGAGGTGAATATTGCAACAAAGAGTTTGATAGGTACTATTCAGGGAATGGAATCCACAGAGAGAAGAAAATCCAAGAACACCACAAGAAAATGGTGTGTCAGAAAGGATGAACATGACAATCATTGAGCGTTCAAGGTGCATGAGATTACATGCAGGATTTCCTTTACAATTTTGGGCAGATGCTGTAGATACTTATGTTTATCTAATAAATAGAGGGCCTTCAAGTTCCTTGGATGGTGGTATTGCAGAGGAGGCATGGACAGGTAAAAAGGTAAACTACTCAGTTTTAAAGACTTTTCGTTGTGAAGCTTTTGTCCACATTAATAAAGAAAATAGAACAAAGCTTGAGGCAAAATAAAAGAAATGTACCTTTATTGGATATGGTGTTAATGATTTTGGTTATCACTTTTATGATTATGAAAAACACAAAATCATTAGGAGTAGAGATGTCATATTCAATGAAAAGGTTTTGTATAAGGATCACATGCAGGAAAAGAAACAAGAAAAAGAAAACAGAGAATACACAGTGCTTGATGAGATCACATAAAAAGTGAAGGTGCCTAAAAATCATAATGATCAACAGACAGAACAACAACAACAAGCACCTCAAACACCTAAAAGTGGTATTAGAAGATCTACCAGGATAAGTAGGCCCCCTAAATGATACTCTCCTTCATTATATTATGTATTGTTGACTGAGTCTGGTGAACGAGAATGTTATGAAAAAGCATTGCAGGTAGAAACCAGGAAGAAGTGGGAGCAAGCCATGAAAAAAGAGATGGACTCATTAGCACATAACCAGACTTGGGACTTAGTCAGGTTGCCTATAGGTAAAACAGCATTGCAAAATAAATGGGTTTACAAGTTGGAGGAAGAAGATGGAGGTAGAAAAAGGTATAAAGCTAGACTTGTGATGAAGGGGTTTGCACAGAAAAAGGGTATAGACTTTGATGATATATTTTCTCCTGTTGTTAAAATGAATTCAATCAGAACTATTTTAATTCTAGTAGCAACTGAAGATTTTCATCTTGAGCAGTTAGATGTAAAGACAACCTTTCTCCATGGGGATTTGGAGGAAGAGATATATATGCAACAACCACAAGGATATGAGGTAAAAGGGAAGGAGAAACTAGTGTGCAGGTTGAATAAGAGCTTGTATGGCTTAAAATAGGCCCCAAGGCAGTGGTATCTAAAATTTGACAGGTTTATGTCTGAATAAGGTTATACTAGATGTCACTCTGATCATTGTGTTTATCTGAAAAGGAAAAATGATGGCAGCTATATTATATTATTATTGTATGTATATGACATGCTTGTTGTAGGTTCTAACATGCAGGAAATAAATGTGCTCAAAAGAAAATTGGCAAACTGATTTGCAATGAAGGATTTGGGTGCTACAAAATAAATCCTTGGTATGAGAATAACTAGAGATAGGAAGAATCAAAAATTAACATTATCTCAGAGTGAGTACATAGAAAAGGTGTTGAAAAGATTTAATATGTAGAATGCAAAACCAGTTAGTATACCTATGGCTAGCCATTTCAAACTAAGTAAGGAGGTGTGTCCCAAGACTCAAGAAGAAATGGATGATTTGTCTAAAGTTCCATATGCATCAGCAGTTGGAAGCTTAATGTATGCAATGGTCTGCACAAGGCCTGATATTGGACATGCAATGGGAGTTGTAAGCAGGTACATGAACAATCCAGGAAAATAACTTTGGATGGAGGTGAAGTGGATTCTCAAGTATTTGAGAGGTACCACAAATCAAGCATTATGCTTTGGTGGTTCAAACATTGCTCTACAAGGATACATTGATTTACATATGGCAGGTGATAGAGATAACATGAGGAGCACCACAGGGTATGTGTTTACTGTAGGTGGAACAACTGTCAGTTGGGTTTCAAAACTGCAAAGTGTTGTTTCACTCTCAACAATGGAAGCAGAGTATGTTGATGCTATAGAGGCTAGTAAAGAAATGATTTGGTTACAATGGTTTTTGGATGAATTTGGTAAGAAGCAGGAGTTGGGTAGGTTATATAGTGACAGCCAGAGTGTCATACATCTTGCAAAGAACTATGCATTTCATTCCAATACTAAACATATACAGCTCAAGTACCATTTCATACGGTCAATGTTGGAAGATGGACAGTTGAAGCTGGAAAAGATACACACTAGCTAGAATCCTGCTGTTATGTTAACAGAAGTTGTAATTAGGGAGAAACTGAGATTTTGCTCAGTTTCAATTGGTCTTCATGTATAATAAAGAAGATGAGAAACAATCAGGTCCAAAGTGGAGTCATTTTCGATCAAATGAAGCAACAATGGAGTTGCTATAATCAGTCTCCAAGTGGGAGATTGTTTTGTGTGGAGCTTGATTGTCTTCTTTATTTAGAGGTATCACCACATTGGACCCCAGTTCATGATGTGGCGGCAATGCCTCCCATAATATTTGCGCTACAAGGGGGTTCCGGGGGGGGGGTAGCTGCAATCCTTGGGAGCCCCCCCTTGGCGGGGGATCGAGGGAAGCACCCCTGAAGCTAAAAATAGATATAAAATTTCTTTGTAAAATGTTGTAATTTCATATTCAACCTGGGCCATTCATTAGGCAGAGATCTGACAGTAGAAGTTATGTTTAATTTAGGGTTTTCTGCCCTAGAAGGAAACCCCTCACTATATATGAGGGAATTGTATTACGTTTATGTAGATCTATATTCTGAGTGAGAAAGAGAGAGGGGTTTGTGTGAGAGTGAAGAGGGAATTACAACGGATCTGTTGTAGGTTGTACTTCTTCATTTTGATGGATAATATAAAAGGAAGGACTGGTTGTTTCTTTGTGGACGTAGCCCAAATTGGGTGAACCATGTATATCTGTGTCTCTCTTGTTTTATGTGTTTATATTTTTGAAATATATTTTATGTGTTCCATTCCTCTGCAATATATAGTTTTCTAACAATATCAATATTTTATTTCAGTTTTATTATGCACATGATTTATGATTATGGTCTATGATGATTACACGTGATCTATGATTCAGGTTTATGATGGTTACATGTGATTTATGAGTTTGAGCTATGATGATTGTGTTTTTGCTAACTTGATGTGATATGTTTATACCTGATGATTTGGTCAAAGATGCTAATTTTACTTGTTGTGACAAGAAGTGAACAAAATTGCAAGTATACCTTATTGACAGGTCACCAATGAGGTATGATTTGAAGTTATTTCAATTTATTTTGAATCTAATGGAAATTATGTGTTTGGTATAGGAAAGCATGAAATTCCCTGTTGGGTGGTTGAAAATGATTACAAGAATTAGAAACAACAACAAAAGAAATTAGAATAGGCATCAGTATGTTGGTAAAGCACTTCAGGAGTAGGGCCATTGTGGGACACTCGTACCCAAGAATGCCCATTTATTTCCATGAACATGATATGATCAGTATGTTGGATTTAGGGTAGGGATATGCCTTGGTCTTTGTATCTTCCGATGCGAGGAAACCTTGCTAAGGGATGGTGGTGCCAGTGGAACTTGGAAGGTGTGTAACTACAGGGAAGGGGGTGACCAGATTGTCTGAGGGACTGTGTAGCAGAGAAGGGAAGGTCGGGGATGGATTTATTTTTGTCATTATCATTGCTAGATGGAATCAAATGCACATTGGGAGTGTGCCCTTGAACAATGAGTCAGTAACTGTTCACTAAGATGACAAGTGGCATTGGACTGTAGCGTTAAACATTGGATGCAGATTTGACCTTGTAGTGGATTTTGGACTTCCTCGGAAGGAGGTGAATCTTGTTATTACTTTGAGGGTGGAGGTGTGAGCCTCTGGATTCCCTTGTTGCAGATGCAGTCATCGTATCCTTCTATTTGTTGGTTGAGGAAATGTGCATGTGTATATGTGTTTATTCTTGTAAATGATGTATCGAGCTAGATTTATAAAGCTACATAAACAATATGATTATTTTTTGGGTGAAGCAAATGAGTATGTGTGTATATGTGGTTATTATTGTAAATACCATAATGAGTTATGTTATAAATCTCCAGTAAATGATATGATTGTCATGTTTCAACAGTGGTCATTGTAAATACTACAATGATCTGCGTTATAAATCTCCATGGGAAGTATGTTTTTTTTTTAGAGGTCTTGTTGGTTATAGGTGTAATTGAACATTGAGGATGGTGTTCCCCCAAGGGGGAGTGTTCTATAACAGCCCTGCCGAAAAATTCATGTAAAATATATAAGACCATGGTCATGGGACACATATTCCAATCTGAAAGGTGGGAAAGACATCCTAGTGGGTGTTCACTTCGATTTATTATGGATAAGGAAATTGGAAAAGGCAATGGAAAAGGCTTTAGAAAGGAAAAATTCCATTTTGGCATATTTATGAAAATAAAGGAAATTAGGAGAAAAGGGAGGTGAAAGGTCACAGGTTGCAGGTGAGGAGGAAAATGAAGGAAAATAATGTAAATTGAAGAAAATAGAGGCTTAATTGATAAAAAGGCTTATGAGGATCAGTGGCAGAATTGGTCATTGTATACTTTTTTCATTTTCATTTTGGAGCTCTCTCTCTATCCTCTCTCTCTCATACTCTTGGACACTTAGAGTTTTCGTGGAGTACTCTTGGAGGACTATGGCATACTTGGAGTTTTAGAGCAAGATGGTAAAGGAAAAGAAGGAAAGCACAAGGGGACATCCAGATCAACAACTACAATGTGTTTTTCTTATAGTTACCTTGTTGCATGTATGTTTTCCTCACTAGTCTTGGCATGCATGGCATACGCATTGTGGTTTATTAGTCATTATCTGTCATTGGCATGGAGGATTTCCTAGATTGACAATGGATTTTCCTAGGCTTCCCATTTCCTAGATAGCCATGGTGTTGTGGGTTTATTTCTTTGTTTTCTAGTTGGTTCTCATGTTTCCTTTATATGAGGTTGAGTTACTAGTTCCTGGAAGCCCTGGTTGGACAAACACTCTAGAAGCCCTATAATAGCTTGGGTTGAGTTACTAGTCCTAGAAGCCTTGGTTGGAGAAATGCTCTGGAATCCTTTGGTGGGTTGAGTTACTAGTCATGGAAGCCCTGGTTGCACAAATAGTATGGAAGCTCGATGAAATTTGTGGGTTGAGTTAGTAGTCCTGGAAGCCTTGGTTGGAATAAATGCTATAGAGTCTTGGAAGGATTAGGTAGGTACCAAATTGATGATGGTTTGGGGATGTTTGACCATGAGGTGGAATCAGTGTTTGATGGGTTGAGGTGGTTTGGCCTCTGGAAGCATTAGATGGTTTTGATTGATGCGTTTTATTAGATCCCACATGCATTCTTGGAATATGGCACGTGGGTTACTCGTTGAAGAGAGATTTGGCTAAGCCATGTCTACGGTTGGGTGGTACATGGAAGACCCAAACTTGGTTGCATTTTTCATATGTTAATAAGAGCTCTTTCCTCTTGTAAGTGATGGGTAAGTGTACTTGTTATTATGTGATCTTGATGGTTATATTATCATTCTTATGATGTTGGTTATATGCTAGTTATGAGCATGTTTTATGATAGTGATGATGTATGTCTCTCATCATGTTTGACTTGTAAATGAATGAAAAATGTATCTATGGCCTAATAGATGAAATTGAAACTAATAAAATAATGGAACAATGCTTCTTAATAATTCTCAGATAAGTATTAGAACCCTATGCTCAAATCTGTTGTTTAAACCTGTCGATTACATATTTGTGATATGTTTAATGAAATTCCTGTCATGGCTAGTAGGGGTCCGGCATCCCTTGTGTAAGAAATAACATTTGTATCATCATTCCATTGTTATCTTTCTGTTTTGAAGGTGTCATTTAGTTCTGGGCAGTGACCTAGGCTCTAGGCCTGAAAAAGTGGCTCAAAACCCAGGGACACATGCACAACACTGGGCATAAAGGTATGTGGATGCTGGCATACTGTGCTATAGGAGCATCTAGAGCCTTTGGACACATGCATGCCCATATCAAGGGAGGGTCTAGGAGTGTAATGGTCTAAAAACTCATTGGGTCTCATGGTTGGTTACCTGAGAAGTTGGGATGGTTCCTCAGAGTCTTGTTATTCATGTGGAAGGTCTGTAAGGTGTGGTTACGTTGATTCCACTTCGTTAAGGTGGCTTAGGAGTTTGAGTCATATCATTGTAACTTCTCATCACATGTTTACCCCAGTGTTGTAGGGAAAAGTATCCGACTCAGATGACCCTATCCCACTCTAAGGGTGATAGTTCCTTAGCAACAACTGTAAAACAAACTACTTAAGGTTTACTTCTTTATGAAAGCAAAAGAGAATGGAGAAATGCACTAACCGTTGCCTTGCGCTTAATGTCGAATCCAAACTCTTCTCTTTGGCCGCTTGCTCCTAGCTCCTTGTTCTTTTGCTTGCCCAGCTACAATGAGATCCTGCAAAATAACAAAGAAGGAAACTACAAGAGGCATGCAATCATAACTGGTTCATGGATTAGTGTAAACCAAACATGCAATCATCACAATATATCATTGAAACAAGAGCACATAGAAGAACCTCAATAGCTTTTATTAATGAAGAAGTAAAGGTTCTGAGAGTATTACAACCATTGAAGGCTCCAACCCAGCAACACCTCCCAGCAGAAAGAATTTCTCCTCTTCACCTCTCTCAAACAATCACCCAATAGTTCTATAGTGAAACCAACAACATATCATTACTTTGCACAAAATTCCAGCCCCCTGAGCTCATAGGAGAGAGCTCAATATATAGATGAATTGAGAAAGGATGAGTCAGCTTGCAACTGATGTGTAGCTGCCTTGTGTCCTCTCTCTCTTCAGTTAATTTTTAGTTGATCTTCAGTTCTTGAGTCCACTTGGAGAACCTTGCTTCCACTTGGAGAAACAGAGCCTCTGACTCATCACAAGGCGAAATACCTGATCCAAGTGTCATTTTTGGAAGATTCCAGAGCAATGACTCAGTGTGCCACTTGTCTCATCTCGCTCAGCGCAGGTGGCCTTTGTTCCACTTGCTTTGCAACGCAGGTACACCATGGAGCAACTGAGTTTCAGCGCAGAAACCTAGTGGAGCACCTGCTTTGATTTCAGGATTGCTTGTTTTTGAGTGTTTTCAGGTGGAGAACTGATCTGAGAGCTGTTGGTTTGTTGACCTTGTTCCTCTAGGGGTAGGAACATCATGTTTAGGGAACTTTGGATCCCTTGGATTATTGACAATTCATGCTTGTTGCTGTAAGGCACAAATTTGTCTATAACAGATGCCCCCTAAAGTATGAGGTCGTTTATCGGGTGAAATGCTTTATTGAGAGGATCCGAAGTTCATTCAATCTGTTGAGAAGTGTCCTGTAATAAGATACAATACGATACATTATTTTCCATACATTTTCATGATCTAGCTGAGGCGGGCATTCCCATGCTCAGCTTTATAAATACATTTTGGTACATAGAACAGACGATCATCTGATTGTAGACTGATAATTCTCTGCTGAAATTATCATCCTTTGAGAAGGATGATCATTTGCTGCAATGATGTACATATCAAATGTGCTTATATCCTGAATATATATCGCAACCCGGATGGATGAAACTAGATCCGGGGTCTTCAATCTCTTCCGATCTTCACTCGATGTACAAGTCGATCCATGTGAGAATTTCTTGAAGTCGAACATGGAAAGACATCGCTTGATTACCGGTCAATGATGTAACGAGAGGAATCACCGATAAGGATGATGACCCTCAAGGTACAATAGTACAATTCACATGGTGGGAATAAAGGACTTGGCGTCGACCACCATGCAAAATCCTCTGGTCAAAGGTCATTGATGTATACCTGTCGCCGGAAGTGAGAAACTTGCCATTGAGGTATGCAAGCTTCAAAGTACTGAAGGGGTTGTTCCTAGATCAACTCCTTGGATAATGAGCTGATGTCGACAAGGAGCGATCCATCAAAGGAGGGCCTTAATGAATCCCACATCAGTGACACGGAACGGAGCTAGTGATTGTGATGAGGTGAAAACAAACTGTGATGTATGATTCAGGGTGGCGGTCATGAAGTGGATGAAGGATAATGTATGGCAGTGGATGGGACACGGTTGACTCTTTGCAGAACCACATCTCTTGAACATATAACGACACTGATGTGATGGATCGGTAGCATTACCCCAATTGTGGATGGTGTGGCGAGGACCATGGTTATGAGACCGGTGAATGAAACAACCCAACCCGATGTGATACAGAGGACAAAGTGTCATGTTCAAGAGTGACTTGCTACCATTAATGCTGTGAGGTTCTCCCAATTTTTCCCTAGTCATTGCTGACCAGTACCTCTTTATTTTTGTCAAGCTTGAGGAGGATAACATATGCTTGTTCTATAACCTGCCCTTCGGGCAAGCCCATCGCTATGTTTTAACGAGCCTAGCGATAGGGAAACTCGTTCTCGTCTAAAGACAAGTTTGTCGCTATTTAATCATTTTAACGAGTCTAACGACAAGGAAAACTCGGTCCTTTTCTTTTTTAGAGAGTCTGAAAAGGTACGGAAAGTTAACTCCAAAATTCCTTTTTCGTCTTCTAATCCCTTAAGTCCGAAAAAGTATAAAACAATACAGAAGGGATGAATTTTCGATTTCTTTAACGAGCTGAACAAAACAAGCGCTCGATCTTTTTGTGCAATAATCCCTCAGGTCCAAAAAGATTAAAATCTAGAGGAGGGATAGCTTTCCGGTCGTTTTAACGAGCTGGAAGGCCAAAACTCGGCAATCTTTTCATATTTTACGAGTCAGTGAAAAGAGCTTAAAGACGACTCGTCTTTCGAGGAACGAGTGATGAACAGGGCAGCAGCAGATTCCAGGTACAGGTTGGAATATTCCAATCACGGCAGTGTCACAAGGATGGCTTAGTGAAATCACTCTTCGCAGCTATTCCTCAAAACGGGTAAACAAACATATGGAGATGAACGATTGGCCAAATGAACGGATGGAGGTGAGACTGCAAGAACACGACCAAGGGCTTTAATATGGCTGTCAAAGGTTACATTTACCAAGGTTATTTACCGGTTCATTTTTTCTGGGTGAGCTTGAACTCTAGGGGAAGATTGCTCACAACTTATGTTTATTTTTTAACGAGCATGAACTATGCGCTAAAACTGCTCGGATCTTGCGTTTATTTTTTAACGAGCATGAACTGTGTGCTAAAACTGCTCGAACATACCAGTCATAATACAAGAAACGCCTCAGGTGAGATAGCTATTTTTTAAGGAGCTTTATCTCACGAAGCTATGCTCCTATTTGGCAAGTTTTGACTTTTGCCCCACATCCTTTTTTCATGCTAGTTCGGAAACGACTAATCCAAAAAACAGATAAATAACCGCTCTTTGCTTGCACTCCAAAAGGTTTGCATGCCCCCAGGTATAAAGTATAATTTCTAGGTTCTTCCTCTTACTTATTATCCGAAAAATGGTTCTGTTCGCTGCCGCAAACTAAACTCTCTTTTCGGCGATGTCTATCATTAGGTTGCTAAGGATGGTGACTACTTGTTGCTGCAATTTCCTCTCTTTCTTTGAAGACTGCCCCTACTCTCTTTCAAAACATATTGTTTTAATGGGTGAGGCTTGACATTCAAAGATGGTGCCTTCTTGCTGCCACAAATAGATCGCCTCCATAGGAGAGCCTACTTTTTTAGACAAAGGGAGCGATTCCTCCGCTTCAACATAACTTTGACAAAAGAATTTTATCCTAGAACAACCCTCTCTTCCTTTTTCGGACGGGGTACGGCCTAGTCCATTCTTCTACGGAAATTAACTTTATACCTAAGGTTTTCTCTGCCCAAGGCAGGCCAGGGTGCATGCCCCCTGGGTCCCAGTTCTTTTCTTCCCGAATTACTCGCATTCATCAGGAAGTAGAACCGGGGGTGGAGGCATTTCTTGAGTGAATAAGCCGTTTAGGGTCGGTATTTGACTATTTGCGATGCGAGATCCCGGAAATGAAAGTTGGTCTACGAGCTTGACCATCTTTCCTTCGTGTGGAAAACACATTACTCTAAAGAGTGAGGAGACTATAGCTCCCATGCAATATATATAGTCTCGTCCAAGGAGTAGGTTATAATCCAAGGGTCCTTGGACGACCATGACATTCATATGAACTGTCTTCTTCCTCAATGTAATGGGAACACTGGGGAGAATCCCTAATGGGCGACTGGTTCCTTTATCAAAACCTGATAGATTTCTCATTTCAGGTAAAAGCGCCGGGGAACCCAGTGCTTTCCAAGCAATAGAGGAAAGGATACTCACAGATGCCCCTTCATCAATGATGGTTCCAGCCATTACCATTCTATAGATTTGGACAATGATTCTGAATGGTATACTGGCTAGTAACCGGGGTCTGCCTAGTTGGTTCCAATCAAAGGATACAACCAGGTTGCTTGGTGGTGGGACCGAATACACGGCCGGATACGACCCTGACGATGTTCCTTCCTATGATAAAGGAATGGGCGCATTGCCCCGATGCTCATCAGAGTCTGTGTTGATGAAAAGAATCTGGACGGTGTCATCCTTATTCTCTTCAGTGAGGGTGTCATTTGAAGATGAATCTTCAACGACGGTGTCATTTGAGGATGAAACCTCCGAAGGAAGAACCGGGTCAACTGCCGTTTCGACCTTTAGACTTTCGTCTGGTCTGGATTCGGTTGGTTCATTCTCAATGACCGACACTTCAGTTGACCACTTGAGCGGGCCAGCTGGATTTTCAACTATCGAGGGATTAGGCACGAGTTTTTGGTATCCAGGAGGAAGTCGTAACGGTGATACCGGACGATCTTCCAAAACTCTTTTCACCTCATCTAAGAATGGACATCGGTGGATGGCGTGATCGCCTTCACACAACATACAGGGTGATCTTGGTCTCCCTTTTCGTCCTTCACTCTCGCTAGTTGACGGATTGCAATCAACATGACTACCAGAGGTTGATGCTACTGGATTGTGCAACCTGGGGGACCAGTCCCTTAGTATCCGGGGAATACAAGGACAATCACGATGGGAGTGGGTCCCTTTGCAAATGACACATGGCGATTTAGGCCCGGTCGGTGTAGTGTGTGGATTTTTGTCAGATGTCGTTTGCTTGCCCCCAGTCGCCTTCGCCATAGGCCCCTTCTGCTTCTTTTCTTTCTTCTTCTTTTCCTTCTTCTCCATGGGAGGCTGACTTTTGCCGGCTCTACCTCGTGAAGATGAAGGATCAGAGGGAGAAATGTAAGAAGTGGAAGGCTGGTGGGCAGCTCTAGACTGGTCTGACTGTTGATTCGACTGCTTAGGATTTGTGGCGATTTGAACTACATTAGTTGAGAAGAGGCATACAGGTAGGCCAATTGTCAATCCTGGAAGTGACAATGTGGCCATATGAGGCGCACCAACATCTCCCCAAGAGGAGAAGGGATTTGGACTTCCACCAAGGTTACTTCCTTGGTTGGTGGGCTCCATACTTTTCAACTGAAAGATCAACGTGGGAATAAGAGGTGATTATGTTCCGTTTAAAATAGATTTTATTAACGACGCTTTTAGACACAAACTTGCTTTTTCATGTTTTAAGAGTCGAGAAAAAGCTAAAGATGACTCTAGTCTCCTTCGATGTATTAACGAGCCCGAAGTGACAAATGCTCGGATGGACTTTTTCAGTTATAGAGTTTGAAAAAGGCCAAAAGAAACTGCTCTGGAGTTCTAGGCAGAGGGTGTGCCAAACTTTTCGCGAAACCACAGAATACGTTTTACGGTACGGGTGGTCGATCTTCGTGAATGCTGTGTTCACTGCATCGCGATCAGTAGGGCGGCCGACACGGCTTCCTATGGATAAAGGCTTTGTTCCTATAGGGGTCTCCCAATATATACGCGACGGTACGTGGGAGCACAAGTCTGTATTAGTGCCACCGACTCTCAGGAGGAATCACCCACCTTCGTAGAGATCGACAGTCACTACGTTTAACGACGCCGGAACACGTCTCTACCTAGACCTCTATTTGTTTGCGTTATGTTACAAAGCGTTATTATGTAAATTGGATTTATTTTAATGTTGATCTTGCTTAGCAGTTTGCCTTTAAGGATCACCACGAGATGTATGTAACAAATTCCTGAATGTAGTCTAAGATGAGAAGCAAACTTTTCAATCTTTCAACTTTGAAAACCTTAACTACTGAGGGAAAAGAAAGGCAAATCTTTTCACACAGATCATAGAGCACACACTAAATGCAAATTTTTCCTAAATCGTCAAGCAAACAGTCAAATGCAAAATGCACAATGCATGTATTTTCTTTTCCCTTTCTTAATGTAGATGGGTTACAAAAAGAAAGTTGTTATATAACTTTGATTTCGATTTAAAGTGAAAACAAACAAGCTTGTCCAAAATCAAAAGACACCTTAAGATTCACTTGCTTAATCACTGGAAATGCATGAAATCAAACCATAATGACGAAAGTAAATGACTAATCAGCTATGGACAGCAAACAAGCTAACTCTTCAGACCAGCAAAATGCCTAACACAGGTTCAGATCTAAGAGGCCAAAAGCAAGACTAGTTTACCCTTCGTTATGGGAAATTGTAAATGAGTAAGAAATACAAAGAACAAGTACAATTTCGTTATATAACAGAGGCAGAATGATGGCAAGTAATATTGGTTTTAGAACAGGTGCAAGACTGGTAACTGGCAGCCAAATCAATAGTGAAAACAGGCAAGAAAAAGGGAGGAAACCCCAAATGCACTAGGCAAATTTGGGCCAACGCAGGTGCTGCACAGCCAATCTGGCTCTCAGCGCAGGTAGCCCCTTCGGGACCTGCGTTGCAAAGCAGGTAACCTGTGTACTACCTGCTTTGGAAAATGAAAGTTGCGTTTTCACAGTTTCCGGGTCATAATTTTCTCAAAAATGCACAGTTTTTGCTCAAATCAGAAGCAATCAGTCAAGCACACTCAAAGGGATGATTAGGAAGGTGAAAAGCTATCACTAAGAGCTTACAAGGATCCTTGTAGATCAGCTCTTCAAATCATGAACTTGCTCAGAAATGAGCTAGAGTAGCTGCCCTCTACTTCGCTTTTGATATAGTCAAAAGCTTTTCGATTTGGTACTCTTTTGTTCAGGAAATGAATAGCAAAATACTACAAACACAATCAAACGGATACGATCCCCAGCGGAGTCGCCAGTTTGTTGTAGGGAAAAGTATCCGACTCGGATGACCCTATCCCACTCTAAGGGTGATAGTTCCTTAGCAACAACTGTAAAACAAACTACTTAAGGTTTACTTCTTTATGAAAGCAAAAGAGAATAGAGAAATGCACTAACCGTTGCCTTGCGCTTAATGTCGAATCCAAACTCTTCTCTTTGGCCGCTTGCTCCTAGCTCCTTGTTCTTTTGCTTGCCCAGCTACAATGAGATCCTGCAAAATAACAAAGAAGGAAACTACAAGAGGCATGCAATCATAACTGGTTCATGGATTAGTGTAAACCAAACATGCAATCATCACAATATATCATTGAAACAAGAGCACATAGAAGAACCTCAATAGCTTTTATTAATGAAGAAGTAAAGGTTCTGAGAGTATTACAACCATTGAAGGCTCCAACCCAGCAACACCTCCCAACAGAAAGAATTTCTCCTCTTCACCTCTCTCAAACAATCACCCAATAGTTCTATAGTGAAACCAACAGCATATCATTACTTTGCACAAAATTCCAGCCCCTTGAGCTCATAGGAGAGAGCTCAATATATAGATGAATTGAGAAAGGATGAGTCAGCTTGAAACTGATATGTAGCTGCCTTGTGTCCTCTCTCTCTTCAGTTAATTTTTAGTTCATCTTCAGTTCTTGAGTCCACTTGGAGAACCTTGCTTCCACTTGGAGAAACAGAGCCTCTGACTCATCACAAGGCGAAATACCTGATCCAAGTGTCATTTTTGGAAGATTCCAGAGCAATGACTCAGTGTGCCACTTGTCTCATCTCGCTCAGCGCAGGTGGCCTTTGTTCCACTTGCTTTGCAACGCAGGTACACCATGGAGCAACTGAGTTTCAGCGCAGAAACCTAGTGGAGCACCTGCTTTGATTTCAGGATTGCTTGTTTTTGAGTGTTTTCAGGTGGAGAACTGATCTGAGAGCTGTTGGTTCGCTGACCTTGTTCCTCTAGGGGTAGGAACATCATGTTTAGGGAACTTTGGATCCCTTGGATTATTGACAATTCATGCTTGTTGCTGTAAGGCACAAATTTGTCTATAACACCCAGTTGGCTGGTTACTTGGGTTGATGTGGGAGGAGGGTGTTACATTGGTGTTTATATACATCAAATGCTTCACGTATATATCAACGTGTAGTGTGATATAATTTCTCCCTTCTACCATGGCTTGACGCTTGATACATTGGATGCTATCTTGATATTCTTAGCTCGTGGCTTGGTGGAGTTCAGTGTTGAAATAGGTATAGGGATTGGGCTTCAAGCCCAATAATTTTACAAAACAAAATTAATAACACTACATATGAACTTGAGGCCCTATGTATGAACCTGAGAGCATAAACAAGTTCATAAAATCAAAATTGTTGCGATTTTTTTTTTTTTTTTTTAATTTAAAAATGTTTGTAAATGCTTGAAAGTCTAGCCAAGAACCAACATGGAAATTTCAAAGCATTTTCACTAGATTATTTGGACAAGAAAATGCTAAAACATTATGTAAAAATAATTTTCAATGAATCCTTGTCTTGTCCTTAATGTGTCAAAAGTGGAAAATCTAATCCTGCAAAAACATCTCAACAAACCACAAACCCTATAACATCTCGAACGTCAGTTTTATGATAAAAATATCCTAAAGAAGTAGTTCTCATGCCAAATTACAAGTAGAATTAGATCATAAAGATAACATATAAATTGTGACACTCATAGGTTAATAATGGTTGTTACAATAACATAGTTGGTAAGGATATGGTTGGAAAATGAGTGCAAAAATATGTCAATTTCACATCCTAACACTAAGCATATATGGTGAATGATAATTCATAAGTTTTTAAAGAATTATACATTGACAATTAAATGAAAATCCCTTCCATTTCTTGACAAGCAATTCAAGGATAATTGATATGTCAAGATGTAATGCTATGATAAAATTATTAGCCAGAATCATTACAAACAAGTAATTCAATGAATTTTTAAGGAGAAAACAGTAGATAGTGACTAAAACCAAGGACATTAGGTCATCTCACTTTCTTCATGTTCATATAATATTCACTCTCTTTAAATCACTTAACAAATTTAAAAATCATATTGCTATACCATTGCTATCTAATATTTGATTGTTATTTGAGAACATTTTTTGGCATCTCAACCACTCAGTATGTAGTTTGTTGCATCAATATTATGGGAATATGTAATTAGGGGAAAAAACTATAATTAATAATTGAATGTAAATCCCTCAACAATCCACTAATCTTGTATAGGTTTTAGAAAGTTCATCATAAATATAATCATATTTTTTCTTTGTTTTACATGTGAATATGTTAATTTTGTTTTAACATAAAAAAATTATTAATATCAATGATAAATTACATGGTTTTAATTAATTTTATGTATGAGATTGCACAAATGGGGCTTACCAATATCCCAAAATCCAAAATTGGGATTACTATAGTAAGAATTGTGATCTTATATTCATTCAATTTTTTGCTTCATCAATTCCTTACTATGTTCATTCTCCTTTCCTCAATTTTATGAATATTTATAGATCACACCCTTTCACTTTCCTCTTTTCTTATGAGAAACATCAGCATTAGAGTGACGATGTTTTAATTTTCAAATATCTTAAAATTATCCTTACATATTTTTCCCTCTACTTTAATGCAAGCATTTACAAACATAATACTTGGAACAACATTTTACATGCTTTAGTGTTATTCTTACATAAGATATGGAGAAGGAAAAATAACCCATGTTATCGTGAGATCTATGCATTAGGAATTACACTCTAAATCCACTTTGTCATCATTTTCCTTTGTGTTTGCATTGACCTTAGGAATTATAGATGTCTAGTTAGCTTAACAATAAGAAATTGATGGAAACATACCAAATTTGCATGTTCCTAAAGCCATATAAATAAAAAGTAAATCTTCATAGCCCTTATAGATTTTGATAAAATTATAGCTTTCAATAATGGCCTAAAGGTCTATGAAAAGTTATTCTTTTCTAATGAGATTTAAAAACAAACATAACTCCTATAGATAATCATGATTGTGATGTACTTGAGATATTAATCTAATATGGAGTGCTCAGTCACCCTATGGATACACAAACAAAATACTTCAATATGTGTTACAAAAGGTTTGATTATGAACTTGTGTGTCAAGCTTTACATTTTCATTATAATACTTTGAAATTCCATTGAAGATATTAAATATAGCTTGATATTAATGGTTTTCATTTTTTTCAATACTTTTTATCATTGTAAAAATTGAAAAGACAATATTTTATTTAGAACAATTTTATTTTGAAATGTGTACTTAGTTATGAATCATTTTTATTTTTGTTCACTTATTTTTAAGATCGTAAAAATAAAAAAGGAAATATTATATTTAGAATAATTTAATTTTGAGATGTGTATTTAGTTTACACTTTTCAATTAGAGTACAAGTATTTGTGTAACATTTTGTTATGGAAAGGTTGGATAACAATATACTCCAACTCGAGAGAAAGAGTAACACTTAATTGATCATTAGTCATAAATTCATGAAATTTTAATACTATTTAACTACCTTGATAGTCATATGAAGGAGTAATAAGAAATTGTGAATTATGTTATAAACCTAAATCTATGTGACTATTTAGAAATATTATGCTGGATTTTTTTTTTAAATCAACCACTTTTATTTTTTGTTGGGTCATTTATTTTATTTTGTCAACTTTACATTATTTGTTTATTTTTTTGTTGATGAAAAATTCTATTGCCTCAAAATGACTTTACCCAAAGTGAGTTAACATTGTTTCAATTGAGTCTTATCATTATTTACTACAAGTAAAACCAATACTGTTGACAATGGATAATAGTCTAGGTCTATCAAAATGTAGAAAACTACAACTTCTAAATTCATAACTACTGAAATAAGATATACTACTAAAAGAAAAAGACGTAAGTTGAGAGGCTAAATATGTTGTCATGTATCTAATGAAATGGCCAAGGTTGGATCCTAGGAACTAGTACCTCTTAGGGCTAGATTTTTTTAGGAAACATTGGAGATGGCCTCCTATGTGAGCTAGCCAAGAATCTAGACTCGCAAGACAAGAACATTAGTGATGTTGAACTTGTTGAAATTATTTTAGAAAGGAGATGATGTTGTTGTGTTCATCATGGTTTTCCTTCAGAACCCTGCCTAATAGTGTTTTCATGGTTCAAATATTGGCTCCTTCTTCCCCTGGTATGCCAAACATTAGGAATCTAATTGGCCACTTCAACTTGGATTTTCGAACCTAAGTAGGATTGGTGGTCATTAGTGGTCAAGGCTTCAAGCTAACATATTTTCTCACAGATTTCTAGAGGAGTTGATGGGTGAAAATTAATTGTTGCATGTTGTTCTTGGAATTGGGCTCATGGTCGACCTTGAGGGCCTCTAACACCAAACTCTTAGCGACAACACATCCTCTATTGGGACATGGTGTGATTGATCACAAGAGACTAGGGTGACAAAAACCCCAAGATAACAAAGAGACTAGGAATACCATAAGATAGAATACAAACTAAATAGAATGTCTAATGAATACTTAGCCAACAAGGAAATCTAGAGAAGAATATTGTAAGATTAAGAATTGAATTAATGAAGAGGGAAGGACTTTGGGCATGGTTCAACAACCAAAAATAACTAAAAACACCAATACGAGTGCACACAACTATTACACTCTAAATATATGTACAAACACATGCCATATAAAATTTATCCATTTGAAATGGTTGAAGGAGCTGTAACTATTTTACATAGAATGAATTATACAACATTGGTAAGCTCATCAAGCTTGGAACTGATTTCGGTCAAGGATGAGCTTTTCTTGTCACCACCCCCCTAATAAAACTTCCTCCATAACCATCACAAATGTCCCACAGGTCGTGTTCTCAACTTCCATTATCGTACTCATCTCTTTGATGTTTGGCACCAAGTGAATGTGGTAGAGACTAGTGCTCCAAGAGTTAGGAACACCTTATAATACCACCTCACAGAGCCATCACTACAATGAAGAGCTATCTTCTAAACCAGAGCCAAGACACAACACTTGCTGCACAAAACTGGGCCATGAAAGTTGGAGTCAAGCTCCACAAAACATGTTCCATGGGGAAAATTCACACGTACGACAAAGTAATGTGACAAGCATAGTAGATAAACATCTAGCTGAGGTTATCTAGCTAGAAGTTCACAGATGGAGAGTAGGTTTCCATATGATTATGAAGGGAATGGATATTAGTTAACATGTTTAATTTCATGGGGTGTGATAGACATGCCATCCCCCTCCTCTTAAATGCGATGGGAATTGATGGGGTAAATGATTCATTGTGTTTATTTTGGATATGTTATGTTATTTTTAAAATTGTATTACAAATGTTATATGTTTTCATTTTTTTTGGTATATTTTAAATTGAATTTTGTTCAAAATTTAATTGTTCAACTTCTACTTTTGAAATGTGTAATATGTTATGGATTTTCAGGAATGCTAAATCCATTTATGCATTAAAATGTAAGTTCAATAATGAAAAATTACAATCTCAAATAATTAAATTTTCAACTTTTAACATAAGTAAATAAATAAGTAAAACAAATAATAATAATAATAATAATTTCCCCTAGAGACACTCTCTCATATGGTGGATATGTTGTAATGTAATGTCCTTTAAAAATTATAACTAGGTCAAAATAAAATAATTAATAATTATTATCTAAACTTTCGATATGAATTGTGTAGAAGATTTCCTTATCCAATGTTCTAGGTGGTCACTCCACCCCTAAAATAAAGGTGAGCGCTGATCAAATAAGAACAAAATAAGAATCAAAGAATAAAAATACTAATTAAATTACGAACAATAAAGAAATGAAGGATAAAATTTATTATTCATTTTTTTAGTTAAAATAGTTAAAGAAAGACAAATTAGTCTAAATTTATTTAAGTTAAAAGAAACAGTTGATTTAATTCAATTTATAAAATTAATTATGTGTTTGTTTATTATTATTATCATCGTTAATAAAATTTTTAATTTAATATATAAAATTTATTAATAATTATTTCAACTTAAATTAAAATTAAAATTAGTACTTGAAAGTTTTAATTCTCACTTTCTTCTTTATGCCTTACGGAAGTATGCCATTAAAATTATATATGTTAAAAATTGTCACAATAAATATAAGGAAAAAATACATCTAAGTTTAAGATATTAAAATATTTATATTCAAATTAATTTATATAATTAAAACCATATCATATATATATATATATATATATATATATATATATATATACAATACACTACATGACAAATTATACTTGGTTTCAATATCTTATAATGTACATTCTTTATTTCTATTATAAGGTGATTTAATTTTAAAAAAGTTGAAGTATATTGTACAATGGTAAATATTTTATATAATATTTTTTTATAAAAATAAATCTAATTTTAAATTTTATAATAATTATTATTTTTTTTGTAAAAGCTAAATTTTTTATTACATAAAAATTAGGTATATTTTAGAAGAGTTGTCTTTAATAAGGTTTTTTGAAAATTTTTCTCGTGAGTTTTTCCGGGTCTAATTTCTCTAAAGTAAGAATTTATTGAAATTACAAGCTTGATGGGTAACCTCTTGACAATCCAAGTGACCTAAAGGCTTTTCATGGTATTGAATTCATATATACAATCTAAAAACATGTTTAAAAACAACTCCTATCTTGGATTTATGTTAGCCTTGGATCTCTTTAAAATATTTTAAAATTCAAAAGAATTTGGAAAAGAAAGATAAAACCAAAACCTTTTGAAAATAATTTATTTGAAAGTCTATTTATATATTAAAAATTAAAAAAATTAGTAAAGAGGTTGAATATTAATGTGTCAGTATATATCAAAATTCTTAATATATATATATATATATATAAGATATATTAAAAAAATATTAATAATATGAATTATTTCATTAATTATATAATAGTTTAGATCCATTTTAACTCTTGATCTATAAAGTGTTGAGAGGGATCAAATCTCTTTTCACTCTAAATGAGGTTTGCTAGAGTTAAGATGGAGTTAAGATGAGATCTATTGTGATAGAATTATTTTTATTTTATCTAGTTAAAATGTTTGCATGAAATTAATCTTTTTATTTATTTTTATTTTTACCTAATGAAAATGTTAAACATTACATTACAACATTTCTACCATACTAGGCTAGAGAGGTCATTTATGCGCAATTAATAAAATTTAATATAATAGAAATTGCACAAGAGGTTGCAACGAAAACACTATAAGGCATAAATTCAAGAAGAATACATATAAAAATGATTGATGACAAAAATTAGTAAACAAAATGTTATTCAAAGGTAAGGTCGAAGAAATCACTTACAATATGCCAAATTGAGAGATTCTATAACTTTTCCAACACACTTTACTTTTACATGGTTGAAGACATTGATTATTATTTTTAGCAATATCATACTCTAGTTTATTTATTTCCTAGTTTTAAAGAGGTCCCTTAACACATAAACATTTTATACTTAAATTGTTAGCAATCTCTAACTGTAATTTATTTATTTTTTAGGTAAATGTCTTTAGGATTAATCACATCATTAGGATTTGGTCGAAGTTTAGAACCAACTAATGTGGTTCACCTTCATGAATAAATATCAGGAAGCATCATTGCCCAAGGTTACCCATTGAAAAATAGCCATTGGAGATTAGTTAAATTCTTAAAACTTTTAAAAATTCTTAAATTTTTTAAAAAATTCTTAAAAGGGTAGATAAGAATTATTTAATATTCTAAATGTTGGTTTAATATTCTAAACCCATGAACCAAATGTGACTTCTTTCGAAAAAATATTTATACATTATTCTAAAATAGTTATAAATTATTTAATATTTTGAATTTAATTATAAATTAGTTGTTAGGATGTTGAGAAAAAGTTAAAAGAATTAATAAAAATAGTTGTTAGGATATTATATATAAAATTAAATAACAAAAAAGTTATAAGGGGGTTTTCAATATTAATAAAAGTATAGTAGTTATATAATATTAAACACTTTATAACATATAAGGTTAGAGAAGTAAAGAGAAGGATAAAAATGGAAGGAGAATTATCTAATATTATAAATTAAGTGATAAACTAGCAAGGTACGAGAATGTATAGTTAAGCATATTTTAAAAAATAATAAGTGGTTAAGAATAAGTTCTAAATAATTTATATTTACATACTAATAAAGATTAATACCAAATTATTATAAAGGATAAGGTGAAGCAATGTTAAGAGGATATATATTAATGAAGAAATTAGGATTTCGTTAATATATTAAGAAAATAGGGTAAAAAAAGAATCAAAGTAAATAAAAAGGGATAATATAAGTAATAAATAAAAAGAAGAAAAAGAGAGCAGAGAATTTTCCTATAAAATCAAACACTTAGGAGTTTGAAAATTTATTATTATTTTTAATTATGCTTGGAAAATAATATGATATAAATCTATAAAGAAAAAGAAGGAGGGAAAATAATAAAAGGGGGGAGAAAAACACAGGAGGATCATAAGGAGAGGGCCCGAATCCAACTCTTACTCAGTTAGATTTGAGACTTTTAGGTAAATGTCTTTCGGATTAACCATATCATTAGGATTTGGTCGATGTTTCAAACCACCTAATGAATCTTCATGAATAAATAGCAGGGATGCATCATTTCCCAAGGTTAGTAGTTGAAAACTATTCGTTGGAGAATAGTTAAATTCTTAAAAATATTAAAAGTTCTTACAATTTTTAAAAATTCTTTTTTTTTTTTTTTTAATTATTAAAAGGGTAGATAGGAATTATTTAATATTCTAAGTGTTGGCTTACTATTCTAAAATTAGTTATAAATTATTTAATATTTTGAATTTAGTTATAAATTGGTTGTTAGGATGTTGAGAAAAAGTTAAAAGAATTAATAAAAATAGTTGTTAGGATATTATGTATAAAATTAAATAATAAAAAATTATAAGGGGTTGTAAATATTAATAAAAATATAGTTGTTATATAATATTAAACATATTATAACATATAAGCTTAAGAAAAAGATAAAAATGGAAGGGGAATTATCTAGTATAGGAGTACAAGAATGTATAGTTAAGTATACTTTAAAAACTAATAAGGGGTTAAGAATAAGTTCTAAATAATTTATATTTACATACTAATAAGGATTAATATCAAATTATTATAAAGAATAAGGTGAAGTTATGTTAAGAGGATATATATTAATGAATAAATTAGGAGTTCATTAATATATTAAGAAAATAGGGTAAAAAAAGAATCAAAGTAAGTAAAAAGGGATAATATAAGTAATAAATAAAAAGAAGAAAAAGTGAGAGGGAATTTTCCTATAAAATCAAGCACTTAGGAGCTTGAAAATTTATTATTATTTTTAATTATGCTCAGTAAATAATATGATATAAATCTATAAAGAAAAAGGGGGAAGGAGGGACAAGAGGATCATTAGGAGAGGGCAGAATCCAAATCTTACTCAGTTACATCTGAGACTTTTGTGATCCATATTGTAGGTAAATGCATTTCAGATTAATCACATCATTAGGATTTGGTCCACATTTAGAACCAACTAATGTGGTTCATCCCGAGGAAAAGATAACATATAAGGTTAAGAGAAGTAAAGAGAAGGATAAAAATGGAAGGGGAATTATCTAATATTATCAATTAAGTTATAAACTAGGAGATAAGAGTACGAGAATGTATAGTTAAGCATATTTTAAAAAATAATAAGTGTTTAAGAATAAATAATTTATATTTACATACTAATAAGGATTAATACCAAATTATTATAAAGAATAAGGTGAAGCGATGTTAAGAGGATATATATTAATGAAGAAATTAGGAGTTCATTAATATATTAAGAAAATAGGGTAAAAAAAATGAAAGTAAATAAAAAGGGATAATATAAGTAATAAATAAAAAGAAGAAAAAGCGAAGAGGGAACTTTCCTATAAAATCAAGCACTTAGGAGCTTGAAAATTTATTGTTATTTTTAATTATGCTCAGTAAATAATATGATATAAATCTATAAAGAAAAATGGGGAAGGAGGGAAAATAATAAAAGGGGGGAGAAAAACACGGGAGAATCATAAGAAGAGGGCTGGAATCCAACTCTGATCCATATTGTAGTTAAATGTCTTTCAGATTAATCACATCATTAGGATTTGGTCGACATTTGAAACCAACTAATGTGGTTTATCTTGAGGACAAGGTGGGAAAAAATAATACAATCTTCATGAATAAATAGCAGGGATGCATCATTGCCCAAGGTTAGCCGTTGAAAACTAGTCGTTGGAGATTATTTAAATTCTTAAAATTTTTAAAAATTCTTAATTTTTTTTTAAATTCTTAAGAAGGTAGATAGAAATTATTTAATATTCTAAATGTTGGTTTAATATTCTAAAATTAGTTATAAATTATTTAATATTTTGAATTTAGTTATAAATTAGTTGTTAGGATGTTGAGAAAAAGTTAAACGAATTAATAAAAATAGTTGTTAGGATATTATATATAAAATTAAATAATAAAAGGTTATAATATAGTTGTTACATAATATTAAACATAATATAACATTAGATTTAAGACTTTTGTGATCCATAATGTAGATATAAGTCTTTAGGATTAATCACATTGATACAATTTTGTCAAAGTTATGTGTTCCATCCTTGCGACAAGGTGAAAGGGGTCTACCTTGTTTTGTGCTCTTGTGGTATCCCTACATTAGAGAGAAACACACAGGTCTATTAAGAAGAGAATCAATGAGCATGCAGATAACATTAGACGCATTCGCTCCCATGCATCAACCCTAGCCGAACATGGAGAGAAATCGAAACACCATGTCTGCATTGAACAATCCAAAGTCATTACTAGGGTAGATCACTTCCACCACATGAAACTTAGGGAAGCAAAATACATGCCAGTAATCTTAATAGGGATGATGGTTAGAAATTGAGTAAAAGGTGGATTGAGGCTCTCTCTTAGTGACTCTTACTCCCTTTCTTCTCCTTTCTCCTTTTTAATTTTTCTGATTTTCCTAATTAATTTTCTTTTAATTGAATAGGTCAACTAAAATATGTATGCACTTAATAATATTTCATGAAGATTAAATAATTTTATAAACATGTAACTATAGTTTTATTTAATTTATCCCCCTTTAACCTTCATTTTTATTTTTATGAAATTTGAGGTTTTTTGTAATTTTTTTTATTTTATTTTACGCAATATAGGTCACTTAATAAATCTAATAGTAACCTCATTTTTTATCTATTTATTCATTTATTTTAAATAGAATTCTAAAAAAATTATAGAGTTTGTTATAGTATTTCAATATTAAATAAAGTATTTTATAACAACTAGTAAATATTTAAATTTAATATAATAATATTTATTCCTAACCGCTAGTTCCTAAATGAATATATAATATTTTAATTATTTTATATTTATTTTTAATATTTTATAATTTTTTTACTCCTAACTAGTTTTTAACCAAATATATTTTATTATTTTAATAAATAAATCCTCTCCTCTAATAATTAATATTATTTTACTTACCATATTAACTAATTTATCTAATTAATAATATTTTACTTATGCGATTAACTAATTTAACTAATTTACCAACCACTATTTTTCAAGAGCTAATTATGGGCAATGATGCATCCATATTATTTATTCCTTAAGATCCGTTGATTCTTCACCTTGTCCTACCGATGGACCACATTATATTTGATTATTTTAATAAATAAATCCTCTCCTCTAATAATTAATATTATTTTACTTACCATATTAACTAATTTAACTAATTAATAATATTTTACTTACGTGATTAACTAATTTAACTAATTTACCAATGACTATTTTTGAAGAGCTAATTATGGACAATGATGCATCCATACTATTTATTCCTTAAGATCCATTGATTCTTCACCTTGTCCTAAGGATGGATCATATTAGTTGGTTTGAAAGTAGACCAAATCCTATCAATGTGATTAATCTGAAAGATTTATATCTATATTATAATATATAAGGTTAAGAGAAGTAAAGAGAATGATACAAATGGAAGGAGAATTATCTAATATTATAAATTAAGTTATAAACTAGCAGAAAGGAGTAAGAGAATGTATAGTTAAGCATACTTTAAAAAATAATGAGGAGTTAAGAATACGTTCTAAATAATTTATATTTACATACTAATAAGGATTAATACCAAATTATAATAAAGAATAAGGTGAATCGATGTTAAAAGGATATATATTAATGAAGAAATTAGGAATTCATTAATATATTAAGAAAATAGGGTCAAAAAAGAATCAAACTAAATAAAAAGGGATAATATAAGTAATAAATAAAAAGAAGAAAAAGCACAGAGAGAATTTTCCTATAAAATCAAACACTCAGTAGCTTGAAAATTTATTATTATTTTTAATTATAATAAAACCAACTAATGTGGTTCATCCTTAGGACAAGGTGGGAAAAAATCATACAAACTTCATGAATAAATAGCAGTGATGCATCATTGCCCAAGGTTAGTGGTTGAAAACTAGTAGTTGGACATTAGTTAAATTCTTAAAATTTTTAAAATTTTTTAATTTTTTTTTTAAATTGTTAAAAAGGCAGATAAAAATTATTTAATATTCTAAATGTATGTTTAATATTTTAAAATTAGTTATAAATTATTTAATATTTTTAATTATTTATAAATTAGTTGTTAGGAGGTTGAGAAAAAGTTAAAAAAATTAATATAAATAGTTGTTAGGATATTATATATAAAATTAAATAATAAAAAGTTATAAGGGGTTGCAAATATTAATAAAAATATGGTTGTTATATAATATTAAACATATTATAATATATAAGGTTAAGAAATGGATAAAAATGGAAGGGGAATTGTCTAATATTATAAATTAAATAATAAATTTGCACTAAAATGTATAAGTAAGCATACTTTAAAAAATAATAAGGCTTTAAAAATAAATTTTAAATAATTTATATTTACATACTGATAAGGATTAATACCAAATTATTATAAAGAATAAGGTGAAGCTATGTTAAAAGGATATATATTAATGAAGAAACTAGGAGTTCAATAATATATTAGGAAAATAGGATAAAAAAAATCAAAGTAAATAAAAAAGAATAATATAAGCAATAAATAAGGAAGCGAGGCAGCTTTGTCTGAACCCACTGGCATCGTGCTGATGTTGATTGCCACGGCTCTACAAATTCCTGTAAAAATCGGGTGTACTGTGCGTCCTCATATTTCTCTGGCAATTCAAATCTCAGATCTTCAAGTGCAGGGGCGCTCTGAAGCAGACAAGCCATCACATCCATTTCTAGTTCGTCAAATCTGTTTATTTCTACCATCATATACCGCAGATTGCCAAGTGGAGGGCTCAAACGCGGTGGTATCTGATCTCTACCTAATTCCTGTATTGCATTACAAAGAGAAATCCATTTTAACAATTGAGTTCAATAGCAAAAACACATAAATTAAATTAATTAAACTATTTCTTACCAGACACTCAAGATGAGGAAGCCCCTGAAGCAGGCTGATAAGAGGGACAATTGTGGATTCCTAGCTTTTTCAAAGCTTTGAAACTCCCCACTATCTCAACAAATCTCTGCGCCGAGATACTGTCCACAGCGAAAGTCGAATCCATTTCCAATCCAATCACATTTATTTCGCTCTGCATTTCTAGTGCAACAATCCCAACTGAAAGTTCGTGAAAGAACACCCCATTAACTCTTAAATCATCTACCAAACATACCTGAATGCTTCTAATTTTGGGGCAGTTCACTGTTAAAGCCTCTATGCCATCCCATATGAGTTGGGGTATTTGAGTGTAGAGAAACCTCCATCTTTTCGAAAGAACGGAGCATCTGACTGCCTCTCTGATTGGGAGTTTAGAGAGGATGACGCCCAGAATCTCATTTGGAAGTGGGGAAAACTTGTCTGAAGCCGGCATGATGATGTTTGGCAGTGTTCAACTAATATTTACGGCCAAACGTGGGATGTGGAATGAAAAGATTGGGAACAGTGGGCAGAGCCTAGAGCCTAGAACGAGCGATTTTGAATAGATAAAGAGATTATTATTATAAATCTATCTTAAATACAAATTTTAAAGTGCAAATATGTGTATGAGTTTATATTAAAAATTTTAAAGTGCAAATATGTGTATGAGTTTATATTATTTAAATGTTTTATATATTTTTAGGAGTCTCTATTATTTATTTAGATTTTTTAGATTTTTTATTTTGGTCAATATGATCAAAATTTCACATCAAACTGGGTTGTAGAACTAACCTCTTGAGTCAATGAAAGTTCAGTAAGGTGGGAAGAAGTTGTTACTTTCTCACTTAGGCTCTGAATAAAATATTTTAAGATAGAGATATATATTTTATTTATGATTAATTAGTCAAATTTAATTGGTCAATGTTAAAAGTTCAGAAAAGAGATTAAATAAGTGATTAAATGTAAAAAAAGTCAAATTCTTAAAATATAAATGTATTTCAAAATTTCAATGTCATGGTCCCCCTCGGGTAGCTCAAGTGGCGATGACCGTTGAATGAAGTCTCTCTTGGGTTCAAATCTTGTGCTACCCTCCCCCTGTGAGTTCATAAAATAGATTAAATAAGTGATTAAATGTCAAGAGAGTTAAATTCTTAAAATATAGATGTATTTCAAAATTTCAATGTTATGGTCCTTTGGGGTATCTCAAGTGGCGATGGGTTGAATAAAGCCTCACAAAACTTGCTTGGTTAAATTCTTAAAATATAGATTTATTTCAAAATTTCAATGTTATGGTCCCCATGGGGTAGCTCAAGTAGCCATGGCAGTTGAATGAAGTCTCACAAAACCGGCTTGGGTTCAAATCTTGTGCAACCCTGAGAGAGTCAAATTCTTAAAATATAGGTGTATTTCAAAATTTCAATGTTATGGTCCCCCTTGGGTAGCTCAAGTGGTGGTGGCCTTTGAATGAAGTCTCACAGAACCAGAGGAGATCTTGGGTTCGAATCTTCACAGGAGATCTTGGGTTCAAATCTTGTGCTACCCTCCACTATAAAGATCTACAAAAATCATTTTAATTAATCAATTAGATGGCATAAAATATTACTTTAATTATAAATTATGAAAATTTGTTATAGAATTTAAAAATATAACATAGTAAGTGGGATAAAGTAAATATTTTAAAGTTTAAATTTTTATTGTGGTATATAAAATGTCTATATAAATATTTATTTAGATTTATTTTAATTTGAGATAAATTTAAGATTTTAGTGGGATCAAGTGAGGAGTTAGAAGGGTTTTAAGTTGGTATTGTTACTTTTCACAATGGATTAGGCTTCATCTCAACGAATACCATGTGCTATGCAATATCATGGGTTTGTAAAATTTTCATGGGAGATCTTAGGTTCTAATCTTGTGCTACCCTCTCCCATAGGGATGTGCAAAAGTCATTTTAATTAATTAATTAAATGACATAAAATATTACTTTAATAATAAATTATGAAAATTTGTTATAGAATTTAAAAATATAACATAGTAAGTGGGATAAAACAAATATTTTAAAGTTTAAATTTTATTGTGGTATATAAAATGTTTATATAAATTTATTTTAAAATTAATTTATTAAATATATTTATTTAGATTTATTTTAATTTGAGATAAAATTAAGAGTTTAGTGGGATCAAGTGAGGAGTTAGGAGGCTTTTAAGCTGGTATTGTTGGTTTTCACAATGTATTAGACTTCATCTTAACAAATACTATGTGCTATGCAATACCATGTGTTTGTAAACCAATATAGATAAATCGATAAAATCACCAACATAAACTTTTATATAGTTATTATTGTTTTTCCAGATTTTAAATTTATGTGAATAAATAGATAAAGTAGACAAGGATAATAGATAAAATAGGTAAGGATAATAGTACCATAACCCTAAAATTACAAATTTCATTATTAATTAAAATTAAGGAATTAAAGTTAAAAACATATGAGTGTTTTATGATTGAAATAATTATTTAAAGGATAATAATGAGATAATAGTAATGTAAGATATATAATTACAATAATAAGGAATGTGAGAGTTATACATATTAGATTGTATGTTATTGATAAATTCAACAAATAATAATGATAACGAGAATCATATATATATATGAATCATTCATATATATATATATAATTAAATTTATATTATTTATGAAATTTTATTTGCTAATTAATTGATTCTAATGTTATTAATTATAAGATTTGATTTGATTTGATTTGATGGGTTAAATATTGATAAATTAATATGACATATTAAGAAAAATATATAAAGATATAGATGATGTGACAAATTCAAGAATTTTTATGGGGGGTGAGAATTTTTGAAAGAGATTGATTTGGATGTCAAGGTGGGAATCCAGTTATGGGTTATGGTCCATCCGTCATTACAATTAAGGTTAATTGGGTGTTTGTTGATTTCTAAGGCTTGTGAACTTCATATGGAAGTAATGATCAATTTTAGCTAAGATACTCGTATTTTCAATAAAAATTTGATGTTTATATTTATATAAATTATCTCCTTTCCTGTGGAAGTAATGATTAATTTTAGCTAAGATAATGGTATTTTCAATACAAATTTGATGTTTAGATTTATGGGAATGATCTCCCAATGCTAAGATTTTGGACCTATTATGTTTGATGACTGAATCAAATAAACACCTTTGTGGTCCTTAGGGTCAATAAGATCTTTTACATAATTAAAGGAGCTTAAAATTGTCTTTAGAAGTTTGAAGATGGTTAATTTTTTTTTTAGGATGCTAAAGATTTTATCAATAGTCCACAAAATATATGATCAATAGTCCCCAAAATATATGACAGGTTATTATTTTTTTATTTTAATGTTTATAAAATCAACTTAACATTACATTAATCATTACTTTTTAATTTTTAATTTTAATCAACTTAACCTTACATTAATTATTAATTATTATTTTTAATGTTTATAAAATCAATCTATCATTACATTATACAAAGTTTTAAAAAATGAAAATTGAAATTTACATGTATATTTTCGTAATCATTTAATTTTATATTATTTATTAATTTCTTTAATTATATAAAAAATATAATTATATTGAAATATATATATACATATATATTTTATATTTAACTTATTTGTATTTGCTATGAAGATTGTTTTAGTATTTAAAAACATTGTTGTGCATTATTTAATTAATTATTTTAACCTATGATTATGCGTGAACCTAAGTTTGTATTTAAGATGGATATTGTTTTAGTTTTTAAAAATGTTAAGATGATTAACCTAAGTTTGTATTTAAGATGGATATTGTTTTAGTTTTTAAAAATGTTAAGATGATTTTTTTTCCTTGTTATTAAATTTATATGTCAATTTCTTTTCATTCATATTATATTGGGTGGATTGTTAAACTTTTTATTAAATTTAACGAAATGAATATATATAATTGTGTAAATATATATGTTTATTTTGAAATATTTTTTTTAAATATTAATTTAAGTATTAATAATTATTTGAGAGATAGTTGGAATTTAAACATTTTAGTAATAGTACATAGAGTTATTTATATGTGAGATTTTTTGGTGCCGATTGTTTTATGAATGAAATTTGGGGAAACATTTGTGGTCAAATCTTGATTTGTGTTATTTAAATTGGTTTTTGATGGCATATATGGATTCAACCCCTTTAAAGACCCTTTGTGTTGTTTAAATTGGCTTTTGATGGCATATATGGATTCAACCCCTTTAAAGACTCCTAAGACGCTTATATTGTGAAGAGTTCAACTATCAAACTTGTGATTTCAATGAATCCCTCTCAAATTCTAGATAATTCAAGATTTACCAACAAAGTAATTATGTCATTTTTGTTCTCTTAATTAAATTGATTAATTGAAAAAAATCTTATGTTAACAAGTGCCATATGAATTATGTTTTCGTTTTTTGGACTTATGGTATTGATAATCAATGATATTAGCCCTTGGTATTTTAGCAAAACCTATTTATAGATTAAGAATCTCTATGTTAAAATGACCATAAATCTCCATAGTTAAGGATCATGTTCCATACTTTTTCTCTCTCTCACTATATATATATATATATATATATATATATATATATATATATATATGAGAGCGTTTAACTTATATATTAATTATTTTTATAATTAATAATAATAATATAAAAGAAAGTTAAAATTTAATTGTTTTTTTTTTTTATGTTTTTTGTAATTTTATTATGTATTAAGAAGTGTATATTTTAATGCTTATTGTAGATTGATACCTTAATATCTATATATATATTTACTAGTCATTTAATTGATATCTTTGTGGTAATTTTAGTTTATATGATGCAATGAATATATTTAATTTTAGTTTACATAATTTTTTTATAAAGTTTAAAATTATATATATATATATATATATATATATATATACATATATATATATATATATATATATATTTTGAAAATATGTTATATAGAAATTTACAATCCATTCAATATCAAATTGTAATATTGTTGACATTGTTGTTATTGATGGCAAAGGAGAAGCAAGGTATGATTGATATGTTATGCTTGTAGAGTAGCTTGGTATGCTTGATATTGAGGCTGTGTTGTTGATCAAAGGTACAGGAATTAAGTATGTGTTTCCTATTGTGAGAGGCTACTTACTTATGTTGTGATGATATGGTTGTGTTGCGATATTGAGATGTTGTGATACCACTTGATATATGTTGCAAAGGCAAGTTTTTGTCAACTCAATATTAGACAATGCATTACCCCAGAATAACGTGGTCCACATACGTTAAGAACCTCTTTGATAATGCAAGTTGCTAGAAAAAAGGGTGTTTTACAGTGATGAATATGTTGTGATTGCATAAATTGTTGAGATCATTTGTTTGAAGAGGTATTGTCAAAGATTTTGATCACTCTTGTGATGCAAGATAATGGCATGAAGAAGTTGTGGTGCAAAAGGTGATGGAAAATATTGTTGAGCTAGATGATGCTTGGTGGAGAATTTATTTTGTTTTAATATTAAAAATTGGAGAAAGGTGTGAAATGAATTAGTGGAATGCAAAGATGTAAGAGCATTCACTTCATATTTTTATGCGGAATACTAATAGCCAAAAACTATCTTTATACAAATATGTGTTTTTGGAAGACTCGAGAGTTAGGGTATGTGGAAAAGCTAAGTTGTTGTTCGCACATGTGAAGCAGATGTAACGCTGATTTGAGGAGGAGAAAAGTTGAACTAGAGATGGAAGTATGTAGAATTATTGTCCAAGTAAACTAGTGCATTATATATTTATGTAACAGGCAATTGTAGTCTCTTTTTAAGTTGTAGCTTGAAAAATAACATGTTGGATTCCTTGTTGCCATAATTTTGCTTTCCACTTTTCTGGCCACCTTGAATGCCTTCTCTAATGAATAAAGTTCCCAAAGGCGAACTTCATGTTGGATGTTATCGTTTAATGTCCCTATGAATACATCAATCATATGCTCCTCTAAAATATCATTTACACTTATATTCAATTTTTGGAAGTTCTCAATGTGCTCTACCATTGAACCCTTTTGATTGAGATTTATCAATTAGCTAAAGAAGGTGTTTCTCTTTGTATCTTCATAATGTGCTATCATTTCCTCTGTAAAAGCCATCTATACTATACAAGCCATCTATACTATACAAATTTGTTGTGTTCTAAGTGGTTTACGAGAAAAAAGCCATTTATACTATACAAATTGATTGTGTTCTAAATATAAAGATGCAATGTGAGGGTTGAACATCATTTAGACCAAAATATGGCTCCATTTGTAGTATCTAAGATACCGAATCCTTGCCATCATAATTCCTCATATCTAGCTTTGGAATGTGGTGGGTGTCCAATCCAACGTTAAATTCTATGAAATCATGATTAAAATTTATTTTGTTCTCATTATGGGTTTCCTCTACTACTTTTTCGTCATTAGGAAGCATTTCTTGTAGAAACTTTGTCCAACCTTCCTTCAAACCTTCCCTATCTTTCTTCAAATATTCCATCTTGCCTTTCAATTCTTCTTCCATACCATTAATATTAGCTTCCATGGCATAGATAAAAATATTTACTTTAGCTTCTCTTACTTGTTGTTTTATTTCCACAGGGGCCCACATGAGAGCTTAGTCGTTGGTCTAGCTCTGCAATTCCCTTTGTTTATCTACACCAACAGAACTTTTCAGTGCTCATCGACTTTGTCAATGCGTTTGCAGTATTCTTCAAAGTGTCCATCTTTACCAGCAACATCTTTTTATCCTCAACCATATCCCTCACAAAGTGTTGTTGAACATCAATGTGTTTTGTCTTTGAATGATAGGCACAGTTCTTTGCCAGTAAAATTTCACTTTGGTTGTCACAGTCTATCCTTATAGCTCATTGTACTAACCCCATACTTGAATACAATCTCTGAAACCAAACTGCTTCCTTGCTTGCATGAGTGGTTACCATGTATTATACCCGTGTAGTTGAAGGTTCCACTACAAACTATCTCTTACTCATCCAACTGACTGCACCTCCAAATAGGTTACACACATACCCACTTGTAGATCTTCTTTGATCCAAATCTTCAACCGAGTTTGCATCAAAAAAGCCACACATGTCCAAAACTATGTCCAATCTTGGTCTTCCTTGGTAGAACAAACCATAATCACCAGGGCCACACAAATACCTGAAAGCCCGCTTCATTATTGTCCAATGCTCCTTCCCTGTTTTGGACATAAACCTGCTCAATACTCCCATTACATGTGCAATGTCTGGTCTAGTACATACCATCACATACATCATGCTACCAACTGCACTTGCATATGGAACACGAGACACATCCTTTTCCTCTTCTTGTGTCTTGGGACACTGCTTAGTAGATAACTTTACACCTACAGGAATAGGAACCTTCATCGATTTACTATCTTGCATATTAAACCTTTCCAGTATTGTCTCGACTCTCGACATACTTCTTATGGCTTAACCAGACCTTCTTATTTTCCTAATCTCGTTTAATTTCCATGCCCAAAATATGCAGCACCAAGATCTTTCATGTCAAATTTGGATGACAATTGGGTCTTCAAATCCTAGATAATTTATTTGTCATTTCTAACCAGCAACATATCATCCACGTATAATTATAGATAAATAACATGGTCATCAATTAATTTAAAATACACATAGTGGTCTTCTTTGCTTTTGGTGAGGCCAAGTACCCATATAAATGTATCAAATTTCTAATAGAACCACTCTCTACGGGGAGTGAAGTGAAAGGATGCACCTGAGTCAATCAAGCATGACTCATTATCTAAATGTGTAATTAAAGAAGAAGGCAAGTATGCATCCCAACCTTCGTCTGAGGTGGTTTTCACCTCTGCAGAAGGAGCATCATCAGATCCCTTTCCTTCAGGAGCTTTAGATTTATAGTTCCTTTTGAATTTCCCTTCCTTTCTGCTTTTCCGACACACCTCTCCTAGTTTTCCTAGATATTTAGATCTCCCTCTAGATTTAGATCTCCCACTCCATGACTTATTTTTGTTTCTATTCTAGGACCATCCTCGTACAGAAAAGGCATCACCATTCTGGCCCTCCATATTTTTCTGTCGCATCTCATTCGATAGCAAGGATGAAACTATTTCATCAAACTACAAGGCAGTTTCATTGCTACCTATTGCAATAGCCAGACTATCCCACAAATATGGTAGAGAACAAAACAAATTGATGCACTTATCTTCATCTGAAATTTTAATATCAATAGATACTAACTAGCTTACCACATTATTAAAGGGATTAAGTTTCTCTGTCACTGAGTATCCATCTTTCATCCTCAGGTTATACAAATTTTTCTGTAGGAACAGTTTATTGACGAGACACTTAGATTGGTACAAAGTCCCTAACTTGTCCCTTAAATCCTTCGTTGAAGCTTCCCCTGATACATTCAACAATACAGAATCTGAGACACACAATCATATTGTGCTCTTTTCCTTTTGATTCAACTTCACCCAGACTTCGGATGACATTGTTGTTGGTTTAGTACTTGAATCTACCACGATCCACATCTTTATCCACCGGTAGATCTTCCAACTTGATTTTTCACAACTCAAAACTATGACCATTAAATTTGTCGATCTGTATATTTCCACTACTCACCATCTTCTTTCACCACAAGAATTGATCCAACATATCTCCCATTTAACAGGGTATACCACATGTCTGAGAAAAACCCCTCAGTAGCAAAGGTGTCCCTTTGAAGCCAAAACAAATTTGATGCCAAATGTAGGTTTTAACACTGTACATAAATTACCTGCATAGGAATTCTACAAGAACATAAAATAAACAATGGCGAGAGCATAAAACATAAAATAGATATACATAGAGATTTTCCCCTAGATCCTAAAACTAGGACTACCAGATTGATTTTCCATTATATTCCTTTCAATGTTATAATACATATATATACATGCTGAAGCATCCATAAACCCTGGATTAGAAGATAACTGTAGTTACCTTGACTGGATCTACAAAATACAATGGACAGAAAACCATCATGCCCAAAACCATGTGTAAAATCCATGCACAAAACCATAGGTAGGTATGCCCACCTAATATAGGGTCCAATTTTTTTTCCTGGAGAGTTGCACCCCGCATAACATATAAGAACTGATTTTGCCCCCACCCTCCCCCGCGCGTGGGGTAGTCGTGGAAATAATAGAACACACACCCAACAATATTGCTCCATCTATAATATCCAAGTTACTAGATCCTTTCCACTAGACTTCCTCATGTCTATCTTTGGAATGTGGTGGGTCTCCAATCCAATGTTAGCTTCTATGAAATCATGATTAACATTTCTTTTGTTCTCATCATGAGTTTCCTCTACTACATTTTCATCATTAGGAAGCCTTTCTTGTAGCAACTTTGTCCAACCTTCCTTCAAACCTTCCCTCGCTTTCTTGAAATCTTCCATCTTTACTTTCAATTATACTTCTATATCATCAATATTAGCTTCCATGGCATAGATGAAACTATTTATATTATATTTGATCGCATTCTTCAAATCAACCATACAATTTTCCTTACTATGTGTTTCTATTTTCTTAATTTGAGTGATTCTTTTTCTTGCTTCTAGGAGCTCGATATTTAAACGATTGTAACTATATAATTTTGGATCTCCAAGTTATGAAATTTTGTATTTTGGTAGACCTCTGAGTCCTCTTTCCAACCCAGAAGTCTGATTGAGATTGGATTCACTAAGAAAGAGTTATTCCCAATCTCCCAAGATGGCCTGATTATAGACTAGTTCAGTAGAGTGAAATTGTATGATGTGCCATGTGTCAGTATTTCGATCTTCGGCCATGAAACTGATATGCAACCAACTACAGTCTATCCTATTTCTGTCATTTTTTACAAAATTTGAATCTGATGCTCAGAGAGAAAGTTATGATGATCTTCCCTAGGTCACCTTATTGAGATGGCATTTTGGAGCCTACACAAACCCTAACTTCCTTAGCTCATATCTTTGAAATATAGCGAGAAAATATATGGAATTCGGAGAGAAAGTTCATCAATATTTCGAATCAAATGGGTTTTAATTTCAGCTTCTAAATCTTCGTAGAAAAAAGTTATAGCGAAAATTCTTCGATGACCTATTTGAACTAGTGAAATCATAGAATCCAAAGCTCTGATACCAAAATGTTATGCAAAAAGCTCACAACATAGAAGAAGAAATAGATGAAGGAATTCAAAATTAGCCTCTTCGAGGGGGAAATCTCCTTTAAATTCGAAAAGTCATTTATAAATCGGTGGTAATACCCTGCTAAGCCTAAGAAGGATCTTATGTCGGCCACTTTTTTTGGTGCAGTCCATTCCATGATAGTTTTGATTTTCTTTGGATCCACTACTATCCCTTCTACTGATATAACATGGCCTAGGTACTGAATTTGATCTTTGTAAAAATCTCATTTTCTAAACTTTGCATACAATTGGTTTTCTCGCAAAATTTGCAGTACTGTTCTCAAGTGTTGTTTGTGTTCCACTTTATTTTTAGATTATATTATTATATCATCAATGAAAATCAATACAAACTTATCCAAAAAGGGTTGGAAAATACCGTGCATTAGGCTCATGAACATGGATGGTGCATTGGTAAGGCCAAAAGGCAGTACCATGAACTTGTAATGTCTACAACGAGTTCCATATGTGGCTTTATAGTTATCTTCATCCTTTATTCTAATTTGATGGTATCTGGACCTTAAGTCGATTTTTGAGAACACGCTAGCTCCCTATACTTGGTCAAATAAGTCATCTATGTGATGTAGTGGGTATTTGTTCTTTATGGTTATCTTATTTAGCTGATGAGAGTCAATGCATAATCGTAGTGTTCCATCCTTTTTGCATACAAATAACACTGGGGATCCCCAAGGAGACACAGTTGGGCATATGTATCCTTTATCTAATAGCTCCTACAACTGCATTTTAAGTTCAGTCAATTCCGGAACACTCATACGGTAAGGGGTTTTCGAAACACGGGCTGCTCCATGCATTAGTTCAATTGTGAAATCAATGTCTCACCTTGGTGACAATCCTGGAATAGATTCAAGAAATACGTCTAAGAAATCCTAGATTATAGGAATATTCTCTAAAGAGGTAATTTTATTTCTATGATTGTTGTACCCTACCTGAACAACATAAATCTGGCACCCTTTTCTTATACACTTTCCGAGTTGGTTGGCTGTAATAGGGCACAACTTGATATTCTTATTAATCCCTTGAATTTCCTTCTATTGTCCTGACTTGGTAAGATAACTTATGGACTTTTCTTTGCAATCTACCAGGGACCAATGACCTTCTAACCAGTGCATCCCTATTAATACATCATATGAGCCTAGGGGAAGAATATTTAGATTGACCTGGATAGGTTGTCCTGAAACTATTATGGAACAATTTTCTGTTTTGGCTGACACCTTTCTTTTGGTACCAGTAGCTAATTGAAATAGCCACAACTGTTTGTATTTACTGCTTTGCACTTGACATATTTCTACCACCTTAGGACTAATATAACTCAGGCTAGCACCTGGATCAAATAAAACAGAAACAGATTGACCAGCAATCATACCTTCACATTCAATCAAAGTGGGATGATATTCTGCCTGATGATCATGCAAAGCCGCATTAATCCTAGGCATGCTCCTTGTGATATCCCCTATCGCAGAGGCTTCTTGCATGTTAGAAGGTTGCTCAGTTCTAGCTTTCTACGGGCAATTTTTGTAATAATGTGCTTCTCCGCATCCCCAACATTGTAGTGGCAGTTTTGCTGGCTGTTCAGTAACAGTTCTACTAATTCCTTCAAGTTGTCTATTCTCAGTGAATGTTTGAGTTTTGGGTGGGTTTCTTGCAAACTTTCCAAAGGTCCTTTGCTGATTGTTTCTGCCGTGCATGTTTTTCTCATGTCTATTTGGTGGAAAATTCCTCATTTTCTTGGCAGCAACTCCTTTAGATCCTTCATTTTTCTACTTCATCTATTGATAACATATGCGAGCCTTCTAGACTGCATCGTCCATGGTTCTAGGATAGTCGAATTCTAATTTATACTTCGAAGTTAGGTAAACTACTAATAAACCATTGGATCTTAGTTTTTTCTTCTTACATATATGGGACATAATGCAACAGGGAAGCAAAACATGCTACATATTCATCCATGGTTAAGGTTCCCTGTCTTAATTCATGGAAATCTTTTTCTTTTTCGTCATAATAACGTTCTGTTAAATATTTTTCTTTAAAGTGTGTCTGGAATTCTTGTCATGTTACTTGCTCTTCATCAATCTTCCTTAGGGTTTTAATTTCTTCCCACCAGAGGGTGGATTTTCCTCGTAATTGGTAAACTTCTAGCCTTGCTTTAATTTTTTCGGTATATTCTTAAATTTGGAAGTATTTACCCATGTCTATCAGTCAAGCTTCCACTGCTTCTTCTAACTCTCCTTCGAACAGTGAGGGTTTGATTTTTTTAAGCACACCTTGTAATTCTATCTTTGTTATTTTTGGTTTTCTTTGGTCGGAAAAGTTATCTGAATGCCCTTCTTCTTCTTATTTGTGACCCTCTACAGATTCTGAATGATCTTCCTCGTTATGAGAAGTTGGGGTTTTTTCCCTATTTTCTGTACTCGGATTTGGTCTTCTCTAATTTTGCTGATCAGACAGACTTTTAAGAATCTTCTCCTGCTCCTATCTTAATCGCTCGTTGTCTGTTATGAGGTTCATCATTTCTGCTCGAAGTTGCTGTACTGTCTCGAGTAAGGCAGCGTTAGCCTGTCTCAATTCTTCTCCCAATTGCACCCATAATTCTGGGTTGGCCTGTACATAAGGAACCTCTGACTGGCTCAACAATCTAGGGCTCTTATGCAGTGTATCCCTAATGCTAATTCACCTTCTATGTTCACAATTAGCCAAAACTCAGTTTATTTGCTTCATATATATATAGGAACATCACGACTTAATTGACTGTTAGAACAACCCAAAGGTCTCAGTATGTGAGCCTAGGCTCTGATACCATTTGCAACACAAACAAACATATAATATAGTGAAAACAACGTATAAAAAAAAAATCAACTCTAACAAAGATACATATCCATATACATTAAGGTAATACCATCAAATCAAACCTTGCTGGTAAATGTGAATCTCTGGTTAAGTATTTATCTACCACATATGATACAAATTCGAGGCATGTCTAATTGGATGTTTTTGGGGTACTAAAACTAGAGTGGTTTTTACCAACCCACAAGGTCCATGCGATCCTTCACGAGGTAACTGGGTTACACATTGCCCTGGAATTTATGGCTGCCTGTACGCGACTTCATATCACTTGTTCTCGGATTTTAATGCGACTGACAATAATCCCACTTTTCGTTCTAGCTAAGACAAGTGTTAGGCATCCTGTCTGTCGATCTTGATCGCACTATCTGATAGTGATAATTGGTTTGGGATCATCCATCTACCCAACGCTCGGGCTTCCCACCTGCGTTCTTGCTCATTTGCATTTCGTGGTGGAGAGTCTTGCAACTTTGCTTCTTATCTGGTCCTGGTTTCGTTGTGGTTTTCACAATCCGACCTCCATGCCTTGTTGCAAGCTGCGGAGAGGTAAATTTGAGTCTTCACTATCTGTAGAACTGGTGTATGTCTTCAACTGTTCTCAGTTTGAGTTGAGGGCTATCTCGATGCAAGGAGTTAACACATTTCCAAGCTGGTCAAGTGGGGCGCTCAGCTCTTCAAATTCTGGACTATGTAGCAGTTGTTTTCCTCGGCATGAACTAGGTACTGATTATTTAGACTGTCGATTCATTCAGTTTTTACAAGCTTTCTTCTACTCTAGGCATCTCTAACCCCATAATTCTATTTCGTGCAGATGTGAGACCCTTGTGCACGACTTGCAAAACTCAGGTAAGGGTTTATTCCTCTGTTCTGCATTTAATACCATTCTGAAGTCAGTTCATTATCCAGGTCATAATATTTGCCTATGGTGGTTGCAGGTATGATGCATTTTAAACTGAAAGGGGCTTGCCGTTAAATATGATGGCTTGTTGATGAAGCTTACCCACAACTTTGCAATTGGTACAGGTTGGCTGATGCAGTATAGGGAACTTACTCCTCTACAATTCTATGAATTAGAGTGCTAATTACAATGTAGCTGTAGTATTTTGTAGCGAGGTCAATAGGACTCGCAGACTGTAAAGTCCACTCTTTATGTAATTAATTCCTTACTTTTTGACTATTTGGAAGAGATCGAGAAGGGTCCCTTTGATCTTAATTTAACTACTGGAAAGGGGTCTGGTGTTGCGGCTTCAACCTGAATGTGTTCTATTCTAGGAATTGCTATGTGAATTAAAATTTTGGGTTGATTTTTGCTCATACTAGCCATACAATATTAATTTAGTTCACTGCTCTTCTGCGTCGAACCCATGACAAAACTTGATTGTAATTTTTTTGAGAAATGTTCTTCACTTGAAATGAATTCGATGGAATATATTTATGTCAGGATTATTCATGAACTTTGTGGTGTTTGTTTATGTAAACCCTCATTGCTATATGATTATTTGTTGAGCTTTGGGGTTTTGGTTGATTACCAAGGGTATATGCAGTGCATGATTTTTTTCTTAGTTGTTATACTAGTTATGACATTCTTTTTCTCTTTGTTTAAAAATGCTTTCTGCATATATTTATGTTTAGATTGACTCAAGTTAATGGTTTAGTTTAAGCAACTGGGGTACATGGATATGGATGGGTTCTTTACGAACTTGTCCGTGGCTATAAACCCTAGGTATATGAAGAATCTGTAAAGAAATCATATATTCCACTGAAAACATATGGAATGGTTTATTGAGTTAATTTCTTCCTTCAGTTAAGGAAATTTGTGTGTATGTCAAAGGTCTGATATTTAGACCTATATGTTGCTGCATGATATGTTTACACTTTATATCATTCAATTATTTATTTTTAGCAGAAGACTAATAGGCATCGGTTTTACGGTTCATATACTTATGGATTTCCAGATTAAGTCGAAATTCATATATAATACTATTTTGCTTATTAGTTAAGCATTGATTGTTAACTGACAGTTGTACGGTCCTCTAGATGTGTATCAGTATCTATTAGGAAAACATGCATTATCTACTTGCTTTACTCTTCTACCCAGAAATAAATGTGTATCAGTATCTATTAGGAAAACATGCATTATCTACTTGCTTTACTCTTTTACCCAGAAATTAGTAATGATCGTAATTTATACTAAATCATTTCCAAACTATCTACTTACAGTAAAGAGGTCATTCGCTGTCACTATATTGTGTCAATTCACAGTAAACATTCAACTATTCTACTGATAATAATTACCATGATAGTTTCCTAATTGATTATCTACTTGCTTTACTATTCTACCCAGAAATTAGTAATGATGCTAATTTATACTAAATCATTTTCAAATTGTCTACTCAGAAATTAGTAATGATGCTAATTTATACTAAATCATTTTCAAATTGTCTACTTATAGTAAACAGGTCATTCATTGTAACTATATTGTGTCAATTCACAGTAAACATTCAACTATTGTATTGATAATAATTACCATGACAATATCACTTATCTGTATTTCGTTACGTATATGTTAAATAAATAATCGGAAGGTCTCTCCACCAAGCCTCAAAACAGGCAATTACGTCCAAGTTCCCCCTCTGAGCCCTTCCACTTCTGCCCATAAGGAAAAACTAGGTACCTTGGGCATGAGGACTTTGTTCAACCTCAAGGGCATCATGACTCTGCCCAACCTCAAGTCTCCTACCCCACAGCTTGTTACCTCAACTTTCTTTGCCACTGGTTATGTTCGCTAGCTCAATGAAGAATACAACACATTCCTCCTCTTTTCAACCCCCCAGAGTTTGCCCTCTTTTCCCTTTAAGGAAAGAAAAAGTGAAGGAGCAGTTGAAACCATACTCGGAAATTGGTTCCACTGTTTCTTTGATTATTTTAATAATCTGGTCCAAAGTCTTTTAAACAATAATTAATAGTATTTGTTCTGCTTATTTTGACCCCAATAATTTTAGTAGTTAAATAGCATACATGAAATTAAACTTGGTAAAAAAACAACTCATGAAATCTAGCTGCATGTTACAATATAAAACTTATTAATAATTATTACCATATAAATTAAAATTAATTTTAAAAATCCTATTCCTCAAATATTCAAAATATATATATATATATATATATATAAATATAAATAACACACATGTACATTCTTGAAATTCTCACTTTCTTCTTTCTACCTTACGGAAGTATGTCATCAAAAGTATGTAGGTTAAAAATTGTTACAATAAATATAAGGAAAAAATTACATCTAAATTTAAGATATTAAAATATTTATTTTTAAATTAATTTATATAATTAAAACAATATCAATATAATAATAAATTTATATATAACAATATTATACATATACATTTTAGTATTTTATAATGTACATATTCTTTATTTCTCTTATAAGATGATTATATTAAAATTTAAATTTAATTTTAAAAACGTTTAAGTATATTTTACCATGGTAAATATTTGATATATTATTTAAAAAAAAAATCTAATTTTAAATTTTATAATAATTTATATAAATTTTTTTTAAAAGTTAAATAGTTTTAGTATATAAAAAATTAAGTATATTTTGGACAATTTGGTTTTAGTAAGATTTTTTGGAAATTTTTCTCGTGAGATTTTCCGGTCAAATTTCTCTAAATTAGTAAGATTTTTTGGAAAACCTGTCTAATTCCTCTAAATTCCTACAGGAATTTATTGAGATTACAAGCTTGATGGGGAATCTCCTCAATTCCTGTAGGAATTTATTGAAATTACAAGTTTGATGGGTAATCTCTGCACAAACGAAATGACTTAGGGGTTTTTCAAAGGGCTAAATTCATATATACAATAAAAAAATGAGTTTAAATAACACAAACCAAGATTTCTTGAAAACGCTTTATTTGAAAGTGTATTTATATATTAAAAATTAAAAAAAAATAGTAACGAATGTGAATATTAATGTGTCACTATTTATCAAAATTATTAATATCTTTTATTAAATAAAAGAAATATTAAAAAAATTAATAATAATATGAATTATTCCATTAACATTATAAATTAAATTATATTAAAATAATTATATAATAGTTTAGATCTATTTTAAATCTTGATCTATCAAGTGTTAGAGGGATCAAATCTCTTTTCACTCTAAATGTGGTTTTCTAGAGTTAAGATGGAGTTAAGATGAATTTTATCGTGATAGAATTATTTTCATTTTATTTTATTTTTAGTGAGTTAAAATGTTTGCATGACATTAATCTTTTCATTTATTTTTATTTTTATCTAATCTCACTTAGTCAAAATGTTAAACATTACATTACATCAAAAAAATCTCACTAAAAACAAGTCCTATCTTGGATTTTGGCCTTAGATCTCCTCTTTAAAATATTTTAAAATTCAAAAGAACTTGGAAAAAAAAGATAAAGCCAAAACCTTTTGAAAATGCTTTATTTGAAAGTATATTTATATATTAAAAAAAAATAGTAAAGAGTGTGAATATTAATGTGTCATTATATATCAAAATTCTTAATATATTTCTTTAAATAAAGGAAATATTAAAAAAAATAATAATAATATGAATTATTCCATTAACATTATAAAGTATATTATATTAAATTAATTATATAATAGTTTAAATCCATTTTAACTCTCGATCTATCAAGTGTTGAGAGGGATCAAATCTCTTTTCACTCTAAATGAGGTTTGTTTGAGTTAAGATGGAGTTAAGATGAATTTTATTGTGATAATTTTTTATTTTATTTTATTTTTACCAAATTCTTAGCAAACTCTAACTTTTATTTATTTATTTTTTAGGTAAATGTCTTTTGGATTAATCACATCATTAGGATTTGGTCGAAGTTTCAAACTAACTAAAACTAATGTGGTTCATCCTTAGGACAAGGTGGGAAAAAATCATACAATCTTCACGAATAAATAGTAGGGATGCATCATTGCCCAAAGTTACCCGTTGAAAACTAGCCATTGGAGATTAGTCTTAAAAATTTTAAATTTTTTTAAAAAGGTAGATTGAAGATTAGTTAAATTCTATTTTTTTTTAAATTCTTGAAATTTTAAAAATTTCTTAAAAAGGTGGATATGAGTTATTTAATATTATAAAGGTTGGTTGAATATTCTAAAATTAGTTAGAAATTATTTAATATTTTGAATTTAGTTATAAATTAGTTGTTAGGATGTTGAGGAAAAGTTAAAAGAATTAATAAAAATAGTTGTTAGGATATTATATATCAAATTAAATAATAAAAAGTTATAAGGGGTTTGCAAAATTTTCACCAGAGATCTTAGGTTCGAATCTTGTGCTACCCTCCCTCGTAGGGATGTGCAAAAGTCATTTTAATTAATTAATTAGATGGCATAAAATATTACTTTAATAATAAATTATGAAAATTTGTTATAGAATTTAAAAATATAACATAGTAAGTGGGATGAAGCAAATATTTTAAAGCTTAAATTTTATTGTGGTATATAAAATGTTTATATAAATTTATTTTAAGTTTAATTTATTAAATATATTTATTTAGATTTATTTTAATTTGAGATAAAATTAAGAGTTTAGTGAGATCAAGTGAGGAGCTAAGAGGCTTTTAAGTTGGTATTGTTTCTTTTAAGAATGGATTAGACTTCATCTTAACAAATACTATGTGCTATGAAATACTATGGGTTTGTAAACCAATACAGATAAATCAATAAAATCAACAACATAAACTTTTATATAGTTATTATTTTTTTCCAGATTTTAAATTTATGCGAATAAATAGGTAAAGTAGGTAAGGATAATAGCGAACCATAACCCTAAAATTACAAATTTCATTATTAATTAAAATTAAGGAATTATTAGGAGATTAAAGTTAAAAACATATGAGTGTTTTATGATTGAAATAATTATTTAAATGATAATAATGAGATAATAGTAATGTAAGATATAAAATTACAATAATAAGGAATGTGAGAGTTATACATATCGATATTGATAAATTCAACCAATGATAATGAGAATTACATATATATATAAAAGAATCAATCATATATATATATATAAAATAATCATTCATATATATATATAATTAAATTTATATTATTTATAAAATTTTATTTGCTAAAATTCATTCCAATGTTATTAATGATAAGATTTGATTTGATGGGGTTAAATAATGATAAACTGAGATATTAAGAAAAATATATAAATATATAGATGATGTGACAAATTCAAGAATTTTTATGGGTGGGGAGAAAATTTTCGGAAGAGATTGATTTGGATGTCAGGGTGGGAATCCAGTTATGGGTTATGGTCCATCCGTCATTACAATTAAGGTTATTTGGGTGTTTGTTGATTTCTATGGTTTGTGAACTTCATGTGGAAGTAATGATCAATTTTAGATAAGATACTCGTATTTTCAATACAAATTTGATGTTTAGATTTATCGAAATTATCTCCCTTCCTATAGAAGTAATGATTAATTTTAGCTAGGAAAATGGTATTTTCAATACAAATTTGATGTTTAGATTTATGGGAATGATCTCCCAATGTCGAGATTTTGGACCTATTATGTTTGATGACTGAATGAAATAAACACCTTTGTGGTCCTTAGGGTCAATAAGATCTTTTACATAATTAAAGGAGCTTAGAATTGTCTTTAGAAGTTTGGAGATGGTTAAAATTTATTCTTTTTTAGGTTGCTAAAGATTTTATCAATAGTCCCCAAAATATGTGATCAATAGTCCCATATACGAGAGGTTATTATTCTTTTAAAAATATATAAAAGGTTATTATTTTTTTATTTTAATGTTTATAAAATCAACTTAACATTACATTAATCATTATTTTTTAATTTTTAATTTTAATGTTTATAAAGTCAACTTAATCTTAAGTTAATTATTAATTATTATTTTTAATTTATGAGAGATTTTTCCGTGTAAATCACATGTTATTTCATTTGTCAACGCTTTCTAAACAACCAGTGTGGTTCGACATCATGACAAGTTGAAGAATGAGATCTAGATTGCATGTTAAATAGTCAGAGCAATCCAACGGATATAATTTTTTTTTGACTATATTGACTAACTAACGACTATTTTAGACTAGGAAATGGCTAGTTGAACCAGACCTAGGGAAAAGGGGGCAAAACTATATTGTAAATTAAGTTAAAGTTATAGAATTCAATAATTATTAAATTAATAGTTAGTTATACTAATATTAAATTAAAAGTAAATAGGAACTATGAAAACACATAAAAGGTATTAAATATTCTATATTTATTTTAATTTTTGTTATAAATATAAATATAAATATTAAAATAGATTAATTTTAGTATTATATAGTTAGAATAAATCTTTAATAATCTAAATTTTAAATATATTTAATCATTTATTTAATTGTTAAATTGTTTATTTAATTGTTAAAATGTTTAATTATTTTAATAATAAACCAATAAAAACATATTCTCATAGAACGATTTCAATATTGAAGAAATTATTTTCCTTACATTAATTAAGTTGAATTATTAGTATATAGCATAAACTAAATGCTATTAAAATATTTATAAAAACAATCCATCAAAAAAATAAAGGAAAAAGAGAGAGAGGATAACAAGGGGAAACTAACTTATAAGAAAAATAGAACAAGCTATAAAAAGAAGGAGGGGAGGAAGTGAAGAACTACTAGAAAGTCTAACATTACATTATACAAAGTTTTGAAAAATGAAAAATGAAATTTACATCTATATTTTCTTAATCATTTAATTTTATATTATTTATTAATTTTTTTAATTATATAAAAAATATAATTATATTTAAATATATATATATATATATATATATATATATATATATATATATATATATATATATATATTTTATATATTTAACTTATTTGTATTTTCTATGAAGATTGTTTTAGTATTTAAAAACATTGTTTTGCATTATTTAATTAATTATTTTAATATATGATTTTGCTTAAACCTAAGTGTGTATTTAAGATGGATATAGTTTTAGTTTTTAAAAATGTTAAGATGTTTTTGTTTTTCTTGTTATTCAATTTATATGTCAATTTCTTCTCATACATATTATATTGGATGGGTGGTTAAACTTTTTATTAAATTTAATGAAATGAATACATATAATTGTATAAATATAGATGTTTATTTTGAAATAAAATTTCTAAAATATTAATTCAAGTATTAATAGTAGAGTTTAGGTTTCTGTGATCCATATCAAGTTTACAAAAGATTTTTCGGTGAAGATCACATGAAACATCATTTGTCGATGCGTTTCGAACCAACCAGTGTGGTTCATTGTCGACAAATGATGTTTCATGTGATCTTCGCCGAAGAATCTTTTGTAAAATCAAGTATTAATAATTATTTGAGAGGTAGTTGAAAATTAAATATTTTAATAATAGTATATAGAGTTATTTATATGTGAGATTTTTTTAGAGTCCATTGTTTTATGAATGGAATTTAGGGAAAACATTTGTGGTAAAATATTTATTTGTGTTGATTAAATTGGTTTTTGATGGCATATATGGATTCAACGCCCTTAAATACCCCTACAACACTTATATTGTGAAGAGTGTGAAGAGTTCAAGTGTCAAAATTGTGATTTCAATGAATCCCTCTCAGATCCTAGACAATTCAAGATTTACCAACAAAGTAATTATGCCATTTTTGTTCTCTTAATTAAATTGTTTGATTGAAAAAAATCTTATGTTAAGAAGTGTCATATGAATTATGTTTTTGTTTTTTGGACTCATGGTATTGATAAGAAATGATATTAGCCCATTTTATTTTAGCAAAACCTATTTATAGATTAAGAATCTCTATGTTAAAATGATAATAAATCTACATAGTTAAGACTCATGTTTCATACTTTATATATATATAGATAGATGTGAGAGAATTTAACTTATATTAATTATTCTTATAATTAATAATAATAATAATAATAATAATAATAATAATAATAATATAAAATAAAGTTAAAATTTGATTGTTTTTTTATGGTTTTTGTAATTTTAAGATGTATTAAGAAGTGTATATTTTAATGTTTAATGTAGATTAATACCTTAATATCTATATATATTTACTAGTCATTTAACTTATATATTTGTGATAATTTTAGTCTATATGATGCAATGAATATATATAATTTTAGTTTACACAATTTTTTTATAAAGTTTAAAATTATATTTTTTCTATATTGAAAAGATGATATATAGACATTTACAATCCATTCAATATCGAATTGCAATATTATTCACATTGTTGTTATTGATGTCAAAGGAGAAGCAAGGTATGATTGATATGTTATGCTTGCAGAGTAACTTGGTATGCTTGATATTGAGGCTAAGTGTTGTTGTTCAAAGGTACATGAGTTAAGTATGTGTTTCCTTTTGCTAGAGGCTACTTACTTATGTTGTGATGATATGGTTGTGTTGCAATATTGAGATGTTGTGATACCAAGTTTTTGTCAACTCAGTATTAGACAACGCATTACCCCAGAATAATGTGGTCCACATATGTTGAGAACCTCTTTGATAATGCAAGTTGCTGGAAAAAAGGGCGTTTTATAGTGATGAATATGTTGTGATTGCACAAATTGTTGAGATCATTTGTTTGAAGAGGTATTGTCAAAGATGTTGATCACTCTTCTAATGCAAGATAATGGCATGAAGAAGTTGTGTTGCAAAAGGTGATGGAAAATATTGTTGAGCTTGATGATGCTTGGCGGAGAATTTATTTTATTTTAATATTAAAAATCGGAGAAAGGTGTGAAATGAATTAGTGGAATGCAAAGATGTAAGAGCATTCACTTCATATTTTTATGCAGAATACTAATAGCCAAAAGCTATCATTATACAAATATGTGTTTTTGGAAGACTCAAGAGTTAGAGTATGTGGAAAAGCTAAGTTGTTGTTCACACATGTGAAGCAAATGCGAAGCTGATTTGAGGAGGAGAAAAGTTGAACTAGAGATGGAACTATGTAGAATTATTGTCCAAGTAAACTAGTGCATTATATTTTTATGTAACAGGGAATTGTAGTCTCTTTTTAAGTTGTAGCTTGAAAAATAACATGTTGAAGCCTCTTGAGGCAGGAGAAACTTATGTAATTCAGAGTAGAATCTTCATAGGAAGTTGTAGCTTGCAAAATAGAAATGTGGTAGCATCCTTTAAAATTGATGTAAAGAGGAAGTAGGAGTTTCCACTTATATTTTTTTGCATATATGTTGCTTTTGTGTGTTTATTTGACGTTGTGATTTAATATTACATGTTGTTAATATATTAAGTATGTTGTCCATATGATTTATGTGTGGTCATTAATAATTTAGTTAACCATTAAAATGAGAAACACAAATTGTTCATAGATTTACTAAACTAATTCACCACTTGAGTTTGGTTAAGTTTCCAAGAAAATATACCTAACTTTTCTTTTACAGGCAAATCTAATTTTAAATGTAATCACCCTATAATAAAAATATATGGTTTATAAACTTAAAATACTATAACCAATTGTTACATTATATAGTGTTAATACACATATTTTTAGTTCAATATAAATTTATTATCATATTGATGTTGTTTTAGTTATGTGAATCAAATTTAATGTAAACATTTCAATATTTTAAAATTGGGTACAATATTTCTCCTTCTTTTAATTATGTATATGGATTTTCTTTGTGAAATGTAATAACGTTGTAAAATCTCATAAATTTATAATCACCCTTACCATCTATGAGTTTTCAGGTCCTTGATAATGGGTGGAGTGTCCACTTGAAACATGGGATAGGAATGTTATGCAACCAGCTCACATAATAGAAGAAGAAATAGATCATCGCCTTCAAAATTCATCTCTTCAAGTGGGCAACCTCCTTTACATTACATAAATGAACTATTCTTGGATGATACAAATGACAAGACCTCCTTTCTATATATAGGAGTCTAAGGGGTCACAATATAATCAGAGCCTACATAATGATAATATTGTAAGGGCACAACAATAACACTAGTGAGCTTCTATGGGGTACAATAATAAAAATATGGGGACTACATGGGAACAACAATAAAATAAGGGGGTTTCACTAATAACAATAAGGGCTTACACTAGCTGTATAGGGACCTAACATACACATATCCTCCAAAAAAGTGGTGTCCTCAACGCTTGAGTAGTTATGGATGCTTCTGTATAAAATTCTCATCCTCCCATGTGGAATCTTCAGCAAGTAAGTTCTTCCACTTGATGAGATACTTTGAAATTGATCGATTTCGTAGCTGGTGGGTTCTTGATTCCATGACTGCTTCAGGTTCCAATATGATTTTTCCCACCTCGTCAAGTTCTGACAATATTGTTTGGACTGGGAGCTTATCTCCTATAAACTTCTTTAAGCATGAAACATGGAAAACTGGATGCACTCAGGAAGATGTAAGAAGCTCCAATTTATATGCCATAGTGCTAATATTTTACGACCCTTGTAAGGACCATAGTACTTTGGTGATAATTTATTATCCTCCTTAGATTGCTTGAGTGACAATTTTTTTATGGTTGTAGCTGTCAAAATACCAAGTCACCTACATCAAAAATTCTTTCACTGCGATGTTGATATGCCTGTTGCTTCATTCGATTTTGTGCCAAAGTTAGAAAATCCTGTAAGAGTTGGAGAACTTGTTGTTGATTCTTGATGTGATCTTCCACTAGTTGAACATTACAATATTCTCTTAAAGATGATGTGATGGATGGTGGACGATTTCCATAAAGTGCCATAAATGGGGTCATTTTTGCTGAAGCGTTATACCACCATTCAACCAGAGGTAACCACTTAACCCATTGTGTTTGTTTATCAGATACAACACAATGAAGATATCCTTCCAGACATTTTTTCACTATCTCCATTTGTCCATCTATCTTGAGAGTTTGAGGAGTGGTAATTCCTGCCAATGCATTACAAGATATGGTTGGATTCATTTCTTCTTTCTTTGGGGTTGGTTCTTGGTGTATATCCTCTTCCTTTAATGTTTCTTGATCATTTTCTTCCTCCTCTTCACAATATATGTAAAATAATTTCTTCTCAGCAGACTTATGAACTTTAGTGTATTTTCTATCACAACTGTAACAAAGCCCTTTTGATCTTATTTCTTCTAATTGTTGTGGTGTCGACCTTCTAAGTTGTGAAAGGCTAGGAGAAACAAAATTTCCATCTTTATAGTTGTGAGTGGTAGGATTCCTAGTTGCCATAATTTTGCTTTCCACTTTTCTGGCCACCTTGAATGCCTTCTCTAATGAATAAAGTTCGCAAAGGTGAACTTCATGTTGGATGTTATTGTTTAATGTCCCTATGAATACATCAATCATATGCTCCTCTAGAATATCATTTACCCTTATATTCAATTTTTGGAAGTTCTCAATGCACTCTGCCATTGAACCATTTTGATTGAGATTTATCAATTAGATAAAGAAGGTGTTTATCTTTGTATCTTCATAATGTGCTATCATTTCCTCTGTAAAAAATGGTCAAGTGACAAGTGGTTTATGAGAAAAAATCGATCTATACTATACAAATTGATTGTGTTCTAAATATAAAGATGCAATGTGTACATTTTGCGAGGGTCAAACATCATTTAGATCCAAATATGGCTCCATTTGTAGTATCCAAGATACCGAATCCTTGCCATCAGACTTCCTCATATCTATCTTTGGACTGTGGTGGGTGTCTAATCCAATTTTAAATTCTATGAAATCAGGATTAAAATTTATTTTGTTCTCATTATGAGTTTCCTCTACTACCTTTTCATCATTATGAAGCATTTCTTGTAGAAACTTTGTCCAACCTTCCTTCAAACCTTCCATATCTTTCTTCAAATATTCCATCTTGCCTTTCAATTCTTCTTCTATACCATTGATATTAGCTTCCATGGCATAGATAAAAATATTTACCTTAGCTTCTCTTACTTGTTGCTTTATTTCCACAGGGGCCCACATGAGAGCTTAGTCATTGGTCTAGCTCTATAATTCCCATTGTTTATCTACACCAACAGAACTTTTCAGTGCTCATCGACTTTGTCAATGCGTTTGTAGTATTCTTCAAAGTGTCCATCTTTACCAACAACATCTTTTTATCCTCAACCATAACCCTCACAAAGTGCTACTGAACATCAATGTGCTTTGTCTTTGAATGATAAGCAGGGTTCTTTGCCAATAAAATTTCACTTTGGTTGTCACAGTCTATCCTTATAGCTCATTGTACTAACTCCATACTTGAATACAATCTCTGAAACCAAACTGCTTCCTTGCTTGCATGAGTGGCTACCATGTATTATGCCTCTGTAGTTGAAAGTTCCACTACAAACTATCTCTTACTCATCCAACTGACTACACCTAAAAATAGGTTACACACATACCCACTTGTAGATCTTCTCTGATCCAGATCTTTAACCCAGTTTGCATCAAAAAAGGCACGCATGTCCAAAACTATGTCCAATCTTGGTCTTCCTTGGTAGCACAAACCATAATCACTAGGGCCACACAAATACTTGAAAGCCTGCTTCACTATTATCCAATGCTCCTTCCCTGTTTTGGACATAAACCTGCTCAATACTCCCATTGCATGTGCAATGTCTGGTCTAGTACATACCATGGCATACATCATGCTACCAATTGCACTTTCATATGGAACACGAGACACATCCTCTTCCTCTTCTTGTGTCTTGGGACACTACTAAGTAGATAACTTTACACCTACAGGAATAGGAACCTTCATTGATTTACTATCCTGCATATTAAACCTTTACAGTATTGTCTCGACTCTCGACATACTTCCTATAGTTTAACCAGAGCTTCCTATTTTCCTGATCTCATTTAATTTCCATGCCCAAAATATGGTTTGCAGCACCAAGATCTTTCATGTCAAATTTGGAGGACAATTGGGTCTTCAAATCCTCTATAATTTATTTGTCATTTCTAACCAACAACATATCATCCACGTATAATTCTAGATAAATAACATGGTCACCAATTAATTTAAAATACACATAGTGGTCTTCTTTTCTTATGGTGAGGCCAAGTCCCCATATAAATGTATCAAATTTCTAATAGAAGCACTCTCTATGAAGAGTGAAGTGAAAGGATGCACCTGAGCCAATCAAGCATGCGTCATTATCTACATGTGTAATTAAATAAGAATCCAAGTAAACATCCCAACCTTCATCTGAGGTGGTTTTCGCCTCTGCAGAGGGAGCATTATTAGATCCATTTCCTTTCTCAAGAGCTTTAGATTTACAGTCCCTTTTGAAGTTCCCTTCCTTTCCGCATTTCCAACTCACCTCTACAGGTTTTCCAAGATATTTAGATCTCCCTCTAGATTTAGATCTCCCACTCCATGACTTATTTTTGTTTCTGTCCTAGGACCATCCTCATACAGAAAAGGCATCACCATTCTGGCCCACCATATTTTTCTGTCGCATCTCATCTCACAGTAAGGATGAAACTATTTCATCAAAATACAAGCGAGTTGCATTGCTACCTATTGCAATAGCTAGACTATCCCACGAATATGGTAGAGAACACAACAAATTGATGGAATTATCATCATCTGAAATTTTAATATCAATAGATAATAACTAGCTTACCACAATATTAAAGGCATTAAGTTTCTCTATCACCAAATATCCATCTTTCATCCTCAGGTTATACAATTGTTTATGTAGGAACAATTTATTAATGAGACACTTAGATTGGTACAAAGTCCCTAACTTGTCCCACAAAGCCTTCGCTGAAGCTTCCCCTGATACATTCAGCAATATTGGATCTGAGATGCACAATCTGTTGTACTCTTTTCCTTCTGATTCAACATCACCCAGTCTTCGACTGACATTGTCGTTGCTTTAGTACTTGAATCTACCACGATCCACTAATCTTTATCGACCAGCAGATCCTCCAACTTGATTTTCCACAACTCAAAACTCTGACCATTAAATTTCGCGATCTCTATATTTCCACTACTCACCATCTTCTTTCACCACAAGAATTGATCCAATAAATGTTCCACTTAATAGGGTCTACCACATGCCCGAGAAAAACCCCTCAGCAGCAAAGGTGTCCCCTTTAAGCCGAAACAAATTTGATGCCAAATGTAAGTTTCAACACCGTACATAAATTACCTGCATAGGAATTCTACAATAACCGAAAGTAAACAATGGCGAGAGAATAAAGCATAAAATAGATATACATAGATATTTTCCCTTGGATCCCAAAATTGGGACTACCAGATTGATTTTCCATTATATTCCTTTAAATGTTATGATACATATATATACATGCCAAAGCATCCATAAACCTTGGATTAGAAGATAACCATAGTTAACTTGACTGGATCTACAAAATACAATGGACATAAACTCATCATGCCCAAAACCATGTGTAAAGTCCATGCACAAAACCATAGGTAGGTATGCCCACCTAATATAGGGTCCAATTTTTTTTCCTGGGGTGCTACACCCTACACAACATACAGGAATGGTTTTTGCCTCCACCCCTGGTTGTGCATGGGGTAGTCGTGTAAATAATAGAAGACACACCCAACAATATTGCTCCATCTATAGTATCCAAGTTACTGAATCCTTGCCATTAGACTTCCTCATGTCTATCTTTGGAATGTGGTGGGTCTCCAATCGAATGTTAGATTCTATGAAATCACGATTAATGTTTCTTTTGTTCTCATCATGAGTTTCCTCTACTACATTTTCATCATTAGGAAGCCTTTCTTGTAGCAACTTTGTCCAACCTTCCTTCAAACCTTCCGTTGCTTTCTTGAAATCTTCCATCTTTCCTTTCAATTATATTTCTATACCATTGATATCAGCTTCCATGGCATAGATGAAACTATTTATCTTATCTTTGATCATATTCTTCAAACAGGGGGACTTCACTCAATGAAGCTCTAACATATCACGTGCATTCATGGCATACTAAACAATACCCCTAATTTGAATACATATTGGAAAATACCTCTAAAAATCATATTATTTAGCCCCCTACTAATACAAACTCATTACGCCTTTCTAATTTAAAAAATCCACATTTCCTCTAGATATTGTGGGTTTCCATTTTCTCATTAACATTTTTTATACCCGTTTATATTTTTTCATTAACTTTGAGCTCCATTTTTCATGCTTGCTAATATAAAAAACCTTTATGCCCTATATATCCCCCAATATATTATGTCATATTTTCCTCAATATATATCCCCTAATATGAACCCACGTGGTATGGTGTTGCTCTTCCAGTGAAGCTCCCATGTCTTCAAATCATCCATACAATTTTCCTTACTATGTGTTTCTATTTTCTTGATTTGAGTGATTCTTTTTCTTGGTTTTAGGAGCTCGATATTTAAACGATTGTAACTATGTAATTTCGGATCTCCAAGTCATGAAATTTTGTATTTTGGTAGACCTCTGAGTCCTCTTTCCAACCCAGAAGTTTGATTGAGATTGGATTCACTAAGAAATAGTCATGCCCAATCTCCCAAGATGGCCTGATTATAGACTGGTTCAGTAGAGTGAACTTTTATGATGTGCCATGTGTCACTATTTTGACCTTCAGCCCTGAAACTGATATGCAACGAACAACAGTTTGTCCTATTTCTGTCATTTTTTACAAAATTTGAATCTGATGCTCAGAGAGAAAGTTATGACGATCTTCCCTAGGTCACCTTATTGAGATGGCATTTTGGAGCCTACACAAACCTTAACTTCCTTAGCTCATATCTCTAAAAATATAGCGATAAAATATATGAAATTCAGACAAAAAGTTCATCAATATTTTGACTCAAATGGGCTTTAATTTCAGCTTCTAAATATTCGTAGAAAAATGTTATAACAAAAATTCCACGATGACTTGTTTCAACCAGTGAAATCGTAGAATCCAAAGCTCTGATACCAAAATGTTATGCAAACAGCTCATAGAATAGAAGAAGAAATAGATGAAGGAATTCAAAATTAGTCGGGGGAAATCTCCTTTAAATTCGAAAAGTCCTTTATAAATCAGCGGTAATACCCTGCCAAGCCTAAGAAGGATCTTATGTTGGCCACGTTTTTTGGTGCAGTCCATTCCATGATCGTTTTAATTTTCTCTGGATCTAGTGTTATCCCTTCTGCTGATATAACATGGCCTAGGTACTGAATTTGATCTTTGTAAAAATCACATTTTTTAAACTTTGCATACAACTGATTTTCTCGCAAAAATTGCAGTACCGTTCTCAAGTGTTGTTCGTGTTCCGCTTGATTTCTAGATTATATTAGTATATCATTGATGAAAATCAATACAAACTTATCCAGAAAAGGCTGGAAAATATTGTGCATTAGGCTTATGAACGTGGATGGTGCATTGGTATGTCCAAAAGGTAGTACCATGAACTTGTAATGTCCGTAACGAGTTCAAAATGCGGTTTTACAATTGTCTTCATCCTTTATTCTGATTTGATGGTATATGGACCTTAAGTTGATTTTTGAGAACACCGTAGCTCCCTGTACTTGGTAAAATAAGTCATCGATGTGAGGTAGCAGGTATTTGTTATTTATGGTCAACTTATTTAGCTCACGATAGTCAATGCATAATCGTAGTGTTCCATCCTTTTTGCGTACAAATACACTGGGGCTCCCTAAGGAGACACATTTGGGCATATGTATCCTTTATATAATAGCTCCTGCAGCTGCATTTTAAGTTCAGTCAATTCCAGAACACTCATATGATAAGGGGTTTTTGAAACAGGGGCTACTCGAGGCATTAGCTCAATTGTAAAATCAATGTTTCGCCTTGGTAGCAATCCTAAAATAGATTCAGGAAATACGTCTATGAAATACTGGATTACAAGAATATTATCTAAAGAGATAATTTTATTTTTATGATTGTTGCACCCTACGTGAACAACATAAATATGGCACCCTTTTCTTATACACTTTTCGAGTTGGTTGACTGTAATAGGGTGAAGCTTGATATTCTTCTTAATTCCTTGAATTTCCTTCTGCTGTCCTAACTTGGTAAGGTAACTTATGGACTTTTCTTTGCAATCTACCAGGGACCAATGACCTTATAACCAGTCCATCCCTATTAATACATCATATGAGCCTAGGGGAAGAATATTTAGATTGACCTGGATAGGTTGTCCTGAAACTATTATAGGGCAGTTTTTTGTTTTGGCTGACACCTTTCTTTTGGTACCAATAGCTAGTTGAAATAGCCACGACTGTTTGTATTTTCTGTTTTGCACTTGCATCTTTCTACCAAATTAGGAATAATATAACTTAGGCTAGTGCCTGGATCAAATAAAACAGAAACAGATTGGCCAGCAATCATACCTTCACATTCAATCGTAGTGGGATGATATTTTTCCTGATGATCATCCAAAGCCGCATTAATCTTTGGCATGCTCCTTGCAATATTCCCTACCGTAGAGGCTACTTGCATGTTAGAAAGTTGCTCAGTTCAAGCTTTCTGCGGGGAATTTTTGTAGTAATGTGCTTCTCCACATCCCCAACATTGTAGTGGCAATTTTGCTGGCTGTTCTGTAACAGTTCTACTAATTCCTTCAGGTTGTCTATTCTGAGTGAATGTCTAAGTTTTGGGTGGGTTTCTTGCAAACTTTCCAAAGGTCCTTTGCTGATTGTTTCTGCCGTGCTGTTTTTCTCATGTCTATTTGGTGGAAAATTCCTCATTTTCTTGGCAGCAACTCCTTTAGATCCTTCATTTTTCTGCTTCATCTGCTGATAACATATGCGAGCCTTCTGGACTGCATCATCCATGGTTCTAGGATAGTCGAATTCTAATTTATCCTTCATGAAGTTAGGCAAACTACTAATAAACCATTGGATCTTAGCTTTTTCTTCTTGCATATATGGGACATAACGCAACAGGGAAGTAAAGCATGCTACATATTCATCCATGGTTAAGGTTCCCAATATTAATTCATGGAACTCTTTTTCTTTTTCGTCATAATAATGTTCTGTTAAATATTTTTCTTTAAAGTGTTTCTGGAATTCTTGCCATGTTACTTGTTCTTCATCAATCTTCCTTATGGTTTTAATTTCTTCCCACCAGAGGGTGGCTTTTCCTCGTAATTGGTAAACTTCCAGCTTTGCTTTAAGTTTTTCGGCATATTCGTAAATCTGGAAGTATTTAACCATGTCTATCAGTCAAGCTTCCACCGCTTCTTCTGACTCTCCTTCGAAGAGTGAGGGTCTGATTTTTTTAGGCTCACCTTGTAATTCTATCTTTGTTCTTTGTGGTTTTCATTGGTTGAAAACATTATCTGAATGCCCTTCATCTTCTTATTTGTGACCCTCTATGGATTCTACATGATCTTCCTCATTATGAGCAGTTGGGGTTTCTTCCCTATTTTCTGTACTGGGATCTGGTCCTCTCTGATTTTGCTGATCTCACAAACTTTTAAGAATCTTCTCCTGCTCCTATCTTAATCACTTGTTGTCTATTTTGAGGTTCATCATTTCTGCTTGAAGTTGCTGTACTGTCTCGAGTAAGGCAGCATTAGCCTGTCTCAATTCTTCTCCCAATTACATCCATAATTGTGGGTTGGCCTGTACATAAGGCACCTCCAACTGACTTGACGATCTGGGGCTCCTATGCATTATATCCCTAATGCTGATTCACCTTCTATGTTCACAATTAGCCAAAAATCAGTTTATTTGCTTCATATATATATAAGAACATCACGACTTAATTGACTGTTAGAACAACCCAAAGGTCTCAGTATGCGAGCCTAGGCTCTGATACCATTTGTAACACACATAAACATATAATATAGTGAAAACAATGTGTAAAAAAATATTTCAACTATGACATAGATACATATCCATATGCATTAATGCAATACCCTCAAATCAATCCTTGCTAGTAAATGTGAATCTCTGGTTAAGTATTTATCTGCCACGTATGATACAAATTCGAGGCATGTCTGACTCGCGGTTTTTGGGGTACTAAAACTACAATGGTTTTTACCAACCCACAAGGTCTGTGCGATCCTTCATGAGGTAACTAGGTTACACCTTGCCCTAGAATTTATGGCTGCCTGTACGTGACTTCATATCACTTGTTCTTAATTTTTAATGCGACTAGTAGTGATCCCACTTTTCGCTCTAGCTGAGACAAATTTAAGGCATGCTATCCATTGATCTTGGTGCACTATCCGACAGTGATACTTGCTTTGGGATCATCCATCTACCCAACGCTCGGGCTTTCTGCCGATGTTCTTGCTCATTTTCATTTCGTGGTGGAGAGTCTTTCCGCTCTGCTTATCATCTGCTCCTGGTTTCGTTGTGGTCTTCATAGTCTGACCTCCATGCCTTGTGGCAAGCCGTGGAGAGGTAAATATGAGTCTTCATTATCTGTAGAAATTGTGTATGTCTTGAACCGTTCTCATTTTGAGCTGAGGTCTATCTCGATGCAAGGAGTTAACACATTTCCAAGATGGTCAAGTGGGGCACTCGGTCCTTCAAATTCTGGACTATGCAGCGGTTGTTTTCCTCGACATGAACCAGGTACTAATTATTTAGACTATCGATTCATTCAATTTTTACAAGCTTTATTCTACTCTAGGCATCTCTAACCCCATAATTCTATTTCGTGCAGATGTGAGACCCCCTTGCATGGCTTGGAAAACTCAGGTAAGGGTTTATTCCTCTATTCTCCATTTAATACTGTTCTAAAGTCAATTCATTATCCAGGTCATAATATTTGCCTATGGTGGTTGTAGGTATGACACATTTTAAACTGAAAGGGGCTTGCCGTTAAATATGATGGCTTGTTGATGAAGCTTACCCACAACTCTGCAACTGGTACAGGTTGGAGCTTACTCTCATGGCCCTTAATGGTTGGCTGATGTGGTCTAGGGAACTTACTCCTGTGCAATTCTATGAATTAGAGTGTTAATTACAATGTAGCTGTAGTATTTTGTAGCGAGGTCAATAGGACTCACAGACTGTAATGTCGGTTCTTTATGTAATTAATTCCTTCCTTTTTTTACTGTTTCGAAGAGACTGAGAAGGGTCCCTCTGATCTTAATTTAACTACTGGACAGGGGTCTGATGTTGCGGCTTCGGCCTGAATGTGTTCTAGTCTAGGAATTGCTATGTTAATTAAAATTTTGGGTTTATTTTTTCTCATACTAGCCATACAGTATTAATTTAGTTCACTGCTCTTCTGCGTCGAACCCATGACAGAACTTGATTGTAATTTTTTTGAGAAATGTTCTTCACTTGAACTGAATTCAACGGAATATATTTATGTCAGAATTATTCATGAACTTTGTGGCGTTTGTTTATGTAAACCCTCATTTCTATACGATTAGTTGCTGAGCTTTGGGGTTTTGGTTGATTACCAAGGGTATATGCGGTGCATGATTTTTTTCTCAGTTGTTATACCAGTTATGACATTCTTTTACTCTTTGTTTAAAAATGATTTTTGCATATATTAATGTTTAGTATAACTAGAGTTCATGGTTTAGTTTAAGCAACCGGGGTACATGGCTATGGATGGGTTCTTTATGAACTTGTCCGTGGCTATAAACCCTAGGTATATGAAGAATCTATAAAGAAATCATATATTCCACCGGAAACATATGGAATGGTTTACTGAGTTAATTTCTTTCTTCAGTTAAGGAAATTCTTGTGTATGTCAGAGGTCTGATATTTAGACCTATATGTTGCTGCATGATATATTTACACTTTATATCATTTAATTATTTATTTTTGCAGAAGGTTAATAGGCATCGGTTTTACGGTTTATATACTTAGTTTTTAGTAGAAGACTGATAGGCATCGGTTTTACGGTTCATATACTTATGGATTTCCACATTAAGTCGACATTCATCTATAATGCTATTTTGCTCATTAGTTAAGCATTGATTGTTAACTACAAGTTGTACTGTCCTCTAGATGTGTATCAATGTCTATTAGCAAAGCATGCATAATTTGCTTGCTTTACTATTCTACCCAGAAATTAGTAATGATCGTAATTTATACTAAATCATTTCCAAACTATCTACTTACAGGGTCATTCGTTGTAACTATATTGTGTCAATTCATAGTAAAGATTCAACTATTCTACTTATAGTAATTACCATGATAGTTTCCTAATGGATTATCTACTTGCTTTATATTGTGTCAGTTCATAGTAAACATTCAACTATTCTATTGATAATAATTACCATGATAGTTTCCTAATGGATTATCTACTTGCTTTACTATTCTACCAAGAAATTAGTAATGATCATGATTTATACTAAATCATTTCCAAATTATCTACTTACAGTAAACAGGTCATTCACTGTAACTATATTGTGTCAATTCACAGTAAACATTCAAGTGTCAATTCACAGTAAACATTCAACTATTCTACTGATAATGATAATTACCATGATAGTATCACTTATCGTTTTGTTATGTATATGTTAAATAATCGGAAGGTCTCTCCACCCGCCTCAGAATAGGCAATTACATCCAAGTTCCCCCTCTGGGAACAGCTGGTACCTTGGGCATTAGCTCTCTATCGGAATAGGCAATTACATCCAAGTTACCCCTCCGGGCCTTGGGCATCAGGTTTCTGTCCAACCTCAAGGTCTGTCCAACCTCAAGGTCTGTCCAACCTCAAGCCTCAAGGTCTCAAGGTCTCTCCACCCAGCCTTGGAATGGACAATTACTTCCAAGTTCCCCCTCCAAGCCCTTCCACTTCTGCCAATAAGGAACAACGGGGTACCTTGGGCATTAGGACTCTGTCCAACCTCAAGTCCCATACCCCACAGCTTGTTACCTCAACTTTCTTTCCCACTGGTTATGTTCATGAGCTCAATGAAGAATACAACACAGTCCTCCTCTTTTCAACCCCCCAGGGTTCTTCCCTCTTTTCCCTTTATGGAAAAAAAAGTGAAGGAGCAGTTGTAACCATACTTAAAAATTGGTTCAACTCTTTCTTTGATTATTTTAATAATCTGGTCCAAAGTCTTTTAAATAATAATTAATAGTATTTTCTCTGACTATTTTGAGCTCAATAATTTTAGTAGTTAAATAACATAAATGAAATTAACCTTGGTAAAAAAAAACAACTCATAAAGTCTCCCTTTATGTTACAACATAAAATTTATTAATAATTATTACACTATAGATTAAAATAAATTTATTAATTTTAGAAATCCTATTCCTAGAATATTCAAAATAAATATGTATAAATATATATATATATATATATATATATATATAAAATCAATCACATAAATAACACATGTCCATTCTTGAAAGTTTTAATTCTCACTTTCTTCTTTCCACCTTACGGGAGTATGTCATCATTATAAGGAAAAATAGATCTAAATTTAAGATATTTAAAATATTTATATTTAAATTAATTTATATAATTAAAATAATATCAATATAATAATAAATTTATATATAACAATATTATACATATACACTTTAGTATTTTATAATGTACATATTCTTTATTTCTATTATAAAATGATTATATTCCTGTTAAAATTTAAATTTAATTTTAAAAACATTTAAGTATATTTTACAATGGTAAATATTTGATATAATATTTTTTCTATAAAAAAAATCTAATTTTAAACTTTATAATAATTTATATAATTTTTTTAAAAGTTAATTTTTTTTATTATATAAAAATTAGGTATATCTTGGACGAGTTGGTTTTAGTATTATTTTTTGGAATTTTTGTCTAATTTTTTTAAATTTGTAATATTTTTTGGAAAACTATTCTAATTCCTCTAAATTCTTGCACAAATTTATTGAAATTATAAGCTTGATGGGTAATCTCCTCTGAATTCCAGTAGGAATTTATTGAAATTACAAGCTTGATGGGTAATCTCTACACAAACGAAATGACCTAAGGTTTTTCATAGTGGTGAATTCATATATACAATCAAAAAATGAGTTTAAAGAACACAAATTAAGAATTCTTGAAAATGCTTTATTTGAAAGTGTATTCCTATATTAAAAATTAAAAAAAGTAAAGAATGTAAATATTAATGTGTCACTATTTATCAAAATTCTTAATATCTTTTTTTAAATAAAAGAAATATTAAAAAAATTAATAATAATATGAATTACTCCATTAACATTATAAATTAAATTATATTAAAATAATTATATAATAGTTTAGATCCATTTTAAATCTTAATCTATCAAGTGTTGAGAGGGATTAAATCTCTTTTCACTCTAAATGATGTTTGCTAGAGTTAAGATGGAGTTAAGATGAATTTTATTGTGATAGAATTATTTTTATTTTATTTTATTTTTACGGAGTTAAAATGTTTGCATGACATTAATCTTTTCATTTATTTTTATTTTTATCTAGTCTCACTTAGTCAAAATGTTAAACATTACATTACATCCAAAAAATCTCACTAAAAACGACTTCTATCTTGAATTTATGTTGGCCTTAGATCTCCTCTTTAAAATATATTAAAATTAAAAAAAAATGGAAAAAAAAATATAAAGCCAAAACCTTTTGAAAATGCTTTATTTGAAAGTATATTTATATATTAAAGAGAAATAGTGCCCATTGAAGCAGCTACCCCCATGCATATTGTATGTACATCTGGTACTATTGCTTGCATCATATCGAAAAGACCTAGCCTGACCTACCCGTGGTATTACTGATCCACCGGGACAGTTGATAAATGAGAAAATATCGTTATTTGCATCTTTTGCACTCAAATAAACCATGAGACCCATGAGTTGATTTGCAATCTCGTGATTGATATCCTGAGCCAAGAAAAGTAATCTCTCTCGATAAAGTCGGTTGTATAAGTCGACCCAAGTTGCATCTTCATCTCCAGGGGCTCAGAAAGGCACTTTTGGAACACCAACAACCATTTGTTTTAATGGAAAGAAGTGAAGCACTATACTCTAATATGGGAACGCAATATGAAGTTGTGTAACATATGAACTCTGGATGGATGGTATAGGGGCGGTTTTGAACCTATCTGGAAATAGAGCTTTACATGGATCAAAGATCTATGTAAAAGATCCTTCCATTATTCGTGTGTCATTATATATCAAAATTCTTAATATATTTCTTTAAATAAAGGAAATACTAAAAAAAGTAATAATAATATGAATTATTTCATTAACATTATAAATTATATTATATTAAAATAATTATATAATAGTTTAGATCCATTTTAACTCTTCATCTATCAAGTGTTGAGAGGGATCAAATCTCTTTTCGCTCTAAATGAGGTTCTCTTTTCGCTCTAAATGAGTTTTGCTTGAGTTAAGATGGAGTTAAGATGAATTTATTGTGATAAAATTATTTTTATTTTATTTTATTTTTACCAAATTCTTAGCAATCTCTAATTGTAATCTATTTATTTTTTAGGTAAATGTCTTTTGGATTAATCACATCATTAGGATTTGGTCGACGTTTCAAACCAACTAAAACTAATGTGGTTCATGCTCAGGACAAGGTGGGAAAAAATCATACAATCTTCATGAATAAATAGTAGGGATGCATTATTGCCCAATGTTAGCCGTTAAAAACTAGCTGTTGGAGATTAGTCTTAAAAAATTTAAATATTCTTAAAAAGGTGGATATGAGTTATTTAATATTATAAATATTGGTTTAATATTCTAAAATTAGTTAGAAATTATTTAATATTATGAATTTAGTTATAAATTAGTTGTTAGGATATTATATATTGTTAGGATATTATATATCAAATTAAATAATAAAAAGTTATAAGGAGGTTGTAAATATTAATAAAAATATAGTTGTTATATAATATTAAAATATTATAACGTACAAGGTTAAGAGAAGTAAAGAGAAGGTTACAAATGGAAGGGTAATTATCTAATATTATAAATTAAGTTATAAACTAGAAGATAGGAGTACCAGTAATATATTAAGACAATAGGGTCAAAAAAGAATCAAGGTAAATAAAAAGGGATAATATAAGTAATAAATAAAAAGAAGAAAAAGCTCGGAGGGAATTTTCCTATTAAATCAAGCACTTAGGAGTTTGAAAATTTATTACTATTTTTAATTATGCTCAGTAAATAATATGATATAAATCTATAAAGAAAAAGGGGGAAGGATGGAAAATAATAAAAAAGGGGATAAAAAGACACAAGGATCATAAGGAGAGGGTCGGAAATCCAACTCTTACTTTTGTGATCCATATTGTAGGTAAATGTCTTTTGGATTAATTACATCATTAGGATTTGGTTGACATTTCAAACCAATTAATGTGGTTCATCTTCACGACAAGGTGGGAAAAAATCATATAATCTTAATGAATAAATAGCATGGATACATAATTGCCCAAGGTTAGGGGTTGAAAAGTAGTCGTTGGAGATTAGTTAAATTTTTAAAAATTTTTAAAAATTCTTAATTTTTTTTTCAAAACCTAGATAAGAATTATTTAATATTCTAAATGTTGGTTTAATATTCTAAAACTAATTATAAAATTTAATATTTTGAATTTAGTTGTAAATTAGTTGTTAGGATGTTGAGAAAAAGTTAAAAGAATTAATAAATATAGTTGTTAGAATATTATATATAAAACTAAATAATAAAAAATTATAAGGGGTTGTAAATATTAATAAAAATATAGTTGTTATATAATAGTAAACATATTATAACATATAAGGTTAAGAGAAGGATAAAAATGGAAGGGGAATTATCTAATATTATAAATTAAGTTATAAACTAGCATATTGGAGTACGATAATATATAATTAAGCATAATTTAAAATATGATAACGGTTTAAGAATAAGTTCTAAATAATTTATATTTACATATTAATAAGGATTAATACAAAATTATTATAAAGAATGAGGTGAAGCGATATTAAGAGGATATATATTAATGAAGAAATAAGGAGTTCATTAATATATTAAGGAAGTAGGGTAAAAAAGAATGAAAGTAAATAAAAAGGGATAATATAAGTAATAAATAAAAAGAAAAAAAAAACGAGGAGGGTATTTTCCTATAAAATCAAGTAGTTAGGAGCTTGAAAATTTATTATTATTTTTAATTTTGTTGAGTTGAGTAAATATTATGATATAAATATATAAAGAAAAAGGGGGAGGAGGGAAAATAATAAAACGGGGGGAGAAAATCATAAGGAAAATGTTAGAATCCAACTCTTGCTCACTTAGATCTCAGACTTTTGTGATCCATATTGTAGGTAAATGTGTTTCGGATATTGTAGGTAAATGTCTTTGGGATTAATCACATATTAGGATTTGGTCGAGGTATCCTCAAGACAATCTTCATGAATAAATAGCAAGGATGCATTATTGCATGCATCATTGCCCAAGATTAGCAGTTGAAAACTAGTCGTTGGAGATTAGTTAAATTCTTAAATTTTTTAAAAATTCTTAGATAGGTAAATAAGAATTATTTAATATTCTAAATGTTAGTTTAATAGTCTAAACTTAGTTATAAATTATTTAATATTTATAATTTATTTATTAAATATTATGATATAAATATATAAAGAAAAAGGGGGAAAGGAGGGAAAAAAATAAAACAGGGGGAGAAAATCATAAAGAAAAGGTTAGAATCCAACTCTTGCTCACTTAGATCTAGACTTTTGTGATCCATGTTGTAGGTAAATGTCTTTCGGATTAATCACATTATTAATATTTCGTTGAGGTATCCTCACAACAATCTTTATGAATAAATAGCAAGGATGCATTATTGCATGCATCATTGCCCAAGGTTAGCATTTGAAAACTAGACATTGAAAACTAGCCATTGGAGATTAGTTAAATTCTTAATTTTTTAAAAAATTCTTAAAAATTCTTAAATAGGTAAATAAGAATTATTTAATATTCTAAATGTTAGTTTAATATTCTAAACTTAGTTATAAATTATTTAATATTTATAAATTATTAATAAGTAGTCAAAACCTCCGCATCCATGTTCCCTCAACGCTCCAAGACAAAAGAGGAAAGGCCAGTGCATCGAACAAGCACGGTGTGCAGCAGCTAGAAACTCATTCGGTCCTGGCTAGAGAAGTAAAGGCAAAACCGGGGCGAGAGGCGGCTAGGGTTTAACCTCCTCGCCCTAGGCAGTGGAAAAACCCTAGAAACCAGGGGCGAAAAGTTTTGAGGTCGCCAAAATATATATAATTTTTATATTTAACTTATTTGTATTTGCTATGAAGATTGTTTTAGTATTTAAAAACATTGTTGTGAATTATTTAATTAATTATTTTAATATATGATTATGCGTAAACCTAAGTTTGTATTTAAGATAGATATTGTTTTAGTTTTTGAAAATGTTAAGATTTTTTTGTTTTTCTTATTATTAAATTTATATGTCAATTTCTTCACCTTCATATTATATTGGTGGGTTGTTAAACTTTTTATTAAATTTAATGAAATGAATATATATAATTGTGTAAATATATATGTTTATTTTGAAATAAAATTTCTAAAATATTAATTCAGGTATTAATAATTATTTGAGAGATAGTTGGAATTTAAATATTTTAATTATAGTATATAGAGTTATTTATATGTGAGATTTTTTGGAGTTAATTGTTTTATGAATGGAATTTCGGGAAAACATTTATGGTAAAATCTTGATTTGTGTTGTTTAAATTGGTTTTTGACGGCATATATGGATTCAACGCCCTTAAATACCCTTAGGACACTTATATTGTGAAGAGTGTCAAGAGTCCAAGTGTCAAACTTGTGATTTCAATGAATCCCTCTAGACAATTCAAGATTTACCAACAAAGTAATTATGCCATTTTTGTTCTCTTAATTAAATTGATTGATTGAAAAAAAATCTTATGTTAACAAGTGTCATATGAATTATGTTTTTGTTTTTTTATACTCATGGTATTGATAAGAAATTATCTACTTACAATAAACATGTCATTCATTGTAACTATATTGTGTCAATTGACAATAAACATTCAACTACTCTATTGATAATAATTACCATAATAATTACCATGATGGTATCACATATCTGTATTTCATTACATATATGTTAAATAATCATAAGTCATTCACTCTAACTATATTGTGTCAATTGACAATAAACATTCAACTATTCTACTGACAATAATTACCATGATAATATCACTCATTTGTATTTCATTACGTATATGTTAAATAATCATAAGTCATTCACTGTAACTATATTGTGTCAATTCACATTAAAAATTCAACTATTCTACTGATAATAATTACCATGATAGTATCACTTATATGTATTTCGTTAGGTATATGTTAAATAATCAAAAGGTCTCTCCACCCAGCCTCAGAACAAGCAATTACGTCCAAGTTCCCCCTCATAGCCCTTCCACTTCTGCCAATAAGGAACAGCCGAGTACCTTGGGCATCAGGACTCTATCCAGCCTCAAGGTCTCTCCACCCAGCCTCGGAATGGGCAATTATGTCCAAGTTCCCAATAAGGAACAACTAGGTACCTTAGGCCACTTCTCCCAATAAGGAACAACTGGGTACCTTGGGCATGAGGACTCTTTCCAACCTCAAATGAAGAATACAACAGAGTCCTCCTCTTTTCAACCCCCAGGGTTCTTCCCTCTTTTCCCTTTAAGGAAAAAAAAAGTGAAGAAGCAGTTGTAACCATACTCAAAATTGGTACAACTATTTCTTTGATTACTTTAATAATCTGGTCCAAAGTCTTTTAAATAATAATTAACAGTATTTGTTCTCACTATTTTGAGCTCAATAATTTTAGTAGTTAAATAACATAAATGAAATTAAACTTGGTAAAAAAACAAGTCATAAAGTCTCGCTGTATATTACAATATAAAATTTATTAATAATTATTACAATATAATTAAAATAAATTTAAATTAATTTTAAAAATCCTATTCCTCAAATATTCAAAATATATATATATATATATATATATATATATATATATATATAAAATCAATCACATAAATAACAAACATGTACATTCTTGAAAGTTTTAATTCTCACTTTCTTCTTTCTACCTTACGGGAGTATGTCATCAAAAATATGTATTTATGTTAAACATTGTTACAATAAATATAAGGAAAAAATACATCTAAATTTAAGATATTAAAATATTTATATTTAAATTAATTTATATAATTAAAACAATATCAATATAATAATAAATTTATATATAACAATATTATACATATACACTTTAGTATTTTATAATGTACATATTCTTTATTTCTATTATAAGATGATTATATTCATATTAAAATTTAAATTTAATTTTGAAAACGTTTAAGTAATGGTAATATTTGATATAATATTTTTTCTCAAAAAAATCTAATTTTAAATTTTATAATAATTTATTTAATTTTTTTTAAAAGCTAAATTTTTTTATTATATAAAAAATTAGGTATATCTTAGACAAGTTGGTTTTAGTAATATTTTTTGGAAAATTTTTTTCTCCAAATTCCTGTAGGAATTTATTGAAATTACAATTTTGATGGGTAATCTCTACACAAACGAAATGACCTAGGGGTTTTTCATAGTGCTGAATTCATATATACAATCAAAAACAAGTTTAAATAACACAAATCAAGATTTCTTGAAAATGCTTTATTTGAAAGTGTATTTATATATTAAAAATTAAAAAAGAATAGCAAAGAATGTAAATATTAATGTGTCACTATTTATCAAAATTCTTAATTTCTTTTTTTAAAATAAAAGAAATATTAAAAAAATTAATAATAATATGAATTATTCCATTAACATTATAAATTAAATTAAATTAAAATAATTATATAATAGTTTAGATCCATTTTAAATCTTGATATATTAAGTGTTGAGAGGGATCAAATCTCTTTTCACTCTAAATGAGGTTTGCTAGAGTTAAGATGGAGTTAGATGAATTTTATTGTGATAGAATTATTTTTATTTTGTTTTATTTTTATGGAGTTAAAATGTTTGCATGACATTAATCTTTTCATTTATTTTTATTTTTATCTAATCTCACTTAGTCAAAATGTTAAACATTACATTACATCCAAAAAATCTCACTAAAAACAACTTCTATCTTGGATTTATGTTGGCCTTCGATATCCTCTTTAAAATATTTTAAAATTCAAAAGAAATTAGAGAAAAAAGATAAAGCCAAAACTTTTTGAAAATCCTTTATTTGAAAGTATATTTATATATTAAAAAAATAGTAAAGAGTGTGAATATTAATGTGTCATTATATATCAAAATTCTTTATGTGTCATTATATTTCAAAATTTCAATGTTATGGTCCCTGTGAGGTAGCTCAAGTGGCGATGGCAGTTGAATGAAGTCTCACAATCTTGTGCTACCTGCAAAAGTCATTTTAATTAATTAATTAGATGGCATAAAATATTACTTTAATAATAAATTATGAAAATTTGTTATAGAATTTAAAAATATAACATAGTAAGTGGGATAAAGAAAATATTTTAAAGTTTAAATTTTATTGTGGTATATAAAATGTTTCTATAAATTTATTTTAAGTTTAATTTATTAAATATATTTATTTAGATTTATTTTAATTTGAGATAAAATTAAGAGTTTAGTGGGATCAAGTGAGGAGTTAGAAGGGTTTTAAGTTGGTATTGTTGCTTTTCACGATGGATTAGGCTTCATCTCAATGAATACCATGTGCTATGCAATATTATGGGTTTGTAAAATTTTCACCAGAGATCTTGGGTTCAATCCTGTGCTACTCTCCCCCATAGGGATGTGCAAAAGTCATTTTAATTAATTAATTGGATGGCAGAAAATATTACTTTAATAATAAATTATGAAAATTTGTTATAGAATTTAAAAATATAGCATAGTAAGTGGGATAAAGCAAATATTTTAAAGTTTAAATTTTATTGTGGCATATAAAATGTTTATATAAATTTATTTTAAGTTTAATTTATTAAATATATTTATTTAGATTTATTTTAATTTGAGATAAAATTAAGAGTTTAGTGGGATCAAGTGAGGAGTTAGGAGGCTTTTAAGTTGGTATTGTTGTTTTTCACAATGGATTAGACTTTAACAAAGACCATGTGCTATGCAATACCATGGGTTTGTAAACCAATATAGATAAATCGATAAAATCACCAACATAACTTTTATATAGTTATTATTTTTTGGTTTTTGGACTCATGGCATTGATAAGCAATGATATTAGCAAAACCTCTTTATAGATTAAAAATCTCTATGTTAAAATGACATAAATCTCCATAGTTAAGAATCATGTTTCATACTTTATCTTATATATATATATATATATATATATATATATATATATATATATATATATATATATATATATATATATATTATATATATATAGATAGATAGATAGATAGATAGATAGATAGATAGATAGATAGATATAAGAGAGGGTTTAGATTATATATTAATTATTTTTATAATTAATAATAATCATAATAATAATATAAAATAAAGTTAATTTTTTTTTTTTTTAAGATGTATTAAGAATGTATATTTTAATGCTTATTGTAGATTAATACCTTAATCTCTATATATATTTACTAGTCATTTAATCCTTATCTTTGTGGTAAGTTTAGTCTATATGATGCAATGAATATATATAATTTTAGTTTACATATTTTTTTCATAAAGTTTAAAATTATATATTTTTTATATTGAAAATATGTTATATAGACATTTACAATCCACTCAATATCAAATTGTAATATTGTTGACATTGTTGTTATTGATGGCAAAGGAGAAGCAAGGTATTCTTGATATGTTATGCTTGAAGAGTAGCTTGGTAAGCTTTATATTGAGGCTAAGTGTTGTTGATCAAAGGTACATGAGTTAAGTATGTGTTTCCTATTGTTAGAGGCTACTTATGTTGTGATGATATGGTTGTGTTGCGATATTGAGATGTTGTGATACCATTTGATATATGTTGCAAAGGCAAGTTTTTGTCAACTCAGTATTAGACAATGCATTACCCCGAATAACGTGGTCCACATATGTTGAGAACCTCTTTGATAATGCAAGTTGATAGAAAAAAGGGCGTTTTATACTAATGAATATGTTGTGATTGCATAAATTGTTGAGATCATTTGTTTGAAGAGGTATTGTCAAAGATGTTGATCACTCTTGTGATGCAAGATAATGGCATGAAGATTTTGTGGTGCAAAAGGTGATGGAAAATGTTTTTGAGCTAGATGATGCTTGGTGGATAATTTATTTTATTTTAATACTAAAAATTGGAGAAAGGTGTGAAATGAATTAGTGGAATGCAAAGATGTAAGAGCATTCACTTCATATTTTTATGTGGAATACTAATAGCCAAAAACTATCTTTATACAAATATGTGTTTTTGGAAGACTCAAGAGTTAGAGTATGTGGAAAAGCTAAGTTGTTGTTCACACATGTGAAGCAAATGTGAAGCTGATTTGAGGAGGAGAAAAGTTGAACTAGAGATGGAAGTATGTAGAATTATTGTCCAAGTAAACTAGTGCATTATATTTTTATGTAACGGAGAATTGTAGTCTCTTTTTAAGTTGTAGCTTGAAAAATAACATGTTGAAGCCTCTTGATGTAGGAGCAACTTATGTAAGTCAGTGTAGAAGCTTCGTAGAAAGTTGTAGCTTGCAGAATAGAAAAGAGGTAGCATCCTTCAAAATTGATGTAATAGAGGAAGTAGGAGTTTCCACTTATATTTTTTGCATATATGTTGTTTTTGTGTGTTTATTTGACGTTGTGATTTACATATTACATGTTTTTTATATATTAAGTATGTTGTCCATATGATTTATGGGTGGTCATTAATAATTTAGTTAACCATTAAAATGAGAAACACAAATTATTCATAAATTTACTAAACTAATTCACCACTCGAGTTTAATCAAGTTTCCAAGAAAATATACCTAACTTTTATTTTATAGACAAATCTAATAAACTTAAAATACTATCCCTATAATAAAAATATATGGTTTATAAACTTAAAATACTATAACCAAGTGTTACACATTATATAGTGTTAATACACGTATTTTTAGTTCAATATAAATTTATTATCATATTGATGTTGTTTTAGTTATGTGAATCAAATTTAATGTAAACATTTCAATATTTTAAAATGGAGTACAATATTTCCTCTTCTTTTAATTATGTATATGGATTTTCTTTGTGAAATATAATAACGTTGTAAAATCTCATAAATTTATAATCACCCTTACCATCTATGAGTTTTTGGGTCCTTGATAATGGGTGGAGTGTCCACTTGAAACATGGGATAGGAATGTTATGCAACCAACTCACATAATAGAAGAAGAAATAAATCAATGCCTTCAAAATTCGCCTCTTCGAGGGGGAAACCTCCTTTACATTACATAAATGAACTATTCTTGGATGATAAATGACAAGACCTCCTTTCTATATATAGGAGTCTAAGGGGTCACAATATAATTAGAGCCTACATAACGATGATATTGTAAGGGCACAAAAATAACACTAGTGAGTTTCTATGGGGTACAATAATAAAAATATGGGGACTACATGGGAACAACAATAAAATAAGGGGGTTTCACTAATAACAATAAGGGTTTACACTAGCAGTATAGGGACCTAACATGCGCCTATCCTCCAAAAAAGTGGAATGCTTGAGTAGTTCTGGATGCTTCTGTATAAAAGTCTCACCCTCCCATGTGCAATCTTCAGCAAGTAAGTTCTTCCACTTGATGAGATACTTTGAAATTGATCGATTTCGTAGCTGGTGGGTTCTTGATTCTGTGACTGCTTCAGGTTCCAATATGATTTCTCCCACCTCGTCAAGTTCTGACAATATTGTTTAAACTGGGAGCTTGTCCCCTATAACCTTCTTTAAGCATGAAACATGGAAAACTAGATGCACTCAGGAAGATGCAAGAAGCTCCAATTTGTATGCCATAGTGCCAATATTTTACAACACCTTGTAAGGACCATAATACTTTGGTGATAATTTATTATCCTCCTTAGCTTGCTTGAGGGACATTTTTTTTATGGTTGTAGCTATCAAAATACCAAGTCGCCTACATCAATACTTCCTTTAGTGAGATGTTGATACGCCTCTTGTTTCATTCGATTCTGCACCAAAGTAATCCAATCCTGTAAGAGTTGGAGAACTTGTTGTTGATTCTTGATGTGATCTTCCACTGGTTGAACCTTATAATATTCTCTTAAAGATGATGTGATGGATGGTGGATGATCTCCATAAAATGCCATAAATGAGGTCATTTTTGCTAAAGCATTATGCCACCATTCAACCAGAGGTAACCAATTGACCCATTGTGTTTGTTTATCAGATACAACACAACGAAGATATCCTTCCAAACATTTTTTCACTATCTCCATTTGTTCATCTATCTTGAGAGTTTGAGGAGTGGCAACTCCTGCCAATGCATTACAAGATATGGTTGGATTCCTTTCTTCTTTATTTGGGGTTCGTTCTTGGTGTATATCCTCTTCCTTTAACGTTTCTTGATCATTTTCTTCCTCCTCTTCACAATATATGTAAAATAATTTCTTCTCAGCACACTTATGACCTTTAGTGTATTTTCTATCACAACTGTAACAAATCCCTTTTGATATTTTTTTCTTCTAATTGTTGTGGTGTCGACCTTCTAGGTTGTGGAAGGCTAAGAGCAATAAAACTTCCATCTTTATAGTTGTGAGTGGTAGGATTCCTTGTTGCCATAATTTTTCTTTCCACTTTTCTGGCCACCTTGAATGCCTTCTCTAATGAATAAAGTTCCCAAAGACGAACCTCATGTTGGATGTTATCGTTTAATGTCCCTATGAAGACATCAATCATATGCTCCTCTAGAATATCATTTACCCTTATATTCAATTTTTGGAAGTTCTCAATGTGCTCTGCCATTGAACCCTTTTGATTGAGATTTATCAATTAGCTAAAGAAGGTGTTTCTCTTTGTATCTTCATAATGTGCTATCATTTCCTCTGTAAAAATTGGCCAAGTGCCAAGTGGTTTACGAGAACAAAGCCATCTATACTATACAAATTGATTTTGCTCTAAATATAAAGATGCAATGTGTACCTTTTGTGAGGGTTGAACATCATTTAGATCAAAATATGGCTCCATTTGTAGTATCCAAGATATTGAATCCTTGCCGTCAGACTTCCTCATATCTATATTTGGAATGTGGTGGGTGTCCAATCCAATGTTAGATTCTATGAAATCACGATTAAAATCTATTTTGTTTTCATTATGAGTTTCCTCTACTACCTTTTCGTCATTAGGAATCATTTCTTATAGAAACTTTGTACAACCTTCCTTCAAACCTTCCCTATCTTTCTTCAAATATTCCATCTCGCCTTTCAATTCTTCTTCTATAGCATTGATATTAGATTCCATGGCATAGATAAAAATATTTACCTTAGCTTCTCTTACTTGTTTTACTTCCACGGGGCCCACATGAGAGCTTAGTCATTGGTCTAGCCCTGCAATTCCCATTGTTTATCTACACCAACAGAACTTTTCAGTGCTCATCGACTTTGTCAATGCGTTTGCAGTATTCTTCAAAGTGTCCATCTTTACCAGCATCTTTTTATCCTCAACCATATCCCTGACAAAGTGCTACTGAACATCAATGTGCTTTGTCTTTGAATGATAAGTAGGGTTCTTTGACAATAAAATTTCACTTTGGTTGTCACAGTCTATCCTTATAGCTCATTGTACTAACCCCATACTTGAATACAATCTCTGAAACCAAAATGATTCCTTGCGTGCATGAGTGGCTACCATGTATTATTCCTCTGTAGTTGAAAGTTCCAATACAGACTGTCTCTTACTCATCCAACTGACTGCACCTCCAAATAGGTTACACACATACCCACGTGTAGATATTCTCTGATCCAGATCTTCAACCCAGTTTGCATTAAAAAAGCCACGCATGTCCAAAACTATGTCCAATCTTGGTCTTCCTTGATAGCACAAACCATAATCACTAGGGCCACACAAATACCCGAAATCCCACTTCACTATTGTCCAATGCTCCTTCCATGTTTTGGACATAAACCTGCTCAATACTCCCATTGCATGTGCAATGTCTGGTCTAGTACATACCATTGCATACATCATGCTACCAACTGTACTTGCATATGGAACATGAGACACATCCTCTTCCTCTTCTTGTGTCTTGGGACACTGCTCAGTAGATAACTTTACACCTATAGGAATAGGAACCTTCATCGATTTACTATCCTGCATATTAAACCTTTCCAGTATTGTCTCGACTCTCGACATACTTCCTATGGTTTAACCAGAGCTTCCTATTTTCCCGATCTCGTTTAATTTCCATGCCCAAAATATAGTTTGCAGCACCAAGATCTTTCATGTCAAATTTGGAGGACAATTGGGTCTTCAAATCCTCGATAATTTATTTGTCATTTCTAACTAGCAACATATCATCCACATATAATTCTAGATAAATAACAGGGTCACCAATTAATTTAAAATACACATAGTGGTCTTCTTTGCTTCTAGTGAGGCCAAGTCCCCATATAAATGTATCAAATTTCTAATAGAACCACTCTCTATGGGGAGTGAAGTGAAAGGATGCACCTGAGTCAATCAAGCATGCCTCATTATCTACATGTGTAATTAAAGAAGAAGCCAAGTACAGATCCCAACCTTCATCTGAGGTGGTTTTGGCCTCTACAGAATGAGCATAATCAGATCTCTTTCCTTAGGAGCTTTATATTTACAGTCCATTTTGAAGTTCCCTTCCTCTTCGCATTTCTAACACACCTCTATAGGTTTTCCTATATATTTATATCTCCCTCTAGATTTGGATCTCCCACTCCACGACTTATTTTTGTTTCTGTTCTAGGATAGTCCTCGTACAGAAAAGGCATCACCATTCTGGCCCTCCATATTTTTCTGTCGCATCTCATCCGACAGCAAGGATGAAACTATTTCATCCTACTACAAGGAATTTTCATTGCTACCTATTGCAATAGCTATACTATCCCACAAATATGGTAGAGAACACAACAAATTGATGCACTTATCTTCATCTGAAATTTTAATATCAATAGATAATAACTAGCTTACCACAATATTAAAGGCATTAAGTTTCTTCGTCACCAAGTATCCATATTTCATCCTCAGGTTATACGACCTTTTCTGTAGGAACAGTTTATTCACGAGACACTTAGATTGGCACAAAGTCCCTAACTTGTCCCACAAGGGCTTCGCTGAAGCTTCCCCTGATACATTCAACCATACTGAATCTGAAACACACAATCATATTGTGCTCTTTTCCTTCCGATTCAACTTCACACAGTCTTCAGCTAACATTGTTGTTGGTTTAGTACTTGAATCTACCACGATCCATTGATCTTTATCCACCAGCAGATTCTCCAACTTGATTTTCCACAACTCAAAACTCTGACCATTAAATTTCTTGATCTCTATATTTCCACTACTCGCCATCTTCTTTCACCATAAGAATTGATCCAATAGATCTCCCACTTAACAGGGTCTACCACATGCCCGAGAAAAACCCCTCAGCAGCAAAGGTGTCCCCTTGAAGCCGAAATAACTTTGATGCCAAATGTAGGTTTTAACACCATACATAAATTACCTCCATAGGAATTCTACAAGAATAGAAAATAAACAATGGCGAGAGCATAAAACATAAAATAGATAAACATAGAGATTTTCCCCTAGATCCAAAAATTGGACTACCAGATTGATTTTCCATTATATTCATTTCAATGTTATAATACATATATATACATGCTAAAGCATGCATAAACCCTGGATTAGAGGATAACCGTAGTTACCTTGACTAGATCTACAAAATACAATGGACATAAAAACATCATGCCCAAAACCATGTGTAAAATCCATGCACAAAACCATAGGTAGGTATGCCCACCTAATATAGGGTCCAATTTTTTTTCCTGGAGTGTTGCACCCGCATAACATACAAGAACAGATTTCGCACCCCCCCGCCGCGTGTGGGGTAGTCGTGGAAATAATAGAACACACACCCAACAATATTGCTCCATCTATAATATCCAAGTTACTAGATCCTTGCTATTAGACTTCCTCATGTCTATCTTTGGAATGTGGTGGGTCTCCAATCCAATGTTAGATTCTATGCAATCATGATTAACATTTCTTTTGTTCTCATCATGAGTTTCCTCTACTACATTTTCATCATTAGGAAGCCTTTCTTGTATTAACTTTGTCCAACCTTCCTCCAAACCTTCCCTCGCTTTCTTGAAATCTTCCATCTTTCCTTTCAATTATACTTCTATATCATTGATATTAGCTTCCATGGCATAGATGAAACTATTTATATTATATTTGATCGCATTCTTCAAATCATCCATACAATTTTCCTTACTATGTGTTTCTATTTTCTTAATTTGAGTGATTCTTTTTCTTGCTTCTAGGAGCTCGATATTTAAATGACTGTAACTATATAATTTTGGATCTCCAAGTTATGAAATTTTGTATTTTGGTAGACCTCTGAGTCCTATTTCCAACCTAGAAGTCTGATTGAGATTGGATTCACTAAGAAAGAGTTATTCCCAATCTCCCAAGATGGCTTGATTATAGACTAGTTCAGTAGAGTGAAATTGTATGATGTGCCATGTGTCACTATTTCGACCTTCGGCCATGAAACTGATACGCAACCAAGTACAGTCTGTCCTATTTCTGTCATTTTTTACAAAATTTGAATCTGATACTCAGAGAGAAAGTTATGATGATCTTCCCTAGGTCACCTAATTGAGATGGCATTTTGGAGCCTACACAAACCCTAACTTCCTTAGCTCATCTCTGAAACTATAGCGAAAAAATATATGAAATTTGGACACAAAGTTCATCAATATTTCAACTCAAATGGGTTTTAATTTCAGCTTCTATATCTTCGTAGAAAAAATTTATAACGAAAATTCCACAATGACCTATTTAAACCAGTGAAATCATAGAATCCAAAGCTCTGATACCAAAATGTTATGCAAACAGCTCAAAGAATAGAAGAAGAAATAGATGAAGGAATTCAAAATTAGCCTCTTTGAGGGGGAAATCTCCTTTAAATTCGAAAATTCCTTTATAAATCGGCGGTAATACCCTCTCAAGCATAAGAAGGATCTTATGTCGGCCACATTTTTTGGTGCAGTCCATTCCATGATAGTTTTGATTTTCTCTGGATCCACTGCTATCCCTTCTGCTGATTTAACATGGCCTAGGTACTGTATTTGATCTTTGTAAAAATTGCATTTTCTAAACTTTGCATACAACTGGTTTTCTCGCAAAATTTGTAGTACCATTCTCAAGTGTTGTTCATGTTCCACTTTATTTTTAGATTATATTAGTATATTATCGATGAAAATCAATAAAAACTTATCCAAAATGGCTAGAAAATACCGTGCATTAGGCTCATGAACGTGGATGGTGCATTATAAGGCCAAAAGGCAGTACCATGAACTTGTAATGTCCATAACAAGTTCAGAATGCGGTTTTACAGTTGTCTTCATCCTTTATTCCGATTTGATGGTATCCAGATCTTAAGTCGATTTTTGAGAACACGCTAGCTCCCTATACTTGTTCAAATAAGTCATCGATGTGAGGTAGCAGGTATTTGTTCTTTATGGTCAGCTTATTTAGCTGACGATAGTCAATGCATAATCGTAGTGTTCTATCCCTTTTGTGTACAGATAACACTGCGGCTCCCCAAGGAGACATACTTGGGCATATGTATCCTTTCTCTAACAGCTCCTACAACTGCATTTTGAGTTCAGTCAATTCTGGAACACTCATACGATAAGGGGTTTTCGAAACAGGGGCTGCTCTAGGCATTAGTTCAATTGTAAAATCAATGTCTCGCCTTGGTGGCAATCCTGGAATAGATTAAGGAAATACGTCTAAGAAATCCTGGATTACAGGAATATTCTCTAAAGAGGTAATTTTATTTTTATGATTTCTATACCCTACCTGAACAACATAAATATGGCACCCTTTTCTTATACACTTTTTGAGTTGGTTGGCTGTAATAGGGCGCAACTTGATATTCTTCTTAATTCCTTGAATTTCCTTCCGTTGTCCTGACTTGGTAAGATAACTTATGGACTTTTCTTTGCAATCTACCAAAGACCAATGACCTTCTAACAAGTCCATCCCTATTAATACACCATATGAGCCTAGGAGAAGAATATTTAGATTGACCTGGATAGGTTGTCCTGAAACTATTATAGGGCAATTTTCTGTTTTGGCTGACACCTTTCTTTTGGTACCAGTAGCTAGTTGAAATAGCCACGAATGTTTGTATTTACTACTTTTCACTTGACATCTTTCTACCACCTTAGGACTAATATAACTCAGGCTAGCACCCAGATCAAATAAAACAGAAATAGATTGGCCAACAATCGTACCTTCACATTCGATCATAGTGGGATGATATTCCTCCTAATGATCATCCAAAGCCACATTAATCTTGGGCATGCTCCTTGTGATATCCCCTACCGTAGAGGCTTCTTGCATGTTAGAAAGTTGCTCAGTTCGAGCTTTCTGTAGGAAATTTTTGTAATAATGTGCTTCTCCACATCCCCCACATTGTAGTGGCAGTTTTGCCGGCTATTCAGTAATAGTTCTACTAATTACTTCAGGTTGTCTATTCTGAGTGAATGTATGAGTTTTGGGTGGGTTTCTTGCAAACTTTCCAAAGGTCCTTTGCTAATTGTTTCTACTGTGCATGTTCTTCTCTTGTCTGTTTAGTGGAAAATTCCTCATTTTCTTGGCAGCATCTCCTTTAGAACCTTCATTTTTCTACTTCATCTGCTGATAACATATGGGAGCCTTTTGGACTGCATCATCGATGGTTCTAGGATAGTCTAATTCTAATTTATCCTTCATGAAGTTAGGCAAACTATTAATAAACCATTCGATCTTAGCTTTTTCTTCTTGCATATGTGGGACGTAATGCAACAGGGAAGTAAAGCGTGCTGCATATTCATCCATTGTTAAGGTTCCCAGTCTAATTCATGGAAATCTTTTTATTTTTCGTCATAATAATGTTCTGTTAAATATTTTTCTTTAAAGTGTTTCTGGAATACTTGCCATGTTACTTGTTCTTCATCAATCTTCTTTACGGTTTTAATTTCTTGCCACCAGAGGGTGGCTTTTCCTCGTAATAGGTAAACTTCGAGCCTTGCTTTAAGTTTTTCAGTATATCCATAAATCTGGAAGTATTTACCCATGTCTATCAGTCAAGCTTCCACCGCTTCTTCTGACTCTCCTTCAAACAGTGAGGGTCTAATTTTTTTAAGCTCACCTTGTAATTCTATCTTTGTTCTTTTTGGTTTTCTTTGGTTGAAAATGTTATCTAAATGCCCTTCATCTTCTTGTTTGTGACCCTCTACAGATTCTGCGTGATCTTCCTCATTATGAGTAGTTGGGTTTTTTCCCTATTTTCTGTATTGGGATCTGGTCCTCTCTAATTTTACCGATCTGACAAACTTTTAAGAATCTTATCCTGCTCCTATCTTAATCGCTTGTTGTCTGTTCTGAGGTTCATCATTTCTGCTTGAAGTTGCTGTACTGTCTCAAGTAAGGCAGCGTTAGCCTGTCTCAATTCTTCTCCCAATTGCACCGATAATTCTGGGTTGGCCTGTACATAAGGCACCTCTAGCTGGCTCAACGATCTAGGGCTCCTATGCATTGTATCCCTAATCCTAATTCACCTTCTGTGTTCACAATTGGAAAAAAATCAGTTTATTTGCTTCATATAGATATAGGAACATCATGACTTAATTGATTGTTAGAACAACCCAAAGGTCTCAGTATACAAGCCTAGGCTCTGATACCATTTGTAACACACACAAACATATAATATAGTGAAAACAACGTATAAAAAAAATTTCAACTCTGACATAGATACATATCCATATACATTAATGCAATACCCTCAAATCAAACCTTGTTGGTAAATGTGAATCTCTGGTTAGGTATTTATCTGTCACATATGATACAAATTCGAGGCATGTCTGACTGGCAGTTTTTGGGGTACTAAAACTACAGTGATTTTTACCAACCCACAAGGTTCGTGTGATCCTTCATGAGGTAAATAGGTTACACGTTGCCCTGGAATTTATGGCTGCGTGTACGCGACTTCATATCACTTGTTCTTGGATTTTAATGCGACTAGCAGTAATCCCACTTTTTGCTCTAGCTGAGACAAGTGTTAGGCATCCTGTCGGTCGATATTGATCACACTATCCGACGATGATACTTGCTTTGGGATCATCCATCTACCCAACGCTCGGGCTTCTCGTTGGCGTTCTTGCTCATTTGCATTTCATGGTGGAGAGTCTTGCCGCTTTGCTTCTCGTCTGCTCCTAGTTTCGCTGTGGTTTTCATAGTCCGACCTCCATGCCTTGTGGCAAGCCGCAGAGAGGTAAATCTGAGTCTTCATTATCTGTAGAAATGGTGTATGTCTTGAACCGTTCTCAGTTTGAGCCAAGGGCTATCTCGATGCAAGGAGTTAACACATTTCCAAGCTGGTCAAGTGGGGCACTCGACTCTTCGAATTCTGGACTATGCGGCGGTTGTTTTCCTCGACATGAACCAGGTACTGATTATTTAGATTGTCGATTCATTCAGTTTTTACAAGCTTTCTTCTACTTTAGGCATCTCTAACTCCAGAATTCTATTTCGTGCAGATGTGAGACCCTCGTGCACGACTTGCAAAACTCAGGTAAGAGTTTATTCCTCTGTTATGCATTTAATATCATTCTAAAGTTAGTTCATTATCCAGGTCATAATATTTTCCTATGGTGGTTGCAGGTATGACGCATTTTAAACTGAAAGGGGCTTGTCATTAAATATGATGGCTTGTTGATGAAGCTTACCCACAACTCTGCAACTGGTACAGGTTGGAGCTTACTCTCATGGCCCTTAATGTTTGGCTGATGCAGTCTAGGGAACTTACTCCTCTGCAATTCTATGAATTAGAGTGTTAATTACAATGTAGCTGTAGTATTTTGTAGCGAGGTCAATAGGACTTGCAGACTGTAATGTCCGCTCTTTATGTAATTAATTCCTTCCTTTTTTGATTGTTTGGAAGAGACTGAGAAGGGTCCCTCTGATCTTAAGTTAACTACTAGACAGGGGTCTGATGTTGCGGCTTCGGCCTGAATGTGTTCTATTCTAGGAATTGCTATGTTAATTAAAATTTTGGGTTCATTTTTTGCTCATACTAACCATACAGTATTCATTTAGTTCACTGCTCTTATGCGTCGAACCCATGACAGAACTTGATTGTAATTTTTTTGAGAAATGTTCTTCACTTGAACTGAATTCGAGGGAATATATTTATGTCAGGATTATTCATGAACTTTGTGGCATTTGTTTATGTAAACCCTCATTGCTATGCGATTAGTTGTTGAGCTTTGGGGTTTTGGTTAATTACCGAGGGTATATGCGGTGCATGATTCTTTTCTCAGTTGTTATACTAGTTATGACATTCTTTTTCTCTTTGTTTAAAAATTCTTTCTGCATATATTTATGTTTAGTATAACTAGAGTTCATGGTTTAGTTTAAGCAACTAGGGTACATGGCTATGGATGGGTTCTTTACGAACTCATCCGTGGCTATAAACCCTAGGTAAACCCTAGGTATATGAAGAATCTATAAAGAAATCATATATTCCACCAGAAACATATGGAATGGTTTACTGAGTTAATTTCTTTCTTCAGTTAAGGAAATTCCTGTGTATGTCAGAGGTCTGATATTTAGACCTATATGTTGTTGCATGATATGTTTACACTTTATATCATTTAATTATTTATTTTTAGTAGAAGACTTAGTAGAAGACTGATAGGCATCGGTTTTACGGTTCATATACTTATGGATTTCCAGATTAAGTCGACATTCATCTATAATGCTATTTTGCTCATTAGTTAAGCATTGATTGTTAACTGATAGTTGTACTGTCCTCTAGATGTGTATCAGTATCTATTAGGAAAACATGGATTATCTACTTGCTTCACTATTCTACCCAGAAATTAGTAATGATCGTAATTTATACTAAATCATTTCCAAACTATCTACTTACAGTAAATTACTAAATCATTTCCAAACTATCTACTTACAGTAAACAGGTCATTAGCTGTAACTATATTGTGTAAAAATTCAACTATTCTATTGATAATAATTACCATGATAGTTTCCTAATGGATTATCTACTTGCTTTACTATTCTACCTAGAAATTAGTAATGATCGTAATTTATACTAAATCATTTCCAAATTATCTACTTATAGTAAACAGGTCATTCACTCTAACTATATTGTGTCAATCCATAGTAAACATTCAACTATTCTACTGATAATAATTACCAAAATAGTATTACTTATCTGTATTTCGTTACGTATATGTTAAATAATCGGACGGACTCTCCACCCGGCCTCGGAATAGGCAATTAAGTCCAAGTTCCCCCTCTGAGCCTTTCCACTTCTACCAAAAAGGAACAGATGGGTACCTTGGGCATCAGGACTCTGTCTAGCCTCAAGATCTCTCCACCCAGCCTCGGAGTTCCCCCTCCGAGCCCTTCCACTTCTGCCAATAAGGAACAACTTAGTACCTTGGGCATCAAAACTCTGTCCATCCTAAAGGTCTCTCCACCCAGCCTTGGAACGGGCAATTATGTCCAAGTTCACCCTCCGAGCCCTTCCACTTCTGCCAATAAGGAACAACTGGGTACCTTGGGCATCAGGACTCTGTCCAACGTCAAGTCTTGTACCCCACAACTTGTTACCTCAACTTTATTTCCCACTGGTTATGTTCGCCAGCTCAATGAAGAATACAACACAATCCTCCTCTTTTCAATCCCCCAGGGTTCTGCTCTCTTTTCCCTTTAAGGAAGAAAAAAGTGAAGGAGCAGTTGTAACTGTACTTAGAAATTGGTTCAACTGTTTCTTTGATTATTTTAATAATCTAGTCCAAACTCTTTTAAATAATAATTAATAGTATCAGTATTTGTTCTGGCTATTTTGAGCCCAATAAAACATAAATGAAATTAAACTTGGTAAAAAAAAAACTCATAAAGTCTGATTGTATCTTACAATATAAAATTTATTAATAATTATTACAATATAGATTAAAATAAATTTAAATTAATTTTTAAACTCCTATTCCTCAAAATAAAATTAAACTTGGTAAAAAAAAAACTCATAAAGTCTGGCTATATGTTACAATATAAAATTTATTAATAATTATTACAATATAGATTAAAATAAATTTAAATTAATTTTTAAACTCGTATTCTTCAAAATATATATATATATATATATATATATAAATAAAATATCAATCACATTTCCTCAATATATATATATATATATATATATATATATATATATATATAAGTCTGGCTATATGTTACCATATAAAATTTATTAATAATTATTACAATATAGATTAAAATAAATTTAAATTAATTTTTAAACTCCTATTCTTCAAATATATATATATATATATATATATAAAATATCAATCACATTTCCTCAAGATATATATATATATATATATATATAAATAACACACATGTCCATTCTTGAAAGTTTTAATTCTCACTTTCTCCTTTCTACCTTACGAAGGTATGTCAAGAAAAGTATGTATTTATGTTAGAAATTGTGACAATAAATATAAGGAAAAAATACATCTAGATTTAAGATATTAAAATATTTATATTTAAATTAATTTATATAATTAAAACAATATCAATATAATAATAAATTTATATATAACAATATTATACATATACACTTAGTATTTTATAATGTACATATTCTTTATTTCTATTATAAGATGATTATATTAAAATTAAAATTTAATTTTAAAAACGTTTAAGTATATTTTACAATGGTAAATATTTGATATAATATTTTTTTAAAAGTTAAATATTTTTATTATATAAAAAATTAGGTATATCGTGGACGAGTTGGTTTTAGTAAGATTTTTTGGAAATTTTTCTCGTGAGTTTTTCCCGTCTAATTTCTCTAAATTAGTAAATTTTTTTGGAAAACCAGTCTAATTCCTCTAAATTCCTGCAGGAGTTTATTGAAATTACAAGGGCTATGGGTAATCTCCTCTAAATTCCCATAGGAATTTATTTAAATTACAAGCTTGATGGGTAATCTCTGCACAAATGAAATGACCTAGGGGTTTTTCATAGTGTTGAATTCATCTATACAATCAAAAAACTAGTTTAAATAACACAAATCAAGATTTCTTGAAAATGATTTATTTGAAAGTGTATTTATATATTAAAAATTAAAAAAAATAGTAAAGAATGTGAATATTAATGTGTCACTATTTATCAAAATTCTTAATATCTTTTTTTAAATAAAAGAAATATTAAAAAAATTAATAATAATATGAATTATTCCATTAACATTATAAATTAAATTATATTAAAATAATTATATAATAGTTTAGATCCATTTTAAATCTTGATCTATCAAGTGTTGAGTGGGATCAAATCTCTTTTCACTCTAAATGAGGTTTGCTGGACTTAAGATGGAGTTAAGATGAATTTTATTGTGATAGAATTATTTTTATTTTATTTTAATTTTACGGAGTTAAAATGTTTGCATGACATTAATCTTTTCATTTATTTTTATTTTTATCTAATGTCACTTAGTCAAAATGTTAAACATTACATTACATACAAAAAAATCTCACTAAAAACAAGTCATATCTTTGATTTATGTTGGCCTTAGATCTCCTCTTTAAAATATTTTAAAATTCAAAAGAATTTGGAAAAAAAAATAAAGCCAAAACCTTTTGAAAATGCTTTATTTGAAAGTATATTTATGTATTAAAAAATAGTAAAGAGTGTGAATATTAATGTGTCATTATATATCAAAATTCTTAATTTATTTTTTAAATAAAAGAAATATTAAAAAACTTAATAATAATATGAATTAATGCATTAACATTATAAATTATACTATATTAAAATAATTATATAATAGTTAAGAACCCTTTTAACTCTTGATCTATCGAGTGTTGAGAGGGATCAAATCTCTTTTCACTCTAAATGAGGTTTGCTTGAGTTAAGATGAATTTTATTGTAATAAAATTATTTTTATTTTATTTTATTTTTACCAAATTCTTAGCAATCTCCAACTGTAATTTATTTATTTTTTAGGTAAATGTCTTTGCATCATTAGGACTTGGTGGACATTTCAAACCAACTAAAACTAATGTGGTTCATCCTGAGGACAAGGTGTGAAAAAATCATACAATCTCCATGAATAAATAGTAGGGATGCATCATTGCTGAAGGTTAGTGGTTGAAAACTAGCCGTTGGAGATTAGCCTTAAAAATTTTAAAAATTCTGAAAAAGGTAGATTGGAGATTAGTTAAATTCTATTTTTTTTTTTTTTTAAATTCTTACAATTTTTAAAAATTTCTTAAAAAGGTGGATATGAGTTATTTAATATTATAAAGGTTGGTTTAATATTCCAAAATTAGTTAGAAATTATTTAATATTTTGAATTTAGATATAAATTAGTTGTTAGGATGTTGAGAAAAAGTTAAAAGAATTAATAAAAATAGTTGTTAGGATATTATATATTAAATTAAATATTAAAAAGTTATAAGGGGGTTGTAAATATTAATAAAAATATAGTTGTTATATAATATTAAAATATTATAACGTACAAGGTTAAGAGAAGTAAAGAAAAAGATAAAAATGGAAGGGGAATTATCTAATATTATAAATTAAGTTATAAACTAGAAGATAGGAGTATGAGTAATATATTAAGAAAATAGGGTCAAGAAAGAATCAAAGTAGATAAAAAGGGATAATATAAGTGATAAATAAAAAGAAGAAAAATTTTGGAGGGAATTTTCCTATTAAATCAAGCAATTAGGAGCTTGAAAATTTATTACTATTTTTAATTATGCTCAGTAAATAATATGATATAAATCTATAAAGAAAAAAGGGGAAGGATAGAAAATAATAAAAAGGGGGATAAAAAGACACGAGGATCATAAGGAGAGGGTCGGAATCCAACTCTTACACAGTTAGATCTGATACTTTTGTGATCCATATTGTAGGTAAATGTCTTTTGGATTAATTACATCATTAGGATTTGGTTGATGTTTAGAACCAACTAATGTGGTTTATCTCCATGACAAGGTGGGAAAAAATCATATAATCTTCATGAATAAATGGCAAGGATACATAATTGCCCAAGTTTAGGCGTTGAAAAGTAATCTTTGGAGATTAGTTAATTTTTTAAAAATTTTAAAAATTCTTAAATTTTTTTTTTTTTTTTTCAAAAGGTAGATAGGAATTATTTAATATTCTAAATGTTGGTCTAATATTCTAAAATTGGTTATAAATTATTTAATATTTTGAATTTAGTTGTAAATTAGTTGTTAGGATGTTGAGAAAAAGTTAAAAGAATTAATAAAAATAGTTGTTAGAATATTATATATAAAATTAAATAATAAAAAATTATAAGGGTTTGTAAATATTAATAAAAATATAGTTTTTATATACTATTAAACATATTATAACGTATAAGGTTTAAGAGAAGGATAAAAATGGAAGGGGACTAATATTATAAATTAAGTTATAAAGTAGCATACAGGAGCACAAGAATATATAATTAAGCATAATTTAAAATATAATAAGGGTTTAAGAATAAGTTCTAAATAATTTATATTTACATACTAATAAGGATTAATACAAAATTATTATAAAGAATGAGGCAAAGCAATGTTAAGAGGATATATATTAATGAAGAAATTAGGAGTTCATTAATATATTAAGGAAACAAGCTTGTTTCTACCAAAATATAAGTCATTCTTTAGAGGGAGATAGGGTTTCTGCTACCCATGATACAGTCGTTGGGTAGTGGCGGCAGGGCCTCCCCTGGTTCTGGCGACCCTTTGGGGCGCCTTGTTTTGTCTTTGTCGCCTCTTCCGAGCTGCTGGAGGTCTAGTTGGTTTTTCCGTTGGGGTTTTGAGCGACGGTTCCTGTTTTGCCTGAGGTGGCGATTCTTCAAGCTGCCCTAATCCTTTCGGCTCTGTGATTCTGGTTTGGCGGCCCGCTCGTCTTGGGCACTGATTGGTAGATCCGGGGCTCCTTGCATCGCATCTGTCGGGGGGTTGTGGCGTGCCTTGTAGACTTCAGCGGCCCCTGCTTGCACCTCCGTGTGGCTCTGCTTGGCGGTCAAGCACAGGTATTGATTCTCTTGGGTTTTTTTGACTGCACGACGGAGCGGGAGCGAGATTATTTTTGGTCTTCGAATCACTCTTCGTGGGGGCGAGGTGGCTGCTCTAGCCGCCTCTGCCCTCAGACCTGCCTCTGCTCTGGCTTGGACCGGATGGGTTCCTCTGCTGGGGCAGTGGGTGTTTTTTTGATGGCTCGCTAGCAATGCTTTGCGGTTTTTTGACGCGTTGAGGGAACAGGCATTGTTTCATGCCGCATCATAGCCGTTTTATTTGCTGGGGTTTCTACAGGCGGCTGAGGAAGTTTTGGCAGTTTGGTATCTACCTCTGGTTTGTCGGCTTCAGGAGGAGAGTTTTGAGGGGGCGGGGGAGGCGTGGCTACCATGGTTGCACTTTCCTCATTTCGTGCCTCTCCTACTTGCTTGGGCAGCCAGATTTAGATGCTTTTACTGTTTCATTATCTACATCAGAAGCTATGTTCTTGCTTTATTTGTTGTATTTGCTGTGATGGGTATGGGTATTCTCCGTTTTGGGGTTTACATACCCTTTACTTGCTGCCCAGTTTGTGGGCTTTTCTGGAATACTTTCTCTTGAAGTATTGTTATTGTATGTGGCTCTGCCCACACTTCTGCATATGCCTTAAGCATCTACAACATGTAATTTTATGAAATTAATGGAAATTAGGATTTTCTCCTCGTGAAAAAATTAAGGAATCAGGCTAAAAAAAGAGTCAAAGTAAATAAAAAGGGATAATATAAGTAATAAATAAAAAGAAGAAAAAACGAGGAGGGAATTTTCCTATAAAATCAAGTAGTTAGGAGCTTGAAAATTTATTATTATTTTTAATTTTGTTGAGTAAATAATATGATATAAATCTATAAATAAAAAGGGGGAAGGAGGGAAAATAATAAAAAGGGGGGAGAAAATCATAAGGAGAAGGTTAGAATCCAACTCTTGCTCACTTAGATCTCAGACTTTTGTGATCCATATTGTAGGTAAATGTCTTTCGGATTAATCACATTATTAGGATTTGGTCGAGGTATCCTCATGACAATATTCATGAATAAATAGTAGGGATGCATCATTGCCCAAGGTTAGCAGTTGAAAACTAGCCATTGAAATCTAGCCGTTGGAGATTAGTTAAATTCTTAATTTTTTTAAAAATTCTTAAATAGGTAAATAAAAATTATTTAATATTCTAAATGTTAGTTTAATATTCTAAACTTAGTTATAAATTATTTAATATTTTTAATTTAGTTATAAATTAGCCGTTAGGATGTTGAGAAAAAGTTAAAAGAATTAATAAAAATAGTTGTTAAGATATTATATATATAATTAAATAATAAAAAATTATAAACTGGTTGTAAATATTAATAAAAATATAGTTTTTATATAATATTAAACATATTATAACATATAAAGTTAAGAGAAGTAAAGAGAAGGATAAAAATGGAAGGGGAATTATATAATATTATAAATTAAGTTATAAACTAGCATATAGGAGTACGAGAATATATAATTAAGTATAATTTAAAATATAATAAGGGTTTAAGAATAAGTCTTAAATAATTTATATTTACATACTAATAAGGATTAATACAAAATTATTATAAAGAATGAGGTAAAGTGATGTTAAGAGGATATATATTAATGAAGAAATTAGGAGTTCATTAATATATTAAGGAAATAGTGTCAAAAAAGAATCAAAGTAAATAAAAAGGGATAATATAAGTAATAAATAAAAAGAAGAAAAAGCGAGGAGAGAATTTTCCTATAAAATGAAGCAGTTAGGAGCTTGAAAATTTATTATTATGCTCAACAAATAATATGATATAAATCTATAAAGAAAATGGGTGAAGGAGGGAAAATAATAAAAAGCAGTAGGGGGAGAAAAAGACAGAAGGACCATAAGGAGAGGGTCGGAATCCAACTCTTTCTCAGTTAGATCTAAGACTACAGGGTGTGGTTCATCCTTAGGACATGTTGGCAAAAATTCATACAATCTTCATGAATAAATAGGAGGGATGCATCATTGCCCAAGGTTAGCAGTTGAAAACTAGCCATTGAAAACTAGCTGTTGGAGATTAGTTAAATTCTTTAAAATTTTAAAAATTCTTTAAAAGATAGATATGAATGATTTAATATTCTAAATGTTGGTTTAATATTCTAAAATTAGTTATAAATTATTTAATGTTTTTAATTTAGTTATAAATTAGTTGTTAAGATGTTGAGAAAAAGTTAAAAGAATTAATAAAAATAGTTGTTAGGATATTGTATATAAAATTAAATAATAAAAAGTTATAAAGGGGTTGTAAATATTAATAAAAATATAGTTGCTATATAATATTAAACATATTATAACATATAAGGTTAAAAGAAGTATTAAAATGGAAGGGGAATTATCTAATATTATAAATAAAGTTATAAACTAGTAGATAAGAGTATGAGAATGTACAGTTAAGCATACTTTAAAAAAAATAAGGGGTTAAGAATAAGTTCTAAATAATTTATATTTACATACTAGTAAGGATTAATACAAAATTATTATAAAGAATAAGGTGAAGCCATGTTAAGAGGATATATATTAATGAAGAAATTAGGAGTTCATTAATATATTAAGAAAATAGGGTGAAAGTAAATAAAAAAGGATAATCGAAGTAATAAATAAAAAGAAGAAAAAGCGAGGAGGGAATTTGATATAAATCTATAAAGAAAAAGAGGGAAGGAGGGAAAATGATAAAAAGGGGGTAGAAAAAGAGAGGAGGATTATAAGGAGAGGGTCTGAATCCAACTCTTACTGAGTTAGATCTGAGATTTTTGTGATCCATATTGTAGGTAGGAGAGGGTTGAAATCCAACTCTTACTTAGATCCCAGATTTTTGTGATCCATATTGTAGGTAAATGTGTTTCGGCTTACTCACATCATTAGGATTTGGCCGAAGTTTCGAACCAACTAATGTGGTTCATCATCATGACAAGGTGGGAAAAAATCGTACAAACTTCATGAATAAATAGCACGGATGCATCATTGCCCAAGGTTCATTGAAAACTAGCCGTTAGAGATTAGTTAAACTCTTAAAATTTTTAAAAAATCTTAAAAAGGTAGATAGGAATTATTTAATATTCTAAATGTTGGCTTTATATTCTAAAATTATTTATAAATTATTTAATATTTTGAATTTAGTTATAAATTAGTTGTTTGGATGTTTGAGAAAAAGTTAAAAGAATTAATAAAAATAGCTGTTAGGATATAATATATAAAATTAATATTAACAAGTTAGAAGGGGTTGTAAATATTAATAAAAATATAGTTGTTATATAATATTAAACATGTTACAACATATAAAGTTAAAAAAGGTAAAGAGAAGGATAAAAATGGAAGGGGAATTATATAATATTATAAATTAAGTTATAAACTAGCATATAGGAGTACAAGAATGTACAGTTAAGCATACTTTAAAAAATAATAAGGGTTAAGAATAAGTTCTAAATAATTTATATTTACATACTAATAAGGAATAATAACAAAATATTATAAAGAATAAGGTGAAGCGATGTTAAGAGGATATATATTAATGAATAAATTAGGAGTTCATTAATATATTAAGAAAATAGGGTCAAAAAAGAATCAAAGTAAATAAAAAGTGATAATATAAGTAATAAATAAATAGAAGAAAAAACTATGATAGAATTTTCCTATAAAATCAAGGAGTTAGGAGCTTGAAAACTTATTATTATTTTTAATTATGCTAAGTAAATAATATGATATAAATCTATAAAGAAAAAGGTAGAAGGAGGGAAAATAATAAAAAGAGGGGGAGAAAAAGACACGAGGATCATAAGGAGAGGGTCACAATCCAATCTATAAAGGAAAATGGGGAAGGAGAGAAAATAATAAAATGGGGGGATAAAAAGATAGGAGGATCATAAGGAGAGGGTCAAAATCCAACTCTTACTGAGTTAGATGTGAGACTTTTGTGATCCATATTGTAGGTAAATATTTTTCGGATTAATCACATCATTAGGATTTGGTGTTTCGAACCAACTAATGTGGTTCATCTTTAGGACAAGGTGGGAAAAAGTCATACAATCTTCATGAATAAATAGCACGAATGCATCATTGCCCAAGGTTATCCGTAGAAAACTAGCCATTGAAAACTAGCAGTTGGAGATTAGTTAAATTCTTAAAAATTCTTTATTTTTTTTTAAATTCTTAAAAATGTAGGTATAAATTATTTAATATTCTATATGTTGGTTTAATATTCTAAAATTATTTATAAATTATTTAATATTTTGAATTTAGCTATAAATTAGTTGTTAGGATATTATATATAAAATTAAATAAGAAAAAGTTATAAGGGGTTGTAAATATCAATAAAAATATAGTTTTTATATAATATTAAACATATTATAACATATAAGCTTAAGAGAAGCATAAAAATGGAAGGGGAATTATCTAATATTATAAATTAAGTTATAAACTAGTGGATAGGAGTAATGTATAGGTAAGCATACTTTAAAAAATAATAAGGGGTTAATAATAAGTTCTAAATAATTTATATTTACATACTAATAAGGATTAATACCAAATTATTATAAAGGTGAAATCATGCTGATAGGATATATATTAATGAGGAAATTAGGAGTTCATTAAGATATTAAGAAAATAAGATAAAAAAGAATCAAAGTAAATAAAAAAGATAATATAAGTAATAAATAAAAAAAATAGAGAATTTTCTTATAAAATCAAATATTTTTTTTTTGCTTAAGCAAGAAACGGTCCTTCTATTAACTTAGGTAAAAAAATGTTCTACACATGTTACAACAAATGCCCAGAGGCACAAACTCCCTCAAAGGGGAGTGAAAAAACCCATTGTACCCAACAAAATCCTCCAAAAATCAGACAGAGAGAGGGCCTAGACTGCTCTGGAACCAAGAACAGGTTAGTGGATCCAAGGTCCGCTCCTAAAAACTGACCGAAGAATAGTTTTCAAACAGTCTGACAGTCAAGAAACGACCCACGTAGGGGCGAAGTCATTAAGAAACTCTAAAGTTTCCTGATCAACGCTGACCGTTGATCTTCTTTTCCTGATCCAACGGTTGGAGTCCATATCATGCGGCCTAAAAAGCTTATTGAATACCTCGCGATGAAGGTGATTTGTGTTTTTGGCCCTCTCCCACGTGTTGCTTCCTCAATGGAATCGTTGGATTTTCCTTAAAACCATCTTTGGTTTGGAAGGCGCCCAATGAAGGTGGGAAACCATTAACGGTTTTATCTTTTTGGCCCCACCAACATGCACACCAAAAGGTGGATGTTGATCTTCCCTCTCCAGATCTGATGGCCACAGATCAAATTGGACCACACACCTGCACACTAAAAACATTAAAGTTGCATGATCAACGCTAACTGTTGATCTATTCCTTTTGATCCAATGGCTGGAGTCCATATCGCGTGGCTTAAAAAGCCCACAGAATACTGCACGATGAAGGCGGTTTTCTTTATCGGTCCTCCACCACGTGTTGATTCCTGAGTGGAATTGTTGGCTTTTCTTTAAAACTGTCTTTGGTTTGGAAGGCGCCCGATGAAGGTGGTAAACCATTAGTGGTTTTATTCTACTGGCCCCACCAACCTGCACACCAAAAGGTGGCCGTTGATATGCCCTCTCCAGATCTGATGGCCACAGACCAAAACAGACCACACAACTGCTCACGAAATACCCAGCGATGAAGGTAGTAATCACTGTCCAACCATCTCCACGCGTCGCCTTCTGAATGGTATCGCTTGTCTTCCGGGAAAACTTCTCCCGGGTCAGAGGTTCCGGGCAGTTTTGACCCCAGTAATTTCTTCCATTGACGTCTTCGTCTTCCATGGAAACATTTCTCCTATGAATAGTTATCTTCTGTCTCGATAACCTACTGTGAATCTCTGTTGATAGGTCGTTTGAAGTGAACTTATCCATCATTTTCATGGAGTAAAATTCTGTCTCTTGATTTTTCCTGATACTGCTGTCGGTCACTGAGGGCCCTAGATGAGCATCCCTGCTTCAACCTGTCATCCGTTATCTCCTCCCACCAGCTGCACATGTCGATATGCTTGTCTCGTACCCCCTCATTGGCAAGCTAGTCCACAACTTTGTTAGCTTCCCTGCGAACATGCACCAACCTAAGAGTTCTCAGCATTCTTAGGTGTGCTTGGATTCTTTGGTAGACTTGCAGAAGCCACCAATGTTCTGAGATTTTCTCTGGAGCAGCGCCATCATTTATCCTCTTCACTGAGTTAATGACTAATTCTGAGTCAGCCTCACTGATGACATTGTGAATGTTGTACTTGAGCAGTACTTCCAGGCATAATTCCATTGCCATGAGCTCAGCCATATTGTTGGTTGCTTTTCCTAGATAACTATGGAAGATGACTTGTATGTTTCCTTCCTCATCCCTCAAGACCCCTCCATATCCTGCTTCTCTTGGATTCCCTTTTGAGGCCCCATCTATGTTAAATTTTAAAAATCCATGAGAAGGGGGTTTCCATGAAGACTTTTCTACTGAGGTATTCTTGTTAATCTGCATAGAACCTTGAGGGGGATGAACCTTGAGCTCTAACTTCTCCAATATTTTGGCCTCTCTTTGTCCGATGGGTTTGCAAGTAGCTGCAATTCCCAGGATATGAACAGTCTCTTTGAGTTGTTTAAGGATTAGCTTAAGGATGCTGCTCACTGGACTCACTTTCTCCTTGAAAATCTTGTTGTTGCACTCCTTCCAGACATTCCAGATTATGAATCCTGGGGTCAGCATCCAGGCGGAGTTAATGATCTCATTATCCGAAAAAAAATTCCGCCAATTCTTCAAAGTAGTAATGATGTCAATAACATTTCTGTGTGTCTGCTCGAAGACTTCTCCAACCCAATTCCAAAGTATTGTAGTGAAAGTGCATCTATTCAGGAGATGATTTGTAGTTTCTTCCTATTGTCTACATAAGTGACATCTTGAGGGGCCAACAAAGCCTCTTTTTCTTAGGTTATCCCATGTCAGAATCTTGCCCTATTGAACCAGCCACTTGAACAGTTTGACTTTCATCCAATGAGGATTTTCCTAGATTTCTTTCCACATCTTATCAATGTTTGGAAGGTTAAGCCCTGAATCTATCCTTTTGGCTTCCTTAAGGTTGAAGATACCTACCTTGTTCTTTCCCCATCTTAGTTGATCGTTCAAGTTTGAGTTTAAGATTTGTCTCTTGTCTAAAATACCTTTAAGGGCTATAGCTTGAGTATGTAGCATGCCCATTCCACTGTAATCTAGAAGTTTCCATGTTCTCCATTTCCCATTGTTCCTTGATTGGTCCCAATAGTCACTTACCCACCTTAATCCTTTGTTGATGGTATTGGTGTGAATGTCTGCTAATTCTTCACTTCAGAGATTGTCCTCCTGCTGCCAATTATCCTCCCAGAACCAGGCCAGGTTTCCATTTATGATCTCCCAGAAACTGTGATTTTGGACTAGGGCCCTGTTCTCCCATGCCCTATTCCAAATTGCAGAACCTTTTACTTGTCTTGTCATTCTGATTAGATTCTTCTCCTGCCATTCTCTAGCATATTTTTGCTTCCAAAGTTTTGCCCAGGGGGCTTGTATTTCTTTTAGCCATCTCCACCAGATTTTGGCACCAAGAACTCTATTAAGAATTCCTGGGTCATGAAGACCCAAGCCACCATGGGACTTAGGTTTGCATACTTTGTCCCATGCCACAAGGGCCCATTTCTTCTTTTCTTCACCTTTCCCCCAGAGAAAGTCTCTCTGAATGTTTCTTATATTAGTAATTACACCAGTTGGTGCTGGAATGGCAGATATCATATAGATAGGGATACTTTGGAGGATAGCCTTCGTGAGAATCAATCTCCCTACTAGATTTAGTGCTCTATTTGTCCATTTGCTAATCTTATCTTTTAGCCTATTAAGAACAGGCTCCCAGATATCCTTGTGTAGCGGTTTGTCAGTGAGAGGAACTCCTAGGTACTTCGCAGGCAGTGACTCCCTTTGAAAGCCCAAAATTCTGGAAAGATTTATTTGTATTGAAATATCCATATTGAAAAAGAAAATCTTTGATTTAGTAAGACTTACCTCTGTGCCTGCTGCCCTAGCAAACTCACTCAGAATCTATTTGAATGCTTTGGCTTCCTTGACAGTGGGTATGCCTTGAAGCATAGTATCATCCACAAATTACTGATGTGTCACCATGTCCCCACCTTGAGTGAGTCTCGGACCCTAAATTCTCCCTTCCTCCTTAGTAGCTCTGATTTCTCTCCATAACCCTTCCATCATTAGAATGAAAAGGAAAGGAGAAAGTGGATCTCCTTGCGTGAGACCTCTAGAAGGCTTGAAGGTTTTGGAAGGAGAGCCATTGAGAAGAATTGAACAACTGGCAGTGGTAACTAGCACCATAACCCATTTAATCCAATTGTAATCAAATCCATAGGCTTTTAATATTACTCTTATGTACGACCAGCTAAGTTTGTCATAGGCCTTTTCTATGTCTAGCTGCATTATCATTCCTGCTTGTTTGTTAGTAATGAGTGAATGAACCATTTCATGTGCTTGAATTATATTATCTAGAATTTGTCTTCCTTCCACATAGCCTGTTTGCTCCTCTGACACTAGGGTTGGGAGGAGTGGTTTGAGACGGTTGGAAATGACTTTGGATATAATTTTGTATATCACATTGCATAATGCTATAGGTCTGAATCTGTCTGGAGAGGTGGCGTTTTCCTGTTTGGGGATTAAGGCTATGAAAGATTCATTGAGCGCCTTTAAGACTGTCTTAAATCTTCGAGAGTCTTCCACTACCTCCAAGATGTCCTGTTTCACTGTTCACCAACAAGCTTTGAAAAAGTCCACATTAAAGCCATCCGGGCATGGTGATTTCCTGTTTTGCATCTCTTTCATAGCTTCCTCAATTTCTTCCTCTGTTACTGGTCTATTGAGATTGAAATTATCTTCTCTGGTAACCAATTTAGGGATGTACTGAGTAAATATTTTCATAAACTGGTATCTGTCTTCTGAGGTTTCCTCAACAATTTTTTGAAAATGCTGGAGTAGAACCTTCTCCATCTCTTCATGAGTGTTTCTCTCTATACCATGCTGATATGTAAGTTTCACAATTCTATTGTTGTTTCTGTGAGCTATGGTGGATCTGTGAAAGAATTTGGTGTTTCTCTCCCCTTCTTTAATCCATTGTACTCTGGATTTCTATCTCCAGAATATTTCCTCTTGAAGACATCTGTTGTCCCACTCCTGCTGGAGTGACTCTGCCATCTCTTTCCTTTCATCTGTATAGCCTTCTGTGATAAGAATCTGGTTTATTTCCTTTAGTTTCTTTTCCACATCTCTTTTAGCTTTGAAGATGTTACCAAATTCCTTTTTATTCCACTCTTTGAGTCTACCTTTAATGTGTTTGAGCCTGCAGTGTAGAAGGAACATCTTTGTACCTTGAAGGTGAAGCTCTTCCTTCCACCATTTTTCAATGTTTGTGAGGAAATATGAATGTGTGAGCCAAGCGTTCTCAAACCTGAAGGGGGTGTTCCTTGGTTTACCAAAAATAGAAGCTTCCAATTGGATAGGCCAATGATCTAAACCCCTAGAAGGTAGTATGAGTGTAGTAATGTTGCTTCCCCTGAGAAGAAGCTCCTCTGAAACAATAAATTTGTCCAATTTTGAGGCTACTTAGGTAGGGCCCCCTCTTTTGTTATTCCAAGTGAAGATTCCATTACTTGTTTCCACATCAACCAATTCATATTGGTGATGAAGTTCTAGAAGGCAACTGAGTCTCTACCGAGTGTTCTTGTAAGGTCCTTAGGTTGATAACTCGGTTGGGCGCCGGGCGGACCGGGCGCGGGCAGGCGCACAAGACGGGCGCACGGGCAGACGCGCGGGTGAGCGCATACGGCGAGTGCACACACACGACAAAGCGACGTTTCTACAAGTTAAGAGCGACGAAAGTCATGTGACCAGTTTACGACACTTACGAAATAACACTTGAAATGAAATGCGATGAAGGGAACTTATACCCAGCAATGCGTGGATACGTTGGAGGGTTGGCCGACGGTTCTAAAGGAGTTGCAAGGGGTGTGTATGGCATTTGTGGGGCGGTCGGCTGGGCAGCCCACCCACATGCTATGGTGACTATATATTGGCATACGTTGGAGCATCAAAACTCATCATTCGAACTTGGACAAGCACTTCGCATAAGAGCTCAAGAAGACAAGTGCGCAGATATAGAAGGACTTGCGCATAGCTCATGCGCACTTCTTGAAGGCGTTCACTTGGTGATACTTGGAGTTGGTCGAAGGTTGGGCAAGGTGTGCCCAGGGTTGTCTAGAGTGCAGATTTGTGCCAGGATTGACGAGGGTGTCTTGGTGGCTCGGGTGAGCACCCGCCCATCGTGCAAGGTGTGCACAAAGGTTGTAAAGGCTGTTTTGCCTATGTTGTAAAGAGACTAAGTATAGGCTTGGAGTTTGCCAAGCATACTTGTGATGATTGTATTATAAAGAAATATTGAATATTATATATTGTCAGGTAGACTCAATGTTCAGGGAGTTGCCCCTCCCTTTATACTGTGCAATTGTTGTTCTCTTTTATAATTGCTGTGGATAATGAATGAGCATGGGTGTTCATTAGTATAAAGGATAAACATAATATTACTTGTTTGCGAAACACAAACTAAGTAAGGAAAAGTGAATTAGGCGTAGTCCATGAACATTAGTATTGGTGAAAAGAAAGTGTTTGGTGGTGCCGCACCTCGCTATAAATGGTTGGAAGACTACCGCAGGTGTAGGGGCGTGACAGGTGGTATCAAAGCAGGGTTGCTCATGACAGGTGAAGCTGATTCAAGATATTAAAGGTTGAAGCTGCTTGTGAACAGGTTCAGGTCTTGAAGCATTGAAGCTGATACACATCCTAACAAGTGGTTTGGAGTTGGTGAGCAGGGTTTCTCGTGACAGTGAAGCAGGTACTTGCAGGTGAAAGAGGTTGGTGAAACACTTCCTGATAAGTGTTGCATCAAGGACTTGGGTTGCAGGAATCTTGGTGCAGCTGTTGGATGGTCAAACTAGATTGCAAAAAAGAAAGAAGCTGTTAGAGATGGCAGCTGAATCTCAGTCTGGGTCTAGTCATCATGGTGTGCAGGATGCTACCATCACACTTATGGAGAAAGTGTTGGTGAGAATGGATGTTATGGAGACTTCCTGGGATAAGAAGATGGACTTGCTCGCTAAAGAACAAGAGGCCAATTCGAAGGTGAAGGAAAAACTCAATGAACTCCAAACACAACACGATGAACTCCGGACACAATATGAGTACACTGATCTTATGTGTACACAACTTGAAATAAGGGTCAAGGAGGTTGAAGAAACAAGGGATCAGGGTCTTGCAGGGATTGTGAACTTGAAGAAATCTCTTGACGAAGCCAAAGATGAGATCGCGGTGTTGAAGAAGGCCGTGAGGCATAACTCAGGTGGAGGAGTGCCTCATGTGAAGGTCAAGGAACCAGAATCTTATGATGGCACAAGGAATGAAAAGACTCTTGGCAACTTTCTATGGGACATGGAGCAATACTTGGAATGGTTGGGTCTATCTGATGATGAGACAAAGGTCAAGGTAGCTGCTCAGTTCTTAACAAAGGATGCTAAGATGTGGTGGCGAAGGAGGTTGGATCAGATTGCCAATGGCAGTGCTGATGACATTACTTCGTGGGATGACATGAAGAAGGCTTTGCAGACCCATTTCAGTCCTCAGGATGAGACATGGGAAGCAAGGATGAAGATTAAGTACATAAACCAGATCGGGAGCCTACAAGCATATCAGCGGGAGTTTGCAAGTGCAGCTCTGGAACTTCCTGACATGGCAGAGATAGACAATGTGTTCAACTTCATTATTGGGTTGAAGCCTTCGACATGCAATGAAGTGAATAGGCAGAAGATTAAGACACTTGAGGAAGCTTTTGTTGCTGTTGACAGGTTGGTGGAGCATTATGATGAGACTTCTGATGATAAGAAGAAGAAGTCCGATAAGCCGAAAGACAAGAAGAAGGATGATGTTTTGAAATCAGATGATAGTTCGAAGACGAGGAAAGCCTTGAAGTGTTGGATATGTGCTGGACCACACACGGTGAAGAATTTTCCTTCAAAAGTGGCCGCTATTGCACAATCTGATACGAAGAATGAAGGTGCTTCTGTGGGGATGATGCAGATACTTGGTGTTTCTGCTACTACGGAGGTGGTCTCTAGGAGGGATCCTAAGAGGAACAGATTGGAGTATTTTCGAATGAAGGTTGGAGGTGCTGATGTACTCACTATGGTGGATAGTGGGGCTTCTCACAACGTCATGGGCGAGGATATTGCGAGAAGAATTGGGCTGAAATTTGTACCGGCAAAGGCATAGATGAAGACAATGAATTCTCCTCCTATTGAAATTATTGGTATAGCTGAGAGGGTGGACACTACACTTGGTGAATGGACAGGGAAGGTTGACTTCACTATAGTGCGGATTGATGACTATGAAGCTGTATTGGGGATGGAATTCATGAAACAATTTGATGCTATGATTGTTCCACATTTGAAGAAGCTCTACATTTATGATGGAAGGGAAGATGTACCCATTGGTGTGACAAGGCCTGATTGTAAATTGGGAGTGATGCAAATGGAGGATGAGAAGAGAATGGGAGACATGAGTAAGCGGTTGTCTACTGTTGAGGAAAAGCTTACCGAGCAGTCATTAGTCATCAGGTCACTTTCAGATAGCATCTTGGACTTATCAAGAAGGCTAGAGTTGGTTGAGGATGATGATGATGATGAGGAGGTGTATGTGAGGCTGGATGTCCAAAAGGAAGACCGGGTTGCTTATCTACAGAGGATGCAGATTGAGGATCCTGACAGGTGGATCAAATTGATTAGTGAGGGAGAGCCTTAGGCTCTACTCCCTCTACATCTTCTTAGGTGGATGAGAAGATGGGGCTCATTGTTAGCTTCTCATGGCAGTGAGTCCCTAAACATGTTGAGCAGGTATGATTGATGGTGCAGGGATGGCTTGGCATCAAGCATCATGACATGTTGCAGATGGGATGGATGGAGTTTCCATGGACCTGAGCATGGATTGCACTTATGGAGATAGATTCTTGATGAGTCAAGAATGTGGCAGGATGTTTTGAGGAACAACTGATGATGGCATGAGGATGTTCACTCTCATGGTTTGAGTGTGATAGTTGGATTAGCTACCCAACTAGTTCAGACATGGGGTCGTGAAGTGTGCAGAGATGTGTTAGCATTGTGTTGGAGTATTATGACAGAGGTTCACATGGGGATACATGATGAGGTCGACACGAGATGTTGCAGTGGAGATTGTGGCAAAGGAGTCGATGATCATGGAGCGAGATGATATCTGTTGGAGGACATACCGTTGAGGTGTATACCTTGGTATGGTGAGCTTGGTGGCAGTTGGTCACTAAGGTGGAGACATGATAGAAATGAAGTTCTACATATGTTGCAGGGATGTTTGCCTTATGTGGAGGAGTTGACATCATGAATAATGATGATCTTGGTGGATGGCTACCGGGATGATATGTTGTCCAGGACGACAACGATTTCAGGTGGAGGAGGATGTAAGGTCCTCGGGTTGATAACTTGGTTGGGCACCGGGCGGATCGGGCGCGGGCAGGCGGACACGACGAGCGCACGGGCGGATGCGTGGGTGAGCGCACACGACGGGCGCCCGGGCGCGCACACAAGACAAAGCGACGTTTCTGCGAGTTAGGAGCGACGAAAGTCATGCGACCAGTTTACGACACTTATGAAATAACACTTGAAATGAAATGCGATGAAGGGAACTTATACCCAGCAATGCGTGGATACGTTGGAGGGTTGGCCGACGGTTCTAAAGGCGTTGCAAGGGGTGTGTATGGCATTTGTGGGGCGGTCAGTTGGGTAGCCCACCCACACGCTATGGTGACTATATATTGGCATGCGTTGGAGCATCAAAACTCATCATTCGAACTTGGACAAGCACTTCGCATAAGAGCTCAAGAAGACAAGTGCACAGATATAGAAGGACTTGCGCATAGCTCATGCGCACTTCTTGAAGGCGTTCACTTGGTGATACTTGGAGTTGGTCGAAGGTTGGGCAAGGTGTGCTCGAGGTTGTCTAGAGTGCAGATTTGTGTCGGGATTGACGAGGGTGTCTTGGTGGCTCGGGTGAGCACCCGCCCATCGTGCAAGGTGTGCACAAAGGTTGTAAAGGCTTTTTTGCCTATGTTGTAAAAGAGACTAAGTATAGGCTTCAAGTTTGCCAAGCATACTTGTGATGATTTTATTATAAAGAAAGATTGAGTATTATATATTGTCGGGCAGACTCATTGTTCAGGGAGTTTCCCCTCCCTTTATACTGTGCAATTGTTGTTCTCTTTTATAATCACTATGGATAATGAATGAGTATGGGTGTTCATTAGTATAAAAGACAAACATAATATTACTTGTTTGCGAAACACAAACTAAGTAAGGAAAAGTGAATTAGGCGTAGTCCATGAAAATTAGTATTGGTGAAAAGAAAGTGTTCGGTGGTGCCGCACCTCGCTATAAATGGTTGGAAGACTACCGCAGGTGTAGGGGCGTGATAGTTCTAGTTCATCTTTTCTTCTCCATGAGTGATTTTGTTATGTTAAAATCTCCTCCAAGAATCCAAGGTAGAGCTGGGTATCTCTTCTTCATATCCTCCAGTGTTGTGAGGAGTCGAAGTTTGTCCTCCATTGGCTGCGGACCATAGACATTGGTGATCATGTAACATTGTCTGTCACCCACTGGTTGGAAAATCAGAGAAAGGTGATGTCTGGATGCCTCCGCATCAATCACACCAAATTTCTGTGGATCCCATAGAGTGAGAATGCCACCAATAGATTTATTTGCCTTAACTTCAAGGTATTCATATCTATTTAACCATTTGCTATGTTTTTCGCAGATCCTCTCCACCGAGCATTTTTTTTCCTGTATGAATACTATGTCAGGTTTTTCCTCTCTGATCCTTTTACCTAGATTCCTCTATTTTCTTCTGCTCCCTAGTCCTCTAATGTTCCAGGTTGTGATTTTTATTGAGGTGGGGTTTTAAAGGAGTAACTGGAAAGGTCTTTCATCCTTCTTGAGTCAATCATGAGTTTGCCACACTCCAGTAGTAGTTCTTTCTGTCTTTTTCTTCCCCTCCTCTTGCCTGGATTCTTTGTTAGTTTTCATGTTATTAATCCTATTAAGGAAGTCCCTTTGTTTTCCTGGTTGTCATGTCCTCTTTTGACTCCTGCAACTGTTTGATGTGACTTGTTAAGGAATATTTGTTGGACCTTGTCCCCATCCTCTTGAGGGATGGAGTTTATTCCCAGGTTTCCTCCTTGTTCTAGAAACTTTTCCAGCTCTAGGTTCTCCCTTTCTAGGATCTCTTGCAAGTCTTGATCCTCTGTACCACTTTCACTTTAAGTCATTTCTGGTCTTTTTCTATTTCCATGGTACTCAAAGGGTCCATCGTGTGTTCATTCTGTTCCTGAGTGAACTCCATGCTGGTCTCTTTTCGTTTCCCCCTTGCTCTTTGATTCTATGTACTCTCTTGATCCCCTCCATCTGCTTCTTGTTCGCCTAAGATCTCAAAATTGTTGTAACTTTTGGTTTTATCATTTGCAATAGGGTTATTTTGTTTCTTCCTTCCCCATCCTTTTCCTTTTCCTCCTACTTTGGTGAAACCTGTCTGGTCTTTCCCTTTACTGGTGTTTAGGTTTTCCTCCCTTCTATTAAGAGGACAGTCTCTAGATAGGTGCCCATGCTCATGACATTTGTGACAACTGAACGAGAAATGTTCATAGTCAACTATTTGAACCCATTCCTCGTCATAGACTTCTAGAGTGACCTCATGTGGAAGGGCTCCTGATAGGTCCATCTCCACACATATACGGGCATAGGATATATATTTTCCCTGTAGAGTTGCCTTTGAAATTTTTAAGAAATGACCTAATTTATTGCCTATAGCTTTTAAAGACTCTGGCATCTAGTAATCTAAAGGTAAGGAGTATAGTCTAATCCATACCAATACCGAAGTGAAGGTTTCTCGTTCTGGCACAAAGTTCATCGTCCATGGCTGCATATAGAGACCAGCAACTGCAAAGAAGTATGGTCCTCCTTCAAAAATCCTGTCTCTGTCTTCCATGTTCGTAAACACCACAGTAAAAAAACCTTTGGATCCAAGATGTTTATTTAACTCCCCCTTTGGTTTCCAGTTGTATCTTATCCAGGTGGACAACACTTTCTCTAATGGCCATATTCCGATAAATTTGCATATGATGGCATAGTTTGCCATGTGATCCCTATGCGCTTGCAGAGCTGGATCATTCAGAATAACCCGAGGTTTAGTTATGGTCTTGGGTTTACAGGGCCCCATCTTGGCTCTGTTCTCTATTCCTTGACCTTTAACTTCCTCTTTCTCCTCCTGATGGTCTTCTTCATGGGCCCCTTGATCTACATGGGTTTTGCTGCCTTCCGCCTTCTGAGCTTCGGTGTTTTCTGTCTTGACTTCCAAGGGTTGTGGAGGTTTGTTCTTTTTCCCTCCTCTTCCTTTGTTTGCTACCATATTACTGTAGGAGGGAGTGGAGCTCCCTCCTCCCTGTGCCTCCATGGGTGCCTGTTGCCCTCTGTCACTCGCTTAGTTAAACCCTAGAACTCTCTATAGAAAAAAGTCTTTGCTTTTCCCTCCTTATAAAATCAAATACTTAAGAGCTTGAAAATTTATTATTATTTCTAATTATGATCAATAAATAATATGCCATAAATCTAAAAAATAAAAAATAAAAAATAAAGGTTTTTTTTTTTTTTTTTAAACCAGATCCCTTAGCATATAAACTTTTCATACTTGTCCATAAATAATATCACATAAATCTATTAAAAAAAAAAAAAGATTTTTTTTTTATTTTTATTTTTTATTTTAAGCCAGATCCATTAGCATATAAACTTTTCATACTTGTCAATACTATGTTAGCAATCTCTTACCCTCATTTATTTATTTCCTAGTGAGGGAAAATCAAACTACATATTACATATTTATTTATTCATTTAGGGGAAAACAAATTCATATAACTGAGTGCTTCCATAACGTTCTATATTAATAATAAAAATTATTCAAAATTTAGACGTCCAGAATATAATGGTAACGTGATGCATCAATTACCTAAAATAGTAATTGATGCATTAAACCTAAAATTTACAATGTAACGAGAGATCCGGTAAGGAGGATTTTGAAAAGCAGTGGCCAGAAAAGTCATGACGATAGACAAATATGACATATGATCCTGTAAGTGGGATCTTAGAATTTGGTAGGCATCTGATGGGGATCTTGGAGAGGATGAAGCTCAGAAGCTCATTTGGAAGAGAGGCAGCTTTGTCTGAACCCACTGGCGTCGTGCTGATGTTGATTGCCACGGCTCTACAATTTCCCGTAAAAATCGGGTGTACTGTGCGTCCTCATATTTCTCTGGCAATTCAAATCTCAGATCTTCAAGTGCAGGGGCGCTCTGAAGCAGACAAGCCATCACATCCATTTCTCGTTCGTCAAATCTGTTTATTTCTACCATCATATACCGCAGATTGCCGAGTGGAGGGCTCAAACGCGGTGGTATCTGATCTCTACCTAATTCCTGTATTGCATTACAAAGAGAAATCCATTTTAACAATTGAATTCAATAGCAAAAACACAGAAATTAAATTAATTAAACTATTTCTTACCAGAAGAAATAAGCCACTTATTCTCAGACACTCAAGATGAGGAAGCCCCTGAAGCAGGCTGATAAGAGGAACAACCATCTCTTTTTTCCTTTCAAACAACGGACAAATGTGGATTCCTAGCTTTTTCAAAGCTTTGAAACTCCCCACTATCTCAACAAATCGCTGAGCCGAGATACTGTCCACGGCGAAAGTCGAATCCATTTCCAATCCAATCACATTTATTTCGCTCTGCATTTCTAGTGCAACAATCCCAACTGAAAGCTCGTGAAAGAACACCCCATTCACTCTTAAATCATCTACCAAACATACCTGAATGCTTCTAATTTTGGGGCAGTTCACTGTTAAAGCCTCTATGCCATCCCATACCAGTACATCTAAAAGCAAAATGTTGTGAGCGGAGATGGTGGGCCTCTTCAGGCCATCGCAGTAAGTTATTTCAAGTTTTTGCAGAAGTGGGCAATGCGATGTAAAGCAGGCCAATGAATCATCTGTCTCTGAAGGAGCAAGTAATGAGATGGTTGAATCCAGAGGAGTGTGTTGGAATATGGGTGAGAATGAAAGTGGTGAGTGTGAGCGTAGTGAGATGAGTGCAAAAGAAAAGGGCAGGAGGTGGGATTTCTTTTACCGTGGAATAGCTGAGATTCAGGTGTTGGACATTCTTGTCTGCTGCATACTGCACCCATTTCCATACGCTTTCGCGGCTAAATTCCCATTCCCAGTTGTTATGAAATGGGGGGGTGCGAGTGCCTGTAGTGTCGTTGAAAAGATGAAAAGCCTCCAGATCCGAGGAATGAGATTGCAGAATGCATGAGATTGCATTCTCTGCCATGGAGATCGATAATGGATCTGGTGTGACAGACCCCTGGAAGAGGAGATAGGGAGAGAATATGAGTTGGGGTATTTGAGTGTAGAGAAACCTCCATCTTTTCGAAAGAACGGAGCATCTGACTGCCTCTCCGATTGGAAGTTTAGAGAGGATGACGCCCAGAATCTCATTTGGAAGGGAGGAAAACTTGTCTGAAGGTACCGGCATGATGATGTTTGGCAGTGTTCAACTAATATTTACTGCGAAACGTGGGATGCGGAATGAAAAGATTGGGAGGTTGAAGGGACAGTCGGCAGGGCCTAGAGCCTAGAACGAGCGATTTTGAACCCGATAAGGAGAGATTATTATCCTAGATCTATCTTAAATACAAATATATTTGTATGAGCTTATATTATTTAAATATTTTATATATTTTTATGAGTCTATATTATTTAAATGTTTTATATGGTTATATTTTTTAGATTTTTAAATTTTTTTATTTTCGTTAATATGATCAAAATTCACATCAAACTGGGTTGTAGAACTAATTTCTTGAGTCAATGAAAGTCCAGTAAAGTGGGGAGAAGCTGTTACTTTCTCACTAAGGCTCAGAATAAAATATTTTAAGATTGAGATAAAGATATATATTTTATTTATGATTAGCTAGTCAAATTTAATTGGTCAATGTTAAAAGTTCAGAAACGAGATTAAATAAATGATTAATTAAAATACAGATGTATTTCAAAATTTCAATGTTATGGTCCCCCTCAGGTAGCTCAAGTGGCCATGGCCTTTGAATGAAGTCTCTCTTGGGTTCGAATCTTGTGCTACCCTCCCCCTGGGAGTTCAGAAAATAGATTAAATAAGTGATTAGATGTCAAGAGAGTCAAATTCTTAAAATATAGATGTATTTCAAAATTTCAATGTTATGGAAGTGGCCATGGCAGTTGAATGAAGTCACACAAAACCGGCTTAGGTTCAAATCTTGTGCTACCCTCCCTGGGGAGTTCAGAAAATAGATTAAATAAGTGATTAAATGTCAAGAGAGTCAAATTCTTAAAATATAGATGTATTTCAAATTTCAATGTTATGGTCCCCGTGGGGTAGCTTAAGTGGCAATGGCCATTGAATGAAGTCTCGCAGGAATCTTGTGCTACCCTCCACCTAGGGACTTGCAAAAGTCATTTTAATTAACTAATTAAATGACATAAAATATTACTTTAATAATAAATTATGAAAATTTATTATAGAATTTAAAAATATAACATAGTAAGTGGGATAAAGCAAATATTTTAAAGTTTAAATTTTATTGTGGTATATAAAATGTTTATATAAATTTATTTTAAGTTTAATTTATTAAATATATTTATTTAGATTTATTTTAATTTGAGATAAAATTAAAAGTTTAGTGGGATCAAGTAAGGAGTTAGGAGGGTTTTCATTTGGTATTGTTGCTTTTCACGATGGATTAGGCTTCATCTCAACAAATACCATGTGCTATGCAATATCATGAGTTTGTAAAATTTTCACCGAAGATCTTGGGTTCGAATCTTGTGCTACCCTCCCCCATAGGGATGTGCAAAAGTCATTTTAATTAATTAATTAGATGGCATAAAATATTACTTTAATAATAAATTATGAAAATTTGTTATAGAATTTAAAAATATAACATAGTAAGTGGGATAAAACAAATATTTTAAAGTTAAAATTTTATTGTGGTATATAAAATGTTTATATAAATTTATTTTAAGTTTAATTTATTAAATATATTTAATTAGATTTATTTTAATTTGAGATAAAATTAAGAGTTTAGTGGGATCAAGTGAGGAGTTAGGAGGGTTTTAAGTTGGTATTGTTGCTTTTCACAATGGATTAGGCTTCATATTAACAAATACCATGTGCTATGCAATACCATCGGCTTGTAAACCAATATAGATAAATCCATAAAATCACCAACATAAACTTTTATATAGTTATTATTATTTTTTTCCAGATTTTAAATTTATGCGAATAAATAGATAAAGTAGCTAAGGATAATAGCCTACCATAACCTCATAAATTTATAATCACCCTTACCATCTATGAGTTTTCGGGTCATTGATAATGGGTGGAGTGTCCACTTGAAACATGGGATAAGAATGTTATGCAACCAACTCACATAATAGAAGAAGAAATAGATCAATACCTTCAAAATTTGCCTCTTCAAGGGGGCAACCTCCTTTACATTACATAAATGAACTATTCTTGGATGATACAAATGACAAGACCTCCTTTTTATATATAGGAGTCTAAGGGGTCATGATATAATTAGAGCCTACATAACGATAATATTGTAAGGGCACAACAATAACACTAGTGAGCTTCTATGCAGTAGAATAATAAAAATATGGGGACTACATGGGAACAACAATAAAATAAGGGGGTTTCACTAATAACAATAAGGGCTTACACTAGGAGTATAGGGACCTAACATGCACCTATCCTCCAAAAAGGTGGTGTCCTCAACGCTTGAGTAGTTTTGGATGCTTCTGTATAAAATTCTCATCCTCCCATGTGGAATCTTCAACAAGTAAGTTCTTCCACTTGATGAGATACTTTGAAATTGATCGATTTAGTAGTTGGTGGGTTCTTGATTCCGTGACTGCTTTAGGTTCCGATATGATTTTTCCCACCTCGTCAAGTTTCGACAATATTGTTTGAACTGGGAGCTTGTCTCCTATAACCTTCTTTAAGCATGAAACATGGAAAACTAGATGCACTCACAAAGATGCAAGAAGCTCCAATTTGTATGCCATAGTGCCAATATTTTACAACACCTTGTAAGGACCATAATACTTTGGTGATAATTTATTATCCTCCTTAGCTTGCTTGAGGAACATTTTTTTTTATGGTTGTAGCTGTCAAAATACCAAGTCGCCTACATCAAAACTTCTTTCACTGCGATGTTGATATGCCTGTTGTTTCATTCGATTCTGCGCCAAAGTAAGCCAATCCTGTAAGAGTTGGAGAACTTGTTGTTGATTCTTGATGTGATCTTCCATTGGTTGAACCTTATAATATTCTCTTAAAGATGATGTGATGGATGGTGGATGATCTCCATAAAGTGCCATAAATGGGGTCATTTTTGCTCAAGCATTATACCACCATTCAACTAGAGGTAACCACTTAACCCATTGTGTTTTTTTATCAGATACAACACAACGAAGATATCCTTCCAAACATTTTTTCACTATCTCCGTTTGTCCATCTATCTTGAGAGTTTGAGGAGTGGTAATTCCTGCCAATGCATTACGAGATATGGTTGGATTCATTTCTTCTTTCTTTGGGGTTGGTTCCTGGTGTATATCCTCTTCCTTTAACATTTCTTGATTATTTTCTTCCTCCTCTTCACAATATATGTAAAATAATTTCTTCTTAGCACACTTATGACCTTTAGTGTATTTTCTATCACAACTGTAACGAAGCCCTTTTGATCTTTTTTCTTCTAATTGTTGTGGTGTTGACCTTCTAGGTTGTGGAAGGCTAGGATAAAAAAAAATTCCATCTTTATAGTTGTGAGTGGTAGGATTCCTTGTTGCCATAATTTTTCTTTCCACTTTTCTGGCCACCTTGAATGCCTTCTCTAATGAATAAAGTTCCCAAAGGTGAACTTCATGTTGGATGTTATCATTTAATGTCCCTATGAAGATGTCAATCATATGCTCCTCTAGAATATCGTTTATCCATATATTCAATTTTTGGAAGTTCTTAATGTGCTCTGCCATTGAACCCTTTTGATCGAGATTTATCAATTAGCTAAAGAAGTTATTTCTCTTTGTATCTTCATAATGTGCTATCATTTCCTCTGTAAAAATTGGCCAAGTGACAAGTGGTTTACGAGAAAAAATCCATCTATACTATACAAATTGATTGTGTTCTAAATATAAAGATGCAATGTGTACCTTTTGTGAGGGTTGAACATCATTTAGATCAAAATATGGCTCCATTTGTAGCATCCAAGATACCGAATACTTGCCATCAGACTTCCTCATATCTATATTTGGAATGTGGTGGGCGTCCAATCCAATGTTAGATTCTATGAAATCACGATTAAAATTTATTTTGTTCTCATTATGAGTTTCCTTTACTACCTTTTCGTCATTAGGAAGAATTTCTTGTAGAAATTTTGTCCAACCTTCCTTCAAACCTTCCCTATCTTTCTTCAAATATTCCATCTTGCCTTTCAATTCTTCTTCTATACCATTGATATTAGCTTCCATGGCATAGATAAAAATATTTACCTTAGCTTCTCTTACTTGTTGTTTTATTTCCACAGAGGCCCACATGAGAGCTTAGTCATTAGTCTAGCCCTGCAATTCCCATTGTTTATCTACACCAACAGAACTTTTCAGTGCTCACAGACCTTGTCAATGCGTTTGCAGTATTCTTCAAAGTGTCCATCTTTACCAACAACATCTTTTTATCCTCAACCATATCCCTCACAAAGTGCTACTGAACATCAATGTGCTTTGTCTTTGAATGATAAGAAGGGTTCTTTACCAATAAAATTTCACTTTGGTTGTCACAGTCTATCCTTATAGCTCATTGTACTAACCCCATACTTGAATACAATCTTTGAAACCAAACTGCTTCCTTGCTTGCATGAGTGGCTACCATGTATTATGCCTCTGTAGTTGAAAGTTCCACTACAGACTGTCTCTTACTCATCCAACTGACTGCACCTCCAAATAGGTTACACACATACCCACTTGTAGATCTTCTTTGATCCAGATCTTCAACCCAGTTTGCATAAAAAAAAGCCATGCATGTCCAAAACTATGTTCAATCTTGGTTTTCATTGGTAGCACAAACCATAATCACTAGGGCCATACAAATTCCTGAAAGCCGCCTTCACTATTGTCCAATGCTCCTTCCCTGTTTTGGACATAAACCTGCTCAATACTCCCATTGCATGTAGAATGTCTAGTCTAGTACATACCATTTCATACATCATGCTACCAACTTCACTTGCATATGGAACATGAGACACGTCCTCTTCCTCTTCTTTTGTCTAGGGACATTGCTGAGTAGATAACTTTAGACCTACAAGAATAGGAACCTTCATCGATTTACTATCCTGCATATTAAACCTTTCCAGTATTGTCTCGACTCTCGACATACTTCTTATGGTTTAACCAGAGCTTCCTATTTTCCCGATCTTGTTTAATTTCCATGCCCAAAATATAGTTTGCAGCACCAAGATCTTTCATGTCAAATTTGGAGGAGCTTTAGATTTATAGTCCCTTTTGAAGTTCCCCTTCTTTCCGCATTTCCAACACACCTATACAGGTTTACCTAGATATTTAGATCTCTCTCTAGATTTAGATCTCCCACTCCACGACTTATTTTTATTTCTATTCTAGGAACATTCTCTTACAGAAAAGGCATCGCCATTCTGGCCCTCCATATTTTTCTATCGCATCTCATCCGACAGCAAGGATGAAACTATTTCATCAAACTACAAGGCAGTTTCATTGCTACCTATTGCCACAGCTAGACTATCCCACGAATATGGTAGAGAACACAACAAATTGATGCACTTATCTTCATCTGAAATTTTAATATCAATAGATAATAACTAGCTTACCACAATATTAAAGGCATTAAGTTTCTCTATCATCAAGTATCCATCTTTCATCCTCAGGTTATACAACTTTTTCTGTAGGAACAATTTATTCACAAGACACTTAGATTGGTACAAAGTCCCTAACTTGTCCCACAAAGCCTTCGCTGAAGCTTCCCCTGATACATTCAGCAATACTGAATCTGAGACACACAATCATATTGTGATCTTTTCCTTCTGATTCAATTTCACCCAGTCTTCAGCTGAAATTTTTGCTGGTTTAGTACTTGAATCTACCATGATCCACTGATCTTTATCCCCCAGCAGATCGCCCAACTTGATTTTCCACAACTCAAAACTCTGACCATTAAATTTCTCGATCTCTATATTTCCACTACTCGCCATCTTCTTTCACCACAAGAATTGATCCAACAGATCTCCCACTTAACAGGGTCTACCACATGCCCAAGAAAAACCCCTCAGCAACAAAGGTGTCCCCTTGAAGCCGAAACAACTTTGATGCCAAATGTAGGTTTTAACACCATACATAATTTAGCTACATAGGAATTGTACAAGAACCAAAAATAAACAATGGCGAGAGCATAAAACATAAAATAGATATACGTAGAGATTTTTCCCTCGATCCCAAAACTAGGACTACCAGATTGATTTTCCATTATATCCCTTTCAATGTTATAATACATATATATACATGTTGAAGCATCCATAAACCCTGGATTAGAAGATAGCCGTAGTTACCTTGACTATATCTACAAAATACAATGGACAGAAGACCATCATGCCCAAAACCATGTGTAGAATCCATGCACAAAAACATAGGTAGGTATGTCGACCTAATATAGGGTCTAATTTTTTTTTCTCGGGGTGCTGCACCTCGCGCAACGTACAAGAACTATTTTCACCCCCCCTCTCCCCCACACATGGGGTAGTCGTGGAAATAATAGAACACACACCCAACAATATTGCTCCACCTTTAGTATCCAAGTTACTGGATCATTGCCATTAGACTTCCTCATGTCTATGTTTGGAATGTGGTGGGTCTTCAATCTAATGTTAGATTCTATGAAGTCACAATTAGCATTTCTTTTTTTCTCATCATGAGTTTCCTCTACTACATTTTCATCATTAGGAAGCCTTTCTTGTAGCAACTTTGTCCAACCTTCCTTCAAACCTTCCCTCGCTTTCTTGAAATCTTCCATATTTCCTTTCAATTATACTTCTATACCATTGATATTAGCTTCCATGGCATAGATGAAACTATTTATCTTATCTTTGATTGCATTCTTCAAATCATCCATACAATTTTCCTTACTATGTGTTTCTATTTTCTTGATTTGAGTGATTCTTTTTCTTGCTTTTAGGAGCTCGATATTTAAACGATCGTAACTATGTAATTTCGGATCTCCAAGTTATGAAATTTTGTATTTTGGTAGAGCTTTGAGTCCTCTTTCCAACCCAGAAGACTGATTGAGATTGGATTTGCTAAGAAAGAGTTATGCCCAATCTATGCCCAATCTCCCAAGATGGCCTGATTATAGACTATTTCAGTAGAGTAAACTTGTATGATGTGCCATGTGTCACTATTTCGACCTTCAGCCCTGAAACCAATATGCAACAAACTACAGTCTATCCTATTTCTGTCGTTTTTTTACAAAATTTGAATCTGATGCTCAGAGAGAAAGTTATGACGATCTTCCCTAGGCCACCTTATTGAGATGGCATTTTGGAGCCTACACAAACCCTAACTTCCTTAGCTCATATATTTGAAAGTATAGCGAGAAAATATATGAAATTCACACACAAAGTTCATCAATATTTTGACTCAAATGGGTTTTAATTTCAACTTCTAAATCTTCATAGAAAAAAGTTATAACGAAAATTCCATGATGACCTGTTTGAACCAGTGAAATCGTAGAATCCAAAGCTCTGATACCAAAATGTTATGCAAACAGCTCACATAATAGAAGAAGAAATAGATGAAGGAATTCAAAATTAGCCTCTTTGAGGGGGAAATCTCCTTCAAATTCGAAAATTCCTTTATAAATCGGCGATAATACCATGCCAAGCCTAAGAAGGATCTTATGTTGGCCACGTTTTTCGGTGCAGTCCATTCCATGATAGTTTTGATTTTCTCTGGATCCACTGCTATCCCTTCTGCTGATATAACATGGCCTAGGTACTGAATTTGATCTTTGTAAAAATCACATTTTCTAAACTTTCCATACAACTCGTTTTCTCATAAAATTTGGAGTACCGTTCTCAAGTGTTGTTCGTGTTCCACTTGATTTTTAGATTATATTAGTATATCGTCGATGAAAATCAATACAAACTTATCCAGAAAGGGCTGGAAAATACTGTGCATTAGGCTCATGAACGTGGATGGTGCATTGGTAAGGCCAAAAGGTAATACCATGAACTTGTAATGTCCGTAATGAGTTCAAAATGTAGTTTTATAGTTGTCTTCATCCTTTATTCTGATTTGATGGTATTTGGACCTTAAGTTGATTTTTGAGAACATGCTAGCTCCCTGTAGTTGGTCAAATAAGTCATCGATGTGAGGTAGCGGGTATTTGTTCTTTATGGTCAGCTTATTTAGTTGACGATAGTCAATGCATAATCGTAGTGTTCCATCCTTTTTGCGTACAAATAGCACTGGGGCTCCCCAAGGAGACACACTTGGGTGTATGTATCCTTTATCTAACAGCTCCTGCAACTGCATTTTAAGTTCAGTCAATTCCAGAACACTCATACGATAAGGGGTTTTCGAAACACGGGCTGCTCGTGGCATTAGTTCCATTGTAAAATCAATGTCCCGCCTTGGTGGAAATCCTAGAATAGATTCAGGAAATACGTATAAGAAATCCTGGATTACAGGAATATTCTCTAAAGAGGTAATTTTATTTTTATGATTGTTGTACCCTACCTGAACAACGTAAATCTGGCACCCTTTTCTTATACACTTTCCGAGTTGGTTGGCTGTAATAGGGTGCAGCTTGATATTCTTCTTAATTCCTTGAATTTCCTTCCACTGTCCTGACTTGGTAAGATAAATGATGGACTTTTCTTTGCAATCTACCAGGGACCAATGACCTTCTAACTAGTCCATCCCTATTAATACATCATATGAGTCTAGGGGAAGAATATTTAGATTGACCTAGATAGGTTGTACTGAAACTATTATAGGGCAGTTTTCTGTTTTGGCTAACACCTTTCTTTTGGTACCAATAGCTAGTTGAAATATCCACGACTATTTGTATTTACTGCTTTGCACTTGACATCTTTCTACCACCTTAGGACTAATATAACTCATGCTAGCACCTGGATCAAATAAAACAGAAACAGATTGGCCAACAATCATACCTTCACATTCGATCATAGTGGGATGATATTCCACTTGATGATCATCCAAAGCCGCATTAATCCTGGGCATGCTCCTTGCGATATCCTCTACCATAGAGGATTCTTGCATGTTAGAAAGTTGCTCAGTTCGAGCTTTCTGTGGGCAATTTTTATAATAATGTGCTTCTCTGCATCCCCAACATTGTAGTGGCAGTTTTGCTGGCTGTTCAGTAACAATTCTACTAATTCCTTCAGGTTGTCTATTCTTAGTGAATGTCTAAGTTTTGGGTGGGTTTCTTGCAAAATTTCCAAAGGTCCTTTGCTGATTGTTTCTGCAGTGCATGTTTTTCTCATGTCTGTTTGGTGGAAAATTCCTCATTTTCTTGGCAGCAACTCCTTTAGATCCTTCATTTTTCTGCTTCATCTGCTGATAACATATGCGAGCCTTCTGAACTTCATCATCCATGGTTCTAGGATAATCAAATTCTAATTTATCCTTCATGAAGTTAGGAAAACTACTAATAAACCATTGAATCTTAGCTTTTTCTTCTTGCATATATGAGATGTAACGCAATAGGGAAGTAAAGCGTGCTACATATTCATCCATGGTTAAGGTTCCCAGTCTGATGCAGGAGCATCTAGCTTAGGGAGGTCATCGCTGGGAATTTGTCTCATTCTAATAGCTTGAGGTTCATTAGTTTTTCATTTTTATTTACATTTCTAGGAATGGTTGTCTGAGCCAGTGTTAATGTTTGCTTACATATTTCTTTTTACTTTTTGTTTTATTTAAAATTTGCTTTTAATTTGCAAAGCAAGAAAAGACAGTTATTCAGAAACCATTTAATGTAACCACATAATGTAACTACTGGCAGTTTGCTAACTGTCCAAGTGTTCTCTACAAAACGAAAAGAGAAAACAACTAATGTAATCTTTTTTCCATCATAGAATTGAATGAAGAGATAAGGCATAGAAACATTTTCTGAAGACAAACATCTGAATCCATTCATGTTACAACTTTAGAATCTTTCCTACAGAATAATGTTAAGTTATTTTCTCTTCCATAAGCATAATAAATACAGGTGAGTGAAAAGTAAGCACCAAAGTGAGGAGAGTGCCCAGACAAGCCAGCGGCACAAACAGAGCAAGTTCACGAAGGAACGAGAAAGCTATCGATGAAGAAATACCCAAACAAGTTACAGGTACAGAAATGAATACACAATCATTTTCCTTTGTAAATTTTAACAATTGAATCTAGAGTATATATATATATATATATTTCTCAAAAGCCGAGAATCACAGTTCATTGTTCAAAGACCAATAAATAGAACAGAGTCGACCAAAACTACAAATTCTGTGAGGTCATTGTAGGACCACATTAATACATATTTAACTACCAATAGCAGAGTTGCAAATACACAGTGGAGCCACAGGCACAGTGCCAAGAAACCATAGAACCAAAGCCAAACTACAGCTAAAGACTCAAAAACCCTATGAACAGTAAACCCTCAGTTAATCAAACAGGAAGACACCAAGGAGCGACCCTACCCGGTTCAGGTGTAGGAGACACGGCGTGAGGACCACGAACAAGCCTGTTACTCACATTGGCCAACAACCAGGCCATCAGCAATGGAGAACAAAATCCACAGCTACGTTTATAAAATGCAACCAGAACAGAGGGAAGGGTTATGGAAACTTACCGAGGGAGAGCTGAGCCTATGCAAGCTAGAAGAGGAGCCATAGGATTGAGGTCACAGCCATAGAGTTTCTCACTGCCACGAGGAGCAAAGGCTATCGGCGACTAAGAAAGACAAAATAAGAACAATAGAGAGAGGGCTTACCTTTCGAATGACTGCTGAGTAGAAGCCGAAAGTCAAGTGACTCCATAACTGCAACCTGTGACAAAACCAGACAAACAATCAAACTGTGAAGTAAACACATGGAGGACATTCAAGTAAACCAGAGCTGCAACAAAAAACACAACTAGAGCTGAGCAAAATCGACAATAGAGACCGATACCAAGGGTTCCAAACCCAGGTCTCGAAACCGAGCATGGAACAGGCCAAGACATCTTTCGCAGGCGGAAACCCTCACCAAGTTGCAAAGCAGGCGCAGTGGAGGTGAAACCCCAAACAAAGAAACAAAGTAAACCCTCATTCTGCAGAACCAGAGACCTCACCAGTAGCATAGCGACACAGCAAAATGAAAATAGCAAATGAAATGAACTGTCAGGGTTTCGGAGCATAGAAGGAGTGGGAAGCAACAAAGCAGAAGGCCAGGACACATGTCCTCATCTCAATAAAACACTAGTACAATAGCATTAAAGTCAACCAACCACCGCTTAATAATATCCAATCAACAATTTATCATTAACTCGAAAGTCGTAAGGGCTAGACCCATCAAATTTTGGTATTAGGGCAGGAAAAATTAATTGGTTTTCTTATAAAATGGAAGTTGGAAGAAGAGGTCGTGGCATAGCTATTCGAAGAGTAGTAGATGAAGGATTGAGGGAAGAGACTAGGATCCTGAATTCCCGTTTGGAGGCAGTAGAAGTAGGAAGGAGAAGGGATCCGGAAGTAGGGGACGATAATGAAGAAGAAGCTGTAGTTACAACAGATGGATCAGATGAAGAAGGACCTGAAATCAAATTGTTAAGGTTAGTCTTGTTGGCTAGCAGTAAGCCAAAGCCTGAAATTTCGAGCTATGATGGCAGTTTGTCCACAGAAGTGCTGTTGGACTGGATTAGTGAGTTGGACAGATATTTTGAATGTGAGGAGGTCAGCGAAGATATGAGAGTTAAATTCACTGCCACCAAGATGAAAGGACACGAGGCCTTATGATGGGACAGTGTCCAAGCAGAGAGGAGAAGATTGAATAAGTTACCGATTAAAAAGTGGACCAGAATGCTCGCTAAGATGAAGGGTAGGTTTTTGCCCAAAGATTACTAGATTGCTCTGCATCGACAGGTATAGAATTTGAAGCAGAAAGGAATTATGGTGAAAGGATATACTGAAGAATTCTATCGGTGAATTTGAGAGCTGGTTATACTGAAGACACCCCAGAAAAGACAACAAGGTTTGTGAATGACCTAAGGCTAGAGATATTGGACAAGATAAGTATTCTTTCCCCAAAAACCATAGAGGAAGCATACCAGAGCGCCTTAAAGGTAGAAGGAAAGATCGCAAGAAAGCAGAATTCCAGGAGAGGATGAGGAACTGGCAGAGGGAAAGGATAATCCTTTCGCGGAGGAAGAACCACTGACAACAGCGAAGAGGGCAGTAGTTCAAAAACCTCAGGGATAGCAGAAAAGGAAGATAGCACTAGGGGAGGAAGGCCATACCAGAGAGGAAGGGGAAATGGCAGAGGCAGAGGAGCTACCTATTAGTGCTACAAGTGCCACAAGTGGGGGCATAGATCCTTTGAGTGTCCTGAAGAAGAAAAGGTTGGTCAAAGAGGAGCATATGTTGCTCAGACAGAGGAAGTAGAGGCACCACCTCAAGAAGTATAAAATGTACCAGAGACAGGAGAGGCCTTAGTCTTGAACAAGGTTCTGCTGAAACCGGCAAAAGGAAATAGATGAACAAACCCAAAGAAAGGCATTATTATGGACTGTGTGCAAGTCACATGGCAAATGCTGCAAACTCATTATAGATAGTGGAAGCACTGATAATCTAGTTGCAACAGAGATGGTGGAGAAATTGGGTTTAAAACGATTGAAGCACCCAACTCCCTATAAGGTGTCGTGGTTACAGAAGGGTCACCAACTGCTAGTTGATGAGCAGTGTGAGGTGGAGTTCCATATTGGCAAGTATATGGACAAAGGGATTTGTGACGTCATGCCCATGGATGTGTGTCATATTTTTCTATGTAGACCGTGGAAGTATGACCAAAATGTTGTTCATGATGGGAAAACAAACTATTACAAGTTTGTTAAGGATGGGATTAAGCATACGCTAGTACCCATCAAGGAGGAAGAAACAACAGAGACTAGTGGAACAAAAGTATTATTGGTGGGTGGAAAAGAATTTCTAAAACAGATTGAATATGACGAGGTAAAGTATGTTGTTGTAAGGAGACCGAGAGCAGTGCTGTTGCACACTGAAATTTCTGATTTACCTGAAGAAATCTAGGAAATGTTGCAAGAATTCAGCGACAATGTGGTGGATGATTTACCAGATAAAGTACCACCAAAGCGAAGTATTAGTCATCACATAGATTTCATCCCTGGAGCTAGTTTACCGAATAAAGCTCCTTACCGGATGAGTCCCAAAGACAATGACGAGATTAGGAAACAGGTACAGGAGTTGTTGGATAAGGGACTGATTCGGGAAAGCTTGAGCCCGTGTGTAGTTCCGACAGTTCTAGCTCCAAAGAAAGGAGGCGAGTGGTGGATGTGTACAGATTCATGAGAAATAAAAAAAATTACAATCAGTTACAAGTTTCCATTATGATGAATAGATGACATGATGGACTGTTTGAGCGGGGCAGCATATTTTTTGAAGATAGATCTGAAGAGTGGATACCACCAGATTAGAATCCAGGAAGGGGATGAATGGAAAACAACTTTCAAAACTAATGAAGGGTTGTATGAATGGCTGGTGATGTCATTTGGGTTGAGTAACACCCCTAGTACTTTCATGCGCTTGATGAACGAGATGTTGAAGGAGTTCATTGGGAAATTTGCGATTGTGTATCTTGACGATATACTAATTTTTAGCAAGACCAAGGAGGAACATTTTCAACATGTTCAATATGTTCTGGAGAAGTTGCAGCAAAACAAGTTGCTGATAAATCTGAAAAAATGTACTTTCTTTAAGAAGGAGTTAATCTATTTAGGTTTTGTGATTGTAGAAAATGAGCTAAAAATGGACCTAGAAAAAGTTGAAGTTATACTTAGCTTGCCATCCCCTAAGAGTCTATTCGAAGTTCGAAGTTTTCATGGGTTGGCAAGTTTCTATCGCAAGTTTATAAAGAATTTTAGTGGAATCTACGCACCTATGTTGGATACAATCAAGAAGGCAAGTCAACCTTTTAAGTGGACTGAAGCTGCAGAGAAGAGCTTCCAGATATTGAAGAAGAAGATCACTGAGAGGCCAATTTTGAGGCTACCTGATTTCAACAAACTTTTTCAAGTTCGTTGTGATGCCAGTGGTATAGCCATTGGAGCTGTACTCAGCCAGGAAGACAAACCAGTAGCCTATTTCAGCGAAAAATTAAATGAAAGTAGGCAAAAGTATACGTCTTATGACAAGGAGTTTTATGCCATCATCCAAGCCTTTAAGCATTGGAGGCATTATCTATTGGGTAATGAGTTTGTCTTGTTTTCTGATAATTCTGCATTACATTATGTTATACAACAACATAAGCTAAATCACAAACATGCAAAATGGGTGGAGTACTTGCAGAGCTTTACATTCGGATTGAAGCATGTCAGTGGTCAAGCGAACAAGGTAGTAGATGCACTAAGCAGAAGAGTTCTACTCTTGTAGGAGAGCACGATACAAGTGTTGGGATTTGAACACCTGAAGGACTTGTATCAGACAGATGCAGATTTCAAGGAGGCTTATGAAGCCTGCCAGAACCCATTGTTGAGGAACAATAGTCCATGGGTGTACTATAACTTGTAGGAGGAGCTGTTATTCAAGGGAGGACAGTTGTGTGTCCCACAATGTTCAATGAGGGAGAACATCATCCGGGAAAAACATAGTGGAGGTCTAGCTGGACATTTCGACATTGATAAGAGCTAGGATCAGCTCAGTCATTTCTATTACTGGCCAAAGATGCGAAGAGACACATGGTGGTATGTGACCAAGTGTAAGATATGTTAGTTGGCGAAAGGGCATAGTCAGAAAACGGGGTTGTACACACCCTTTCCTATTCCAAACAGACTGTGGGATTCAGTGAGTCTGGACTTTGTCCTGGGTCTGCCCAAAACATAGCGGGATTTTGATTCCATCATGGTGGTGGTGGAATGATTTTCGAAGATGGCACACTTTATCCCTTGCAGGAAAACCAGTGACGCTACCCATGTAGAACACCTGTTTTTCACTGAAGTCGTCAGACTACATGGCTTACCCAAGTCCATTATTTCCGATAGGGACATGAAATTCACAGGGCATTTTTGGAGCACCCTGTGGAAAAAGCTGGACACGAAGTTAAATTTCAACTCCACTTATCACCCACAGACTGATGGGTAGACGAAGGTAGTGAATAGAAGCTTAGGGAACTTGCTACGGAGTCTAGTTGGAGAAAATTCACAAATGTGGGATCGTGTACTTGCTAAAGTGGAATTTGCTTACAACGATTCACCGAATCGAAGCACAGGAAGTAGTCCTTTTCAGATATTGTATGGAATGCATCCCCGAGGAGTGCATGAGCTGCGGGATTTGGGACAGTTAGAGAGAAGAAGTGCTGATGAAGAAGACTTTGCAAGAGCAATTAACGACCAACATGAGCAGGTGAAGATGAAATTATAGGACATCAGTCAGAGGTACAAACAGAAATCAGATCTGAAACGACGTGAGGTACAATTTAATGTAGGGGATCAGGTCCTAGCACATCTGTGCAAGGAAAGATTTCCTAAGGGCGAATACAATAAGATGAAATTCAAAAAAATTGGACCTTGTAAAATTCTACGTAAGTTTTCTGCAAATGCTTATGAACTGCAATTGCCTCCAGGTATAGGAATATCACCCATCTTTAATGTGGTAGATTTATTCCCATACACTACCAATCTGGAAGAGGACAGTTCGACAAAACACGGGTAGGACACCCAGGAAAGGAGTAGTTCGTGGATGAGACAAATTCCTTCAGCTCAACCACTTGAGATCGAAGGAATCCTCGATACACAAGTGGCCAGGCGAACTCGGAGAAAGGAGTACCTACAGTACCTCATCAAGTGGGATGATATTCCGCTTGATGATCATCCAAAGCTGCATTAATCCTGGGCATGCTCCTTGTGATAGCCCCTACCATAGAGGCTTCTTGCATGTTAGAAAGTTGCTCAGTTCGAGCTTTTTACGGGCAATTTTTGTAATAATGTGCTTCTCCACATCCCCAACATTGTAGTGGTAGTTTTGCTGGCTGTTCAGTAAAAATTCTACTAATTTCTTTAGGTTGTCTATCCTTAGTGAATGTCTGAGTTTTGGGTGGGTTTCTTGGAAACTTTCCAAAGGTCCTTTGCTAATTGTTTCTGCGGTGCATGTTTTTCTCATGTCTGTTTGGTGGAAAATTCCTCATTTTCTTGGCAGCAACTCCTTTAGATCCTTCATTTTTCTTCTTCATCTACTGATAACATATGCGAGCCTTCTGGACTTCATCGTCCATGATTCTAAGATAGTCAAATTCTAATTTATCCTTCATGAATTTAGGAAAACTACTAATAAACCATTGGATCTTAGCTTTTTGTTCTTGCATATATGGGACGTAACGCAACAGGGAAGTAAAGTGTGCTACATATTCATCCATGGTTAAGGTTCCCAGTCTGATGCAGGAGCATCCAGCTCAGGGAGGTCATGGCTGGGAGTTTGTCTCTTTCTAACAACTTGAGGTTCATTAGTTTTTCATTTTTATTTACATTTCTAGGAATGGCTGTCTCAGCCAGTGTTAATGTTTTCTTACGTATTTCTTTTTACTTTTTGTTTTATTTAAAATTTGCTTTTAATTTTCAAAGCAAGAAAAGACAGTTATTCAGAAACCATTTAATGTAACCACATAATGTAACTACTGGCAGTTTGCTAACTGTCCAAGTGTTCTCTACAAAATGAAAAGAGAAAAAAGCTAATGTAATCTTTTTTCCATCATAGAATTGAATGAAGAGAGAAGGCACAGAAACATTTTCTGAAGACAAACATCTGAATCCATTCATGTTACAACTTTAGAATCTTTCCTACAGAATACTGTTAATTTATTTTCTCTTCCATAAGCATAATAAAGACAGGTGAGTGAAAAGTAAGCACCAAAGCGAGGAGAGCACCCAGACAAGCCAGCGGCACAAATAGAGCAAGTTCATGAAGGAACGAGAAAGCTATCGATGAAGAAATACCCAAACAATTTACAAGTATAGAAATGAATACACAATCATTTTCCTTTGTAAATTATAAAATCAAATATATATATATATATATATATATAATATATATATATATATATATATATATATATATATATATATATATATATTGTTATATCTGTCAAAAGTCGAGCATCACAGTTCACTGTTCAAAGATAATAAATAGAACAAAGAACCAAAACTATGAACCCACGAGGTCATTGTAAATACCAATTAATACATATTTAACTACCAGGTCAGTTGCAAATACACAGTAGCACAGGCAAGTAAATAGTAGAGCCGAAAAACTACAACTAAAGACTCAAAAACCCTATGAACAATAAACCCTCAGTTAATCAAACAGGAAGACACCAAGGAGCGACCCTACCTAGTTCAGGTGTAGGATACATGGCGTGAGGACCAGGAATAAGCCCGTCGCTCACCTGCATTGGCCAGCAACCAGGCCATTAGCGATGGAGAACAAAAACCACAACTACGTTTATAAAATGCAACCAGAATAGAGGGAAGGGTTATGAGAACTTACCGAGGGAGAGCCAAGCTTGTGCAAGCGAGAAGAGGAGCCACAAGATTGAGGTCACAGCCACAGAGTTTCTCGCTGCCCCGAGGAGTAGAGGCTATCAGCGACTGAGAAAGATAAAATAAGAACAACCAGCACAGAGAGAGGGCTTATCTTTTGGATGACTGCCAAGTGAAAGCCGAAAGCCGAGCGACTCCATAACTACAACCTATGACAAAATGAGACAAATAGTCAAACTGTGAAGTAAACACATGGAGGACAATCAAGTAAACCAGAGCTGTAATAGAAAACACAACTAGAGCCAAGAAAAACTGACAACAGAGACCGATACCAAGGGTTCCAAACCCAGGTCTCGAAATCGAGCACGAAACAGGCCAAGACATCTTCCGTAGGCGGAAACCCTCACCGAGTTGCAAACCAGGCACAATGGAAGTGAAAGCCCAAATAAAGAAACAGAGTAAACCCTCATTCCGCAGAACCAGAGACCTCACCGACAGCGTAGCGACACAACAAAATGAAAATAGAAAATGAAATGAACAGTCAGGGTTTCAGAGCATAGAAGGAGTGGGAAGGAACAAAGCCCAAGGCCAGGACACATGTCCTCATCTCAATAAAATGCTAGTACAATAGAATTAAAGTCAACCAACCACCGCTTAATAAAATCCAATCAACAATTTATCATTAACTCGAAAGTCTTAAGGGCTGGACCCATCATAGTCTTAATTCATGGAACTCTTTTTCTTTTTCTTCATAATAACGTTCTGTTAAATATTTTTCTTTAAAGTGTTTCTGGAATTCTTGCCATGCTACTTGTTCTTCATCAATCTTCCTTACGGTTTTAATTTCTTCCCACTAGAGGGTGGCTTTTCCTCATAATTGGTAAACTTCTAGCCTTGCTTTAGATATTTCGGTATATTCATAAATATGGAAGTATATACCCATGTCTATCAGTCAAGCTTCCGTCACTTCTTTTGACTCTCCTTCGAACAATGAGGGTCTAATTTTTTTAAGCTCACCTTGTAATTCTATCTTTGTTCTTTTTGGTTTTCTTTGGTCGAAAACGTTATCTGAACGCCCTTCATCTTCTTATTTGTGACCTTTTACGGATTTTGCATGATCTTCCTCATTATGAGCAGTTGGGGTTTTTCCCCTATTTTCTGTACTGGGATCTGGTCCTCTCTAATTTGTCGACCTAACAAACTTTTAAGAATATTCTCTTGCTCCTATCTTAATCACTCGTTGTCTATTATGAGGTTCATCATTTTTGCTCGAAGTTGTTGTACTGTCTCGAGTAAGGAAACATTAGCCTGTCTCAATTATTCTCCCAATTACACCCATAATTCTGGGTTGGCCTGTAGATAAGGCACCTCCGGTTGGCTCGCCGATCTAGGGCTCCTATGCATTATATCCCTAATGGTAATTCACCTTTTGTGTTCACAATTAGCCAAAAATCAGTTTATTTGCTTCATATATATATATAGGAACATCATGACTTAATTGACTGTTAGAACAACCCAAAGGTCTCAGTATGTGAGCCTAGGCTTTGATACCATTTGTAGCACACACATACATATAATACAGTGAAAACAACGTATAAAAAAAATTCAACTCTGACATAGATACATATCCATATACATTAATGCAATAGACTCAAATCAAACCTTGCTGGTAAATGTGAATCTTTGGTTAAGTATTTATCTGCCACGTATGATACAAATTCGAGGCATGTTTGACTGATGGTTTTTGTGGTACTAAAACTATAGTGGTTTTTACCAACCCATAAGGTCTGTGCGATCCTTCACGAGGTAACTGGGTTACACCTTGCCCTGGAATTTATGGTTGCGTGTACGTGACTTCATATCACTTGTTCTCGGATTTTAATGCGACTGGCAGTAATCCCTCTTTTCGCTCTAGCTGAGACAAGTGTTAGGCATCATATCCGTGGATCTTGATCGCACTATCCAATGGTGATACTTGCTTTGGGATCATCCATCTACCCAACGCTCAGGCTTCCCGCCGACGTTCTTGCTGATATATGTTTCGTGGTGGGGATTCTTGCCACTCTGCTTCTCGTCTGCTCTTGGTTTCACTACGGTTTTCATAGTCCGACCTCCATGCATTGTGGCAAGCCGTGGAGAGGTAAATCTGATTCTTCATTATCTGTAGAAATGGTGTATGTCTTGAACCATTCTTAGTTTGAGCCAAGGGCTATCTCGATGCAAGGAGTTAACACATTTCCAAGCTGGTCAAGTGGGGCGCTTGACTCTTCAAATTCTCGACTATGCGGTGATTGTTTTCCTCAGCATGAACCAGGTACTGATTATTTAGACTGTCGATTCATTCAATTTTTACAAGCTTTCTTCTACTCTAGGCATCTCTAACCCCAGAATTCTATTTCGTGCAGATGTGAGACCCCCGTGCACGACTTGCAAAACTTAGGTAAGGGTTTATTCCTCTGTTCTACATTTAATACTGTTCTGAAGTCAGTTCATTATCCAGGTCATAATATTTGCCTATGGTGGTTGTAGGTATGACACATTTTAAATTGAAAGGGGCTTGCCATTAAATATGATGGCTTGTTGATGAAGCTTACCCACAACTCTGCAACTGGTACAGGTTGGAGCTTACTCTCTTGGCCCTTAATGGTTTTCTGATGCGGTCTAGGGAACTTACTCCTCTGCAATTCTATGAATTAGAGTGTTAATTACAATGTAGCTCTAGTATTTCATAGCGAGGTCAATAGGACTCGCAGACTGTAATGTCCATTCTTTATGTCATTAATTCCTTCCTTTCTTGACTGTTTGGAAGAGACCGAGAAGGGTCTCTCTGATCTTAATTTAACTACTAGACAGGGGTCTGATGTTGTGGGTTTGACCCGAATGTGTTCTATTGTAGGAATTGCTATGTTAATTAAATTTTTGGCTGATTTTTGCTCATAGTAGCCATACAACATTAATTTAGTTCACTGCTCTTCTACGTCGAACCCATGACAGAACTTGATTGTAATATTTTTGAGAAATGTTCTTCACTTGGACTGAATTCAATGAAATATATTTATGTCAGGATTATTCATGAACTTTGTGGCATTTGTTTATGTAAACCCTCATTACTGTATGATTAGTTGCTGAGCTTTGGGGTTTTGGTTGATTACCGAGGGTATATGCGGTGCATGATTTTTTTCTTAGTTGTTATACCAGTTATGACATTCTTTTTCTCTTTGTTTAAAAATGCTTTCTGCATATATTTATGTTTAGTATAACTAGAGTTCATGGTTTAGTTTAAGCAACTCGGGTACATGGCTATGGATGGGTTCTTTACAAACTCGTCCATGGCTATAAACCCTAGGTAAACCCTAGGCATATGAAGAATCTGTAAAGAAATCATATATTCCACTGGAAACATATGGAATGGTTTACTAAGTTAATTTATTTCTTTAGTTAATGAAATTCTTGTGTATGTAGAGGTCTGATATTTAGACCTATATGTTGCTGCATGATATGTTTACACTTTATATCATTTAATTATTTATTTTTAGCAGAAGACTCATAGGCATCAGTTTTACGGTTCATATACTTATGGATTTCCAGATTAATTCAACATTCATCTATAGTGCTATTTTTCTCATTAGTTAAGCATTGATTGTTAACTGACAATTGTACCATCCTCTATATGTGTATCAATATCTGTTAGGAAAACATGCATTATCTACTTGCTTTACTATTCTACCCAGAAATTAGTAATGATCCTAATTTATACTAAATCATTTCCAAATTATCTACTTACAGTAAATAGGTCATTCATTGTAACTATATTGTGTCAATTCACAACAAACATTCAACTATTCTATTGATAATAATTACCATGATAGTTTCCTAATGGATTATCTACTTGCTTTACTATTCTACCCAGAAATTAGTAATGATTGTAATTTATACTAAATCATTTCCAAATTATCTACTTACATTAAACAGGTCATTCATTGTAACTATATTGTGTCAATTCACAACAAACATTCAACTATTCTATTGATAATAATTACCATTATAGTTTCCTAATTAGTAATGATTGTAATTTATACTAAATCATTTCCAAATTATCTACTTACATTAAATAGGTCATTCATTGGAACTATATTGTGTCAATTCACAGTAAACATTCAACTATTCTACTGATAATAATTACCATGATAGTATCACTTATCTATATTTCTTTACATATATGTTAAATAATCGGAAGGTCTCTCCACCCAGCCTCAAAATAGGCAATTACGTCCAAGTTCCCCCTCCGAGCCCTTGCACTTCTACCAATAAGGAACAACTGGGTACCTTGAGCATCAGGACTCTGTCTAGCCTCAAGGTCTCTCCACCCACCCTTGGAACGAGAAATTACGTCCAAGTTCCCCCTCCTAGCCCTTCCACGCCAATAAGGAATAACTGGGTACCAATAAACCCCATAGCTTGTTACCTCAACTTTCTTTCCAACTAGTTATGTTCGCCAGCTCAATGAAGAATACAACACAATCCTCCTCTTTTCAACCCCCCAGGGTTCTGCCCTCTTTTCCCTTTAAGGAAAAAAAAAGTGAAGGACCAGTTTCCCTTTAAGGAAAAAAAATAAGTGAAGGAGGAGTTGTAACTCTACTCAGAAATAGTTTCAACTGTTTCTTTGATTATTTTAATAATCTGGTCCAAAGTCTTTTAAATAATAATTAGTAGTATTTGTTCTAGCTATTTTGAACCCAATACTTTTAGTAATTAAATAATATAAATGAAATTAAACTTGGTAAAAAAACAACTCATGAAATCTAGCTGTATGTTACAATGATTAAAATAAACATATTCAAAATATGTCCATTCTTTAAAGTTTTAATTCTCACTTTCTTCCTCCTTCATTACGGAAATATGTCATCAAATATATGTATTTATGTTAAAAATTGTTACAATAAATATAAGGAAAAAATAAAATCTAAATTTAAGATATTAAAAATAAATTAATTTATATAATTAAAACAATATCAATATAATAATAAATTTATATATAACAATATTATACATATACACTTTAGTATTTTATAATGTACCTATTCTTTATTTCTATTATAAGATGATTATATTAAAATTTATATTTAATTTTAAACACTTTAGTATTTTATAATGTACATATTCTTTATTTCTATTATAAGATGATTATATTCATATTAAAATTAAAATTTAATTTTAAAAACGTTTAAGTATATTTTAAAATGGTAAATATGTGATATAATATTTTTATATAAAAATAAATCTAATTTTAAATTTTATATATATATATATATTAAATTCAATTTTTTTATTATATAAAAAATTAGGTATATTTGGGACGAGTTGGTTTTAGTAAGATTTTTTGGAAATTTTTCTCATAAGTTTTTCCGGTCTAATTTCTCTAAATTAGTAAGATTTTATGGAAAACCGGTCTAATTCCTCTAAATTCTGGCAGGAATTTATTGAAATTACAAGCTTGATGGGTAATCTCTGCACAAATGAAATGACCTAGGGGTTTTTCACAGGGCTAAATTCATACATACAATCAAAAAACCAGTTTAAATAACACAAATCAAGATTTCTTGAAAATTCCTTATTTGAAAGAATATTTATATATTAAAAATAAAAAAATAGTAAAGAATGTGAATATTAATGTGTCACTATTTATCAAAATTCTTAATATCTTTTTTTTAAATAAAAGAAATATTAAAAAAAATTAATAATAATAATATGAATTATTCCATTAACATTATAAATTAAATTATATTTAAATAATTATATAATAGTTTAGATCCATTTTAAATCTTGATCTATCAAGTGTTGAGAGGGATCAAATCTCTTTTCACTCTAAATGAGGTTTGCTAGAGTTAAGATGGAGTTAAGATGGATTTTATTGTGGTAGAATTAATTTTACGGAGTTAAAATGTTTGCATGACATTAATCTTTTCATTTATTTTTATTTTTATCTAATCTCACTTAGTCAAAATGTTAAACATTACATTACATCCAAAAAAATCTCACTAAAAACAACTCCTATTTTGGATTTATGTTGGCATTAGATCTCGTCTTTAAAATATTTTAAAATTCAAAAGAATTTGGAAGAAAAAAGATAAAGCCAAAACTTTTGAAAATGCTTTATTTGAAAGTATATTTATATATTAAAAAAAAATAGTAAAGAGTGTGAATATTAATGTGTCATTGTATATCAAAATTCTTAATACATATTTTTAAATAAAGGAAATATTAAAAAAATTAATAATAATATGAATTATTCCATTAACATTATAAATTATATTATATTAAAATAATTATATAATAGCTTAGATCCATTTTAACTCTTGATCTATTAAGTGTTGAGAGGGATCAAATCTCTTTTCACTCTAAATGAGGTTTTCTAGAGTTAAGATGGAGTTAAGATGGGATCTGTTGTGATAGAATTAGTTTTATTTTATTTTAATTTTATCTAGTTAAAATGTTTACATGACATTAATCTTTTTATTTATAGCTAATGACTTAGTCAAAATGTTAAACATTACATTACAACATTTCTGCCATACTAGGCTAGAGAGGTCATTTCTACTGAGTTAATAAAATTTAATATACTAGAAATTGCACAAGAGGTTGCAACGAAAACACTGTAAGGCATAAATTCAAGAAAAATACATATAAAAATCATTGATGATAAAAATTAGTAAACAAAATGTTATTCAAAGGTAAGGTAGAAGAATCGCTTACATTATGCCAAATTTAGAGATTCTTTAACTTTTCCAACATAGATTACCTCTACATGGTTGAAGACATTTGTTATTTTTTTAAGCAATCTCATACTTTAGTTTATTTATTTCCTAGTTTTAAAGAGGTCCCTTAACAGATAAACATTTTATACTTAAATTGTTAGCAATCTCTAATTTATTTATTTTTTAGTTAAATGTCTTTAGGATTAATCACATCATTAGGATTTGGTCGAAGTTTGGAACCAACTAATGTGGTTCATCCTCACGACAAGGTGGGAAAAAATCATATAATCTTCATGAATAAATATCAGCATGCATCATTGCCTAAGGTTACCTGTTGAAAAATAGCCGTTGGAGATTAGTTAAATTCTTAAAAAATTTAAAAATTCTTAAAAAGGTAGAAAAGAATTATTTATTATTCTAAATGTTGGTTTAATATTCTAAAAGCGTAGACCAAAATCTTCAATGTGACTTCTTCCGAAAAAATATTTATACATTATTATAAAATTAACTCTAAATTATTTAATATTTTGAATTTAGTTATAAATTAATTGTTAGGATGTTGAGAAAAAGTTAAAAGAACTAATAAAAATAGTTGTTAGAATATTATATATAAAATTAAATAACTAAAAGTTATAAGGGGGTTTTCAATATTAATAAAAATATAGTTATATAATATTAAACATATTATAACATATAAGGTGAGAGAAGTAAAGAGAAGGATACACATGGAAAGAGAATTATCTAATATTATAAATTAAGTTATAAACTAGCACAGTACGAGAATGTATAGTTAAGCATACTTTAAAAAGTAATAAGGGGTTAAGAATAAGTTCTAAATAATTTATCTTTACATACTAATAAGGATTAATACAAAATTATTATAAAGAATAAGGTGAAGTGATGTTAAGAGGATATATATTAATGAAGAAATTAGGAGTTCATTAATATATTAAGAAAATAGGGTCAAAAAGAATCAAAGTAAATAAAAAGTGATAATATAAGTAATAAATAAATAGAAGAAAAAACTAGGATGGAATTATCCCATAAAATCAAGGAGTTAGGAGCTTGGAAACTTATTATTATTTTTAACTATGCTAAAAAATAATATGATATAAATCTATAAAAAAAAAGGTGGAAGGAGGGAAAATAATAAAAAGAGCGGGAGAAAAAGACACGAGGATCATAAGGAGAGGGTCGCAATCCAATCTATAAAGGAAAAGGGGGAAGGAGGGAAAATAATAAGAGGGGAGGAGAAAAAGACAGAAGGATCATAAGGAGAGGGTCGGAATCCAACTCTTACTAAGTTAGATCTGAGACTTTTGTGATCCATATTGTACGTAAATGTTTTTTCGGATTAATCACATCATTAGGATTTGTTGTTTCGAACCAACTAATGTGGTTCATCTTCAGGACAAGGTGGGAAAAAATCATACAATCTTCATGAATAAATAGTAGAAATGCATCATTGCCCAAGGTTATCCGTAGAAAACTAGCCATTGAAAACTAGCAGTTGGAGATTAGTTAAATTCTTAAAAATTCTATTTTTTTTTTTTTAAATTGTTAAAACGCTAGGTAGAAACTATTTAATATTATATATGTTGGTTTAATATTCTAAAATGATTTATAAATTATTTAATAATTTGAATTTAGCTATAAATTAGTTGTTAGAATATTATGTATAAAATTAAATAACAAAAAATTATAACGGGGTTGTAAATATTAATAAAAATATAGTTGTTATATAATATTAAACATATTATAACATATAAGGTTAAGAGAAGGATAAAAATGGAAGGGGAACTATCTAATATTATAAATTAAGTTATAAACTAGCGGATAGAAGTAATGTATAGTTAAGCATACTTTAAAAAATAATAAGGGGTGTAATGCCCCGGGATAAATGTAAATATTTGATTTTACTATGGTAAATGACAAACTGAATTTGATATTAAGCATACTTTAAAAAATAATAAGGGGTGTAATGCCCCGGGATAAATGTAAATATTTGATTTTACTGTGGTAAATGACAAACTGAATTTGATATTATTATTTGTTTGAATTTAATAATATTTTCTTTAAAAAAAAATAAGAAATGTTTCTTTAAGAGTTGGCAACTTCTCAAGGAGGAAGTTGGAGGCAAGATAGTTGCTGTGATTCCGACCCTAACTACTTTCCCTAACTAGAAGGGCTTCCAGAGGAAAAGAGGGAAAGTGGGGAAAAAGGTCTGTGCTGTTGGGACAGGCAGAAGAAGGAAGAGAAAAAGAGAAAAATGGCTAAGTCTGGTGATGACTAGATAGCTAAGCACTAAGTGCAAGCACCTTACTGTGGACAGTGGTCCTGCAAGAGAGCTAGGGGGAAGAATCTGGTCCCAAAAGACGAATCTCAAGGACGGGTGGTAGACTGGAAGCAAATGAATAGAGGTAATTTTGGCTTCTCAAGTGTTCACAAGTTACAATGGCATAGGTAAGTGGGCTGAATCGCTTAGAAAGCATTTAAAATTATTAATGAAGTAAACTATATTAAATGTTTGCACTGTTATGATATATTATCTAAAACCTAAGCCAACTGTGGAAGTGACTCTTACTAGGTGCCCATGTTATTTTCTGTAAAAAAAAAATACTGTAAGGGTCATCTTAACAGAAAACTATATAGTTAATGGAAACAAAATATATACATATAAAATCACTCCTTTACTTTGATTTGATATGAGTAGAGCACTGTAGAGGAAGTGTGGAATTGTGTAATAGGGAAGGAAAAGAGCAGACAACTGAAGACGAACATTTTCATGGAAAAAAAGGGGTCTTGCTGGGGTAGTGATGTAGGAAAAGTTTACGAGAAATAGAAGACTTAATTAATGAGATTTTTTAAGCTTAGCACGCCTAACGTTCTGGCATATGATGAAGTGCAATTGGTTTGGTAAAAAACTGACTCCAACGAGAATGATTCTGGTATGAAAAATTCAGAAGTAACAAGTTTCGGTCCTAATCATAATTCTTTTTAAGAAAAGAACAGTAGTGGTGAACAAGGGAAAAGCCTAAGAGTCTGAGCTCTGTTTAACCCTACCGTAGTTAGCTAAACTTGTTTACTGCGAGAAAGGAATTACAAACACAATGTGTACCCGAACCCTGGGTGTAGGGTTTTCAATCTAAATTTAAAAGCTTGCTACATCAGAAATTGGATTACACTTAAATTATAGAAGGAAGACCCGTATTGATGGTCAACCTCGTTCTCCGGGTGAAAGGGCTTCCTAAATTCCAACTAAAAACCCAAAACCCCAAATTAACGTGCCATTGTTCAAACCCTCATCAGAGATAATTTTGTTAATCGTCGGACAAGTATTTGACTAATGGCTATACTGTCCAGTCGAACTTACAAACAAGAATTAACAATGGCTATACTGCCGAATTCATTGACCAAATTAAACAAAAAATTATAAACTCCATCTCTGCTGAAATGCGTAGCAAGAAGATTGTAACAAACAAATGGGTCAAAAGACAATATTTACTTGAAAACAACGCATGTAATTTCTGTACAATAACAAACTAAAGAGGCAAAGAAACAATAGATGTGGAACATTAATATATGTATATATTGGCACCGCATGGAACTCTGCAGTATAGCAAAGCTGAAGAGCTGTAGAATATAAAAAAATATATGATAATCACATTTGGAAACAACACAAAAACCTTACGGTAAATATAACTCAGGAAGGAGACCTTCGAGATGTATCAGATTTACAAAATTACCTAATAAATTGGATTACATTAGCACACGACTTCCAACACTTTTAATGAAAAATAAACACAAGAAAACAGAACATGCTGTAGGACAGTTTAATGTATTTCCAAATAGGCCAGCACGGCTCAAAAGACTTCAGAGGTAAAAACCCTCGAAGTTAGAATACTTTACTTGAAAAGGAAAATATATAATACTTGAGTAACAGAGTCTCGACGGGTGAGCTAAAAACCAGAACTCTACATTACATAAACAATAGCAAATATCAGGTGTAAGGTCCCTTTCGCAAGAGAAATTAATAGAGCTACATCTAAATGACCACAACGAGGGTGGAAACCCTCATACCCGATGGAATCTGGAGTTAATCCCACTTCTGGAGGACTTTGTTTCCATTCAGAACCAAGCTCGAAAACAGAGTGGAGAGGATCCTGCATGAGACCACAGAAAGTAGGTTAGATATCCGAAGTAGTTTCAGGACAAACAAACAAGAAAAAACTCTGAATGCATGAGGGCAGGATCAAGCCATTGTTGTGTAAAGAAAATTGGCATAAACAGTCTACACAACTAAAGACTTACCAATGACCAGATCCGGAGGGCGAAGACAAAGGTGTGGCGTTATGAGCACCCTTCACTATCACCATAGAAACCTGGTTCGAAGCATGGAGCAAAGACCATGAATGAAAGCAGAAACCGAGTAGTGGACCAAGAGAAATGGCAGAAGAATGAATTTCCGAATTGAGACCAAGTATTGTGAACGAAGATCAAGCCATCTACAGCTGTTGGATCGCCAAGCAAGCTCCAACACCGTTCATCCCAAGGGAATCCCGAGGCAGTAGCCAGACTGGTCAGGACTGCACTTGCCACATACACTGAGTAGTGAAGATATTTAATCAACATTTCGATTTAACAAAAATCAAGGTGGGTAGCTGACGATTAGAGATTTATACCTCGAATTTCCATACCAAACAACGACATAGATTGATTCGCACTATCAGTAGAGCCTGCCTAATTTAATGCTGAGTTAGCAACTTCATAAATGTATGGGATTATGCATACGTGGATAGGATGTGAAAGAAACAGCGTTGGAGTATGTAAAAATAATACATTTACAAAACGTAAAAAACAAAATTTCTAGGTATATGACAAGTGGTATCAGAGCCAAGTTTCAAAAACTGTGGCCTTTGGGAAATAAACTACTTAAGTGAATTCATTATATATTTTTATTTTGCAATTCTATTTATATTCAAAGTTAAAACCATTAATGTGTTAACATGAGAAGGGCAGGTAGCGTACCACATAGGTTTGTAGCGGGTCAGGGACCTGCAACATGCCCTGGAAATAACTGAGAGTTATGGGTATAGATTGGAGAGGAGGCTTGTAATATGAACCTTGCAATACTAGAGACAGTACATGAGCTGAAAAATGAAATGGCCCGATTACAGGAGGATAACGCGAGGTTAATCATGGAACAAGAAAGGATTATAAAGAGCCTATCAGACAAGCAGAATCAGCAACCGTTGAATCCGAGTGCTGAGTAGCAAAGGGTGTCGGAGGAGCAGAATCACCACACAGAACAAGAAGAGTCAGAAGGAAGGGATGGAGAATGGGAAGAACGATCTGATAACGCTTCCGAGCAACAAAAACAAAAAGGCAACGGGTAGAACTACAAGGGGAATTTCGTAAGATAAAACTGCCACACTTTGATGGAGAACTGGAGGAAGCAGTTGAGGCTTGGTTGATTAATATCAACAAATACATCGAGCTATATGAATACGGTCACAACCTCAAGGCACGGTTAGCCATTTTCCAATTACAAGGGAAAGCCACCCTGTGGTGGGAGGAAGTTAAGATTGTTAAAGGAGTAAGTGAGCAGAATATTACCTGGGAAAAATTTCAAAAATATTTTAAGGAAAGGTACCTGACAGAATGCTTCTATGATGAAAAAGTGAGAGAATTCCATGAATTGCAACTGGGACAACAAACCATGGATGAATTTATCACTCGTTTTACTTCATTGCTCCGTTATGTGCCTTATATTAGAGAGGAAAAGGCTAAAGTACAGAGGTTTGTCAGTAGTTTACCCTTGAATATGAGGGAAATGATTGAGTTTGACAATCCAAAGACAATGGACGAAGTAATACGTAAAGCCATGATTTGTTACCAGCAAAGTAAATAGAAGGGAGAAATTGGTAAAAGATGGACTGATAAGAGAAACAACAAATTGGCTGGGAATAATAAAGGGAATCGAGGTGGAGGTAACAAGGGTTTTGCCAAAGGGCAAAACAATAGAAATTTACAGAAAAATTCACTCAGGTCAAAGCCAACCAATGAGTCTAGAATCAGTGAACAACCTGGAAAGTTAGACAGTGAAGGGACAACAAGGCCTCCAGTGCAGTGTTGGGGCTGCGGTGGACCTCATTACATTAAAAACTGTCCTCAATGGAAGGGAACCGAATAGGTTTCCTAGATCCATGAAGCATCAACAGTTGGTGATGTAGGACATAGTCTACCAAGGATTAATGCTGCCCTGGAAGATCGTTAGGTGGAGTACCAACCGACCATGGTGGAATTCGAAGGTAAAATTTCAGACCTTACTGTAACTGTTTTAATTGATCTTGGAGCCACATTAAGTTATATTAGCCCTAAGATTGTGGAGCATTGTAAATTGCAACCTGTTAAATTTAAGAACCCTTGGCTAGTACAGCTGGCTATAGGGGCAAGGAGATGAGTACTTGCTAAGGTCAATAACTGCCCCTTAAAGATAGCAGGACAGCCAGTGATGGCAGATTTAAATGTGCTTCCCCTTGGTTCGTATGATGTCCTAATTGGTATGGACTGGTTAGAAAAACACTGGTCCATAGTCAACTGTAAAACAAAGACTATCTATTACAAGGATGAACTTGGAGAAAGGCAAGAGATGCAAGGGATTAAGTGGCCAGTGCAGATTCAACCAATAACTACCTCCGAGCTAGAAAAATGCATTAGGAAGGGATGTCAGATTTATGCCATCCAAGTGAGCTATCCTAACTCAAAAGATAAAACAACAAGATTGGACAACATTCCTGTGATACAAGAATTTGCTGATGTGTTGCGAGAGGAGATTCCTAGACTACCACCTAAGAGAGATATAGACTTTACTATCGAATTGGTGCCAGGGGCAGCCCTGATATCCCGAGCACCTTATAGAATGAGCACGCCTGAATTGACAAAGTTAAAAATGTAGTTACAGGAACTGTTAGACAAAAACTACATCCACCCTAGTGTGTCTCCCTGGGGAGCTCTGGTATTGTTCGTTAAGAAAAAGGACAGAACCCTCCGAATGTGTATAGATTATCGTTAGTTGAATAAATTGACAATAAAAAATAAGTACCCTCTACCCCGGATTGATGAACTTTTTGATCAAGTGAAAGGAGCAACAGTATTTTCCAAGATCGATTTGCGATCAAGGTATCACCAAATCAGGATTAAGGAGGAAGACACAGCTAAGACTACTTTTAGAACAAGGTATGGACATTACGAGTTTGTGGTGCTACCCTTTGGGTTAACCAACGCTCCTGTGACTTTTATGTGTTTAATGAACAACATATTTCATCAGTGTTTGGATAGGTTTGTGCTGATTTTTATTGATGATATACTGATATATTCCTGAACTATGGAAGAGCACAAGGAGCACCTCAGATTGGTACTACAAACCCTCCGAGAACACTAGTTATATGCCAAGTTCAGCAAGTGTGACTTCTTCAAGGAACATATACAATATTTGGGACATATAATCACAAAAGAAGGGATCGCAGTGGACCCCAAAAAAATAAGGACCATAATGGAATGGCCGGTACCAAAGGATGTGGCAGACATCAGATCCTTCATGGGATTGGCAGGTTATTACAGATGGTTTGTAGAAGGATTCTCGAGAGTAGCATATCCTATCACTTCCTTACAGAAAAAGGGAAGAACTTTTAGGTGGACCCCAGAATGCCATAAAAGTTTTGAGCAGCTTAAGCATCTGCTCACCACCACATCCATTCTAAGCATAGCTGATCCTAGCAAAGATTATGTGGTGTGCACTGACGCAAGCAAAGAAGGAGTAGGAGGCGTGTTTATGCAAGAAGGGAAGGTAATTGCTTACGAGTCAAGGAAACTAAAAGAACATGAATAGAAATATTCTGTTTATGATCTAGAGTTGGCAGCTGTCATTCATGCCTTGAAAATGTGGTGACATTACCTTATGGGAAAGAAATTTTTATTATTGACCGACCACCATAGTCTAACCAATTATTTTAGCCAGCCCACCTTAAATGCTAGGCAAGCATGGTGGGTGGATTTCCTAGGTGGTTTTGATTTCGAGATCAAGCATTTGAAAGGGAAAGAGAATCGGGTGGCAGATGCTTTAAGTCGGAAATTACAATGTTTATATGAGATTTCTTGCAGCGAATGGAAAAGCCCCTTCGAAGAGATGATTAAAAAGGCAGCAGATCAAGATACGGTATATCAACAAATAAAACAAGTACAACACCCCACCAGCAAGGAAAAACAAGAGGGTTATGCTTTAGGTACTACTGGAATGTTGTATTATCAGGGGAGGTTGTATGTGCCCTATCAAAACAGAATTAAAAACTTGATTTTGGAGGAATTTCATAAAAGTCACTATGTTGGACACCCAGGATATCAAAAAATGATAACAACAGTCCGGAAGGAATATTATTGGCCAGGTATGAAGAAAGATGTGGTTGAGTACCTGGCACATTGTTTGGAGTGCCAACAAATTAAGGCGGAGCATCAACATCCTGCGGGGTTGTTAGAACCATTACCTATTCCGGAATGGAAGTGGGAAACCATCTCCATGGACTTCATAATGGGTTTGCCCAAGACAAAGAAAAATAATGATTCCATCATGGTGGTGGTGGACAAATTAAGTAAATCGACACATTTTATACCTATGCAATCTACCTATAGAGCTGTGCAGATTGCCCACATCTTCATGCAGAACATATTTAGGCTGCATGGGTTACCTAAAACAATAATTTCAGACCGTGATGTAAAATTTACCTCGGTTTTTTGGAAAAAATTGTTTCGAGAATTAGGAACTTAGTTGAATTTTAGTACAGCGTATCACCCTCAAACTGACGAACAAACAGAACGGGTGAACTAGGTGGTGGAAGACATGTTAAGGTCATATGTAATGCAGCAACCGACTAAGTGGGAAGATTATCTGCACTTGGTCGAGTTCACATATAATAATGGCTATCATACATCATTGCAAATGAGCCCATTTGAAGTATTGTATGGGTGGAAGTGCCACACGCCCTCAAGCTGGGGTGGACTGGAAGACAGATTAATGCTGGGACCCGACATGCTTAAGGAAATGGAAGAAATGGTTAAGAAAGTGCGAGTTAATTTAAAGGCAGCTCAGGATAGGCAAAAGAACTTTGCTGACCGGAAGAGGAAGTTTAGAGAATATCAAGTTGGTGATCATGTATATGTGAGAATTCGAGCAAAAAAAAGCACATTACAATGGAGCGGGTGCGCTAAGTTGGCACCCCGATTTTGTGGACCCTTTCAGGTCTTAGCAAGAATTGGGCCGGTAGCTTACCAGCTCGCTCTGACAAGTCATATACGGGTACATAACGTCTTCCATGTTTCCGTATTAAAAAAATATGTTTATGATCCTAAGCATGTAATCCGCTGGCAGGATATACAGGTAAAAAAAAACTCTGGTAGAACAAATGGAATGAGTTTCTTTAAAAAAAACTGATTTAAGATGTTGCATGTTTCAGGTCGAACTGGAAGGAGAAATCTTGGTTGAGCCACTGAACATCCTCGACCGGAGAGAAGTAATGCTGCGGAAGCGAGCTATTACCCAAGTTAAGGTGTAGTGGCAGCACTTTGGGCCTGATGAGGCTACCTGGGAAGATGAAGAGCTCATGAAAAAATCTTATCTAGGGTTGTTCATGGTCGAAAGACATTGGGACGATGTCTAATTTCAGGAGGGGGAGATGTAATGCCCCAAGATAAATGTAAATATTTGACTTTACTATGGTAAATGACAAATTGAATTTGATATTATTATCTGTTTGAATTTAATAATATTCTCTTTAAAAAAAAAAAGAAATGTTTCTTTAAGAGCTGGCAACTTCTCAAGGAGGAAGTTGGAGGCAAGACAGTTGCTGTGATTCCAACCCTAACTGCTTTCCCTAACTGGAAGGGCTTCCAGAGGAAAAGAGGGAAAGGGGGGAAAAGGTCTGTGCTGTTGGGACAGGCAGAAGAAGGAAAAGAAAAAGAGAAAAATGGCTAAGTCTGGTGATGAACAGATAGCCAAGCACTAAGTGCAAGTGCCTTGCTGCGGATAGTGGTCCTGCAAGAGAGCTAGGGGGGAGATTCTGGTCCCGAAAGACGAATCTCAAGGACGGGTGGTAGACTGGAAGTAGATGAACAGAGGTAATCTCGGCTTCTCAAGTGTTCACAAGTTACAGTGGCATAGGTAAGTGGGCTGAACCACTTAGAAAGCATTTAAAAGTATTAATGAAGTAAACTATATTAAATGTTTGCACTGTTATGATATATTATCTAAAACCTGAGCCAACTGTGGAAGTGACTCTTACTAGGTGTCCATGTTATTTTCTGTAAAAAAAAAAATACTGTAAGGGTCATCTTAACAGAAAACTGTACAGTTAATGGAAACAAAATATATACATATAAAATCACTCCTTTATCTGATTTGATATGAGCAGATCACTGTAGAGGAAGTGTGGAATTGTGCAATAGGGAAGGAAAAGAGCAGACAACTGAAGACGAACCTTTTCCTGGAAAAAAAGGGGTCTTGCCGGGGTAGTGATGTAGGAAAAGTTTACGAGAAATAGAAGACTTAATTAATGAGACTTTGTAAGCTTAGCGCGCCTAACGTTCTGGCATATGATGAAGTGTAATCGGTTTGGCAACAAACCGACTCCAACGAGAATGATTCTGGTATGACAAATTCAGAAGTAACAAGTTTCAATCCTAATCAGAATTCTTTTTAAGAAAAGAATAGTAGTGGTGAACAAGGGAAAATCCTAAGAGTCTGAGCTCTATTTAACCCTACCGTAGTTAGCTAAACTTGTTTACTGCGAGAAAGGAATTACAAACACAATACGTACCGGAAGCCTAGGTGTAGGGTTTTCAATCTAAATTTAAAATCTTGCTACATCATAAATTTGATTACACTTAAATTATAGAAGGAAGACCCGTATTGATGGTCAACCCCATTCTCTGGGTGAAAGGGCTTCCTAAATTCCAATTGAAAACCCAAAACCCCAAATTAACGTGCCATTGTTCAAACCCTCATCAGAGATAATTCAGTTAATCATCGGACAAGTATTCGACTAATGGCTATACTATCCAGTCGGAGTTACAAACAAGAATTAACAATGGATATACTGCTGAATTCATTGACCAAATTAAACAAAAAATTATAAACTCCATCTCTGCTGAAATGTGTAGCAAGAAGATTGTAACGAACAAACAAGTCGAAAGACAATATTTACTTGAAAACAATGCATGTAATTTTTGTACAATAACAAACTGAAGAGACAAAGAAACAATAGACGTGGAACATATATATATATATATATATATATATTGGCACTGCATGGAACTCTGCGGTATAGCAAAGCTGAAGAGCTGTAGAATATAACAAAATATATGATAATCACGTTTGGAAACAGCACAAAAACCTTACGGTAAATATAACTCAGGAAGGAGACCTTCCAGATGTACCAGATTTACAAAATTACCCAATAAACCAGATTACATTAGCACACGACTTCCAACACTTTTAATGAAAAATAAACACAAGAAAATGGAACATGTTGTAGGACAGCTTAATGTATTTACAAATAGGCCAGCATAGCTCAAAAGACTTCAGAGGTAAAAACCCTCGAAGTTAGAATACTTTACTTGAAAAGGAAAATATATAATACTTGAGTAACAGAGTCTCGACGGGCGAGCTAAAAACCAGAACTCTACATTACATAAACAGTAGCAAATATCAGGTGTAAGGTCCCTTTCACAAGAGAAATTAATAGAGCTACATCTAAATGACCACAACCAGGGCGGAAACCCTCATACCCGGCGGAATTTGGAGTTAATCCCACTTCTAGAGGACTTTGTTTCCATTCGGAACCAAGCTCGGAAACAGAGTGGAGAGGATCTTGCGTGAGACCACAGAAAGTAGGTTAGATATCCGAAGTAGTCTCAGGACAAACAAAAAAAAAAAACTCTGAATGCATGAGCGCAGGATCAAACCATTGTTGCGTAAAGAAAATTGGCATAAACAGTCTACACAACTAAAGACTTACCAGTGACCAGATCCGGAGGGCGAAGACAAAGGTGTGGCATTATGAGCACCCTTCACTATCACCATAGAAACCTGGTTCGAAGCATGGAGCAAAGACCATGAACGAAAGTAGCAACCGAGCGGCGGACCAAGAGAAATGGCGGAAGAATGAATTTCCGAATTGAGACCAAGTATTGTGAACGAAGATCGAGCCATCTACAGCCGTTGGATCGCCAAGCAAGCTCCAACACCGTTGATCCCAAGGGAATCCCGAGGCAGTAGCCGGGCTGGTCAGGACTGCACTTGCCACGTACAGTGAGTAGTGCAGATATTTAATTAACATTTCGATTTAACAAAAATCAAGGCGGCTAGCCGACGGTCAGAGATCTATACCCCGAATTTCCATACCAAACAACGACGTAGATCGATTCGCACTGTCAGCAGAGCCTGCCTAATTTAATGCTGAGTTACCAACTTCATAAATGTATGGGATTATGCATACGTGGATAGGATGTGAAATAAACAACGTTGGAGTATGTAAAAATAATACATTTACAAAACGTAAAAAATAAAATTTCTGTGTATATGACAAGGGGTTAATAATAAGTTCTAAATAATTTATATTTACATACTAATAAGGATTAATACCAAATCATTATAAAGAATAAGGTGAAGTCATGTTAAGAGGATATATATTAATGAAGAAATTAGGAGTTCATTAATATATTAAGAAAATAAGATTAAAAAAAAATCAAAGTAAATAGAAAAGGATAATATAAATAATAAATAAAAAGAAGGAAAAGTAGAGAATTTTCTTATAAAATCAAATACTTAGGAGCTTGAAATTTTTTTATTATTTCTAATTAGGATCAATAAACATAAATCTTAAAAAAATATATATATATATATATATATTTTTTTATTTTTTATTTTTTATTTTAAACCAGATCCCTTAGCATATAAACTTTTGATACTCGTCAGTAAATAATATGACATAAATCTATTAAAAAAAAAGGAAAGAGGGAATTTTTTTTTATTTTTTTTTATTTTAAGCCAGATCCCTTAGCATATAAACTTTTCATACTTGTCAATACTATGTTAGCAATCTCTTACCCTCATTTATTTATTTCCTTGTGAGGGAAAATCAAATTACATATTTATTTATTGGGAAAACAAATTCGTATAACTGAGTGCTTCCATAACGTTCTATATTAATAATTCACATTAGCCAAATTATAAAAATTATTCAAAATGTAGACGTCCAGAATATAAATGGTAACGTGATGCTGATTTGAATGTATAAAATAGTAATTAATGCATTAAACCTAAAATTTACAATGTAACCAGAGATCCGGTAAGGAGGATTTTGAAAGCAATGGCCAGAAAAGTCATGACGATAGACAAATATGACATATGAGCCTGTAAGTGGGATCTTACAATTTTGGTAGGCATCTGACGGGGATCTTGGAGAGGACGAAGCTCAGAAGCTCATTTGGGAGCGAGGCAGCTTTGTCTGAACCCACTGGCGTCGTGCTGATGTTGATTGCCACGGATCTACAAATTCCTGTAAAAATCGGGTGTACTGTGGGTCCTCATAATTCTCTGGCAATTCAAATCTCAGATCTTCAAGTGCAAGGGCGCTCTGAAGCAGACAAGCCATCACATCCATTTCTCGTTCGTCAAATCTGTTTATTTCTACCATCATATACCGCAGATTGCCAAGTGGAGGGCTCAAACGCGGTGGTATCTGATCTCTACCTAATTCCTGTATTGCATTACAAAGAGAAATCCATTTTAACAATTGAATTCAATAGTAAAAACACAGAAATTAAATTAATTAAACTATTTCTTACCAGAAGAAATAAGCCACTTATGCTCAGACACTCAAGATGAGGAAGCCCCTGAAGCAGGCTGATAAGAGGAACAACCATCTCTTTTTCCCTTTCAAACAACTGACACATGTGGATTCCTAGCTTTTTCAAAGCTTTGAAACTCCCCACTATCTCAACAAATCTCTGCGCCGAGATACTGTCCACGGCGAAAGTCGAATCCATTTCCAATCCAATCACATTTATTTCGCTCTGCATGTCTAGTGCAACAATCTCAACTGAAAGCTCGTGAAAGAACACCCATTCACTCTTAAATCATCTACCAAACATACCTGAATGCTTCTAATTTTGGGGCAGTTCACTGTTAAAGCCTCTATGCCATCCCATACCAGTACATTTAAAAGCAAAATGTTGTGAGCGGAGATGGTGGGCCTCTTCAGGCCATCGCAGTAAGTTATTTCAAGTTTTTGCAGAAGTGGACAATGCGATGTAAACCAGGCCAATGAATCATCTGTCAATCGTATGTCTCTGAAGGAGCAAGTAATGAGATGGTTGAATCGAGAGTGGGTTGGAATATGGGTGAGAATGAAAGTGGTGAGTGTAAGCGTAGTGAGATGAGTGCAAAAGAAAAGGGCTGGAGGTGGGATTTCTTTTACCATGGAATAGCTGAGATTCAGGTGTTGGACATTCTTGTCTGCTGCATGCTGCACCCATTTCCATTCCCATTCCCAGTTGTTATGAAATGGGGGGTGCGAGTGCCTGTAGTGTCGTTGAAAAGATGAAAAGCCTCCAGATCCGAGGAATGAGATTGCAGAATGCATGAGATTGCATTCTCTGCCATGGAGATCGATAATGGATCTGGTGTGACAGACCCCTGGAAGAGGAGATAGGGAGAGAATATGAGTCCGGGTATTTGAGTGTAGAGAAACCTCCATCTTTTCGAAAGAACGGAGCATCTGACTGCCTCTCTGATTGGGAGTTTAGAGAGGATGACGCCCAGAATCTCATTTGGAAGTGGGGAAAACTTGTCTGAAGGTACCGGCATGATGATGTTTGGCAGTGTTCAACTAATATTTACTGCGAAACGTGGGATGTGGAATGAAAAGATTGGGAGGTGGAAGGGACAGTCGGCAAGGCCTAGAGCCTAGAACGAGCGATTTTGAACCGGATAAAGAGAGATTATTATCATAGATCTATTTTAAATAGAAATTTTAAAGGGCAAATATTTGTATGAGGCTATATTATTTAAATATTTTATATATTTTTATGAGTTTATATTTTTTAAATGTTTTATATGGCTACCTTCTTTTTATTTTTTTATTTTGGTCAATATGATCAAAATTTCACATCAAATTGGGTTATAGAACTAACCTCTTGAGTCAATGAAAGTTCAGTAAAGTGGGGAGAAGCCGTTACTTTCTCACTTAGGCAGTCAGAATAAAATATTTTAAGATAGAGATATATATTTTATTTATGATTAACTCGTCAAATTTAATTGGTCAATGTTAAAAGTTCAAAAAAGAGATTAAATAAGTGATTAATTAAAATATAGATGTATTTCAAAATTTCAATGTTATGGTCCCCTCGGGTAGCTCAAGTGGCCATGGCTTTTGAATGAAGTCTCTCTTGGGTTCGAATCTTGTGCTACCCTCCCCACGGGAGTTCAGAAAATAGATTAAATAAGTGATTAAATGTCAAGAGAGTCAAATTCTTAAAATATAGATGTATTTCAAAATTTCAATGTTATGGTCCCCTAGGGTAGCTCAAGTGGCCATGGCAGTTGAATGAAGTCACACAAAACCGGCTTAGGTTCAAATCTTGTGCTACCCTCGCGGGGGAGTTCAGAAAATAGATTAAATAAGTGATTAAATGTCAAGAGAGTCAAATTCTTAAAATATAGATGTATTTCAAATTTCAATGTTATGGTCCCTGTGGGGTAGCTCAAGTGGCAATGGCCTTTGAATGAAGTCTCACAGGAATCTTGTGCTACCCTCCCCCCTAGGGATCTGCAAAAGTCATTTTAATTAATTAATTAAATGACATAAAATATTACTTTAATAATAAATTATGAAAATTTGTTATAGAATTTAAAAATATAACATAGTAAGTGGGATAAAGCAAATATTTTAAAGTTTAAATTTTATTGTGGTTTATAAAATGTTTATATAAATTTATTTTAAGTTTAATTTATTAAATATATTTATATAGATTTATTTTAATTTGAGATAAAATTAAGAGTTTAGTGGGATCAAGTGAGGAGTTAGGAGGGTTTTAAGTTGGTATTGTTGCTTTTCAAGATGGATTAGGCTTCATCTCAACAAATACCATGTGCTATGTAATATCATGAGTTTGTAAAATTTTCACCGGAGATCTTGGGTTCGAATTTTGTGCTACCCTCCCCCCTAGGGATGTGCAAAAGTCATTTTAATTAATTAATTAAATGGCATAAAATATTACTTTAATAATAAATTATGAAAATTTGTTATAGAATTTAAAAATATAACATAGTAAGCGGGATAAAGCAAATATTTTAAAGTTTAAATTTTATTGTGGTATATAAAATGTTTATATAAATCTATTAAATATATTTATTTAGATTTATTTTAATTTGAGATAAAATTAAGAGTTTAGTGGGATCAAGTGAGGAGTTAGGATGGTTTTAAGTTGGTATTGTTGCTTTTCACGATGGATTAGGCTTCATCTCAACAAATACCATGTGCTATGCAATATCATGAGTTTGTAAAATTTTCACCGGAGATCTTGGGTTTGAATCTTGTGCTACCCTCCCCCATAGGGATGTGCAAAAGTCATTTTAATTAATTAATTAGATGACATAAAATATTACTTTAATAATAAATTTTGAAAATTTGTTATAGAATTTAAAAATATAACATAGTAAGTGGGATAAAACAAATATTTTAAAGTTCAAATTTTATTGTGGTATATAAAATGTTTATATAAATTTATTAAATATATTTATTTAGATTTATTTTAATTTGAGATAAAATTAAGAGTTTAGTGGGATCAAGTGAGGAGGTAGGAGGCTTTTAAGTTGGTATTGTTGCTTTTCACGATGGATTAGGCTTCATCTCAACAAATACCATGTGCTATGCAATACCATTGGTTTGTAAACCAATATAGATAAATCGATAAAATCACCAACATAAACTTTTATATAGTTATTATTTCTTTTCGAGATTTTAAATTTATGCGAATAAATAGATAAAGTAGGTGAGGATAATAGCCTACCATAACCTCATAAATTTATAATCACCCTTACCATCTATGAGTTTTCGGGTCCTTGATAATGGGTGGAGTGTCCACTTGAAACATGGGATAGGAATGTTATGCAACCAACTCACATAATAGAAGAAGAAATAGATCAACGCCTTCAAAATTCGCCTTTTTGAGGGGCAACCTCCTTTACATTACATAAATGAACTATTCTTGGATGATACAAATGGCAAGACCTCGTTTTTATATATAGGAGTCTAAGGGGTCACAATATAATTAGAGCCTACATAACGATAATATTGTAAGGGCACAACACTAACACTAGTGAGCTTCTATGCGGTACAATAATAAAAATATGGGGACTACATGGGAACAACAATAAAATAAGGGGGTTTCACTAATAACAATAAGGGCTTACACTAGCAGTATAGGGACCTAACATGCACCTATCCTCCAAAAAAGTGGTGTCCTCAATGCTTGAGTAGTTCTGGATGCTTCTGTATAAAATTTTCATCCTCCCATGTGGAATCTTTAGCAAGTAAGTTCTTCCACTTGATGAGATACTCTGAAATTGATCGATTTCATAGCTGGTGGGTTCTTGATTCCGTGACTGCTTCAGGTTCCGATATGATTTTTCCCACCTCGTCAAGTTCCGACAATATTGTTTGAACTTGGAGCTTGTCTCCTACAACCTTCTTTAAGCATGAAACATGGAAAACTAGATGCACTAAGGAAGATGCAAGAAGCTCCAATTTGTATGCCATAGTGCCAATATTTTACAACACCTTGTAAGGACCATAGTACTTTGGTGATAATTTATTATCCTCCTTAGCTTGCTTGAGGGACATTTTTTTAATGGTTGTAGCTGTTAAAATACCAAGTCACTTACATCAAAACTTCTTTCACTGCGATGTTGATGTGCCTGTTGTTTCATTCGATTCTGCACCAATGTAAGCCAATCCTGTAAGAGTTGGAGAACTTGTTGTTGATTCTTGATGTGATCTTCCACTGGTTGAACCTTATAATATTCTCTTAAAGATGATGTGATGGATGGTGGATGATCTCCATAAAGTGCCATAAATGGGGTCATTTTTGCTGAAGCGTTATACCACCATTCAACTAGAGGTAACCACTTAACCCATTGTGTTTTTTTATCAGATACAACACAACAAAGATATCCTTCCAAACATTTTTTCACTATCTCCATTTGTCCATCTATCTTGAGAGTTTGAGGAGTGGTAATTCCTGCCAATGCATTACAATATATGGTTGGATTCATTTCTTCTTTCTTTGGGGTTGGTTCCTCGTGTATATCCTCTTCCTTTAACATTTCTTGATCACTTTCTTCCTCCTCTTCACAATATATGTAAAATAATTTCTTCTCAGCACACTTATGACCTTTAGTGTATTTTCTATCACAACTGTAACAAAGCCCTTTTGATCTTTTTTCTTCTAATTGTTGTGGTGTCAACCTTCTAGGTTGTGGAAGGCTAGGAGCAATAAAACTTCCATCTTTATAGTTGTGAGTGGTAGGATTCCTTGTTGCCATAATTTTGCTTTCCACTTTTCTGGCCACCTTGAATGCCTTCTCTAATGAATAAAGTTCCCAAAGGTGAACTTCATGTCGGATGTTATCGTTTAATGTCCCTATGAGGACATCAATCATATGCTCCTCTAGAATATCATTTACCCTTATATTCAATTTTTGGAAGTTCTCAATGTGCTCTGCCATTGAACCCTTTTGATTGAGATTTATTAATTAGCTAAAGAAGGTGTTTCTCTTTGTATCTTCATAATGTGCTATCATTTCGTCTGTAAAAATTGGCCAAGTGACAAGTGGTTTACGAGAAAAAATCCATCTATACTATACAAATTGATTGTGTTCTAAATATAAAGATGCAATGTGTACCTTTTATGAGGGTTGAACATCATTTAGATCAAAATATGGCTCCATTTGTAGTATCCAAGATACTGAATCCTTGCCACCAGACTTCCTCATATCTATCTTTGGAATGTGGTGGGTGTCCAATCCAATATTAAATTCTATGAAATCACGATTAAAATTTATTTTGTTCTCATTATGAGTTTCCTCTACTACCTTTTCATCATTAGGAAGCATTTCTTGTAGAAACTTTGTCCAACCTTCCTTCAAACCTTCCCTATCTTTCTTCAAATATTCCATCTTGCCTTTCAATTCTTCTTCTACACCATTGATATTAGCTTCCATGGCATAGATAAAAATATTTACCTTAGCTTCTCTTACTTGTTATTTTATTTCCACAAGGGCCCACATGAGAGCTTAGTCATTGGTCTAGCCTTGCAATTCCCATTGTTTATCTACACCAACAGAACTTTTCAGTGCTCACAGACTTTGTCAATGCATTTGCAGTATTCTTCAAAGTGTCCATCTTTACCAGCAACATCTTTTTATCCTCAACCATATCCCTCACAAAGTGCTACTGAACATCAATGTGCTTTGTCTTTGAATGATAAGCAGGGTTCTTTGCCAATAAAATTTCACTTTGGTTGTCACTGTCTATCCTTATAGCTCATTGTACTAACCCCATACTTGAATACAATCTCTGAAATCAAACTACTTCCTTGCTTGCATGAGTGGCTACCATGTATTATGCGTCTATAGTTGAAAGTTCCACTATAGATTGACTCTTACTCATCCAACTGACTGCACCTCCAAATAGGTTACACACATACCCACTTGTAGATCTTCCTTGATCCATATTTTCAACCCAGTTTGCATCAAAAAAGACACGCATGTCCATAACTATGTCTAATCTTGGTTTTCCTTGATAGCACAAACCATAATCACTAGGGCCACACAAATACCTGAAAGCCCGCTTCACTATTGTCCAATGTTCCTTCCCTGTTTTGGACATAAACCTGCTCAATACTCCCATTGCATGTACAATGTCTGGTCTAGTACATACCATTGCATACATCATGCTACCAACTGCACTTGCATATGGAACACGAGACACGTCCTCTTCCTCTTCTTGTGTCTTGGGACATTGCTTAATAGATAAATTTACACCTACAAGAATAGGAACCTTCATCGATTTACTATCCTGCATATTAAACCTTTGCAATATTGTCTTGACTCTTGACATACTTCCTATGGTTTAACTAGAGCTTCCTATTTTCCCGATCTCGTTTAATTTCCATGCCCAAAATATAGTTTGTAGCACCAAGATCTTTCATGTCAAATTTGGAGGACAATTGGGTCTTCAAATCCTCGATAATTTATTTGTCATTTCTAACCAGCAACATATCATCCACTTATACTTCTAGATAAATAACATGGTCACCAATTAATTTAAAATACACATAGTGGTCTTCTTTGCTTTTGGTGAGGCCAAGTCCCCATATAAATCTATCAAATTTCTAATAGAACCACTCTTTATGGGGAGTGAAGTGAAAGGATGCACCTGAGTCAATCAAGCATGCATCATATCTACATGTGTAATTAAAGAAGAAGCCAAGTACACATCCCAACCTTCATCTGAGGTGGTTTTTGCCTCTGCAGAAGGAGCATCATCAAATCCCTTTCCTTTGTCAGGAGCTTTAGATTTACAGTCCCTTTTGAAGTTCCCTTTCTTTTCGCATTTCTAACACACCTTTATGGGTTTTCCTAAATATTTAGATCTCCCTCTAGATTTAGATCTCCCACTCCATGACTTATTTTTGTTTCTATTCTAGGACCATCCTCGTACAGAAAAGGCATCACCATTTTGGCCCTCCATATTTTTCTGTCACATCTCATCCGACAGCAGGGATGAAACTATTTCATCAAACTACAAGGCAGTTGCATTGCTACCTATTGCAACAGCTAGACTATCCCACGAATATGGTAGAGAACACAACAAATTGATGCACTTATCTTCATCTGAAATTTTAATATCAATAGATAATAACTAGCTTACCACAATATTAAAGGCATTAAGTTTCTTTGTCACCAAGTATCCATCTTTCATCCTCAGGTTATACAACTTTTTCTGTAGGAACAGTTTATTCACGAGACACTTAGATTGATACAAAGTCCCTAACTTGTCCCACAAAGCCTTCGCTAAAGCTTCCCCTGATACATTCAACAATACTGAATCTGAGACACACAATCATATTGTGCTCTTTTCCTTCCGATTCAACTTCACCCAGTCTTTGGCTGACATTGTTGTTGGTTTAGTACTTGAATCTACCATGATCCATTGATCTTTATCCACCCCAGATCCTCCAACTTGATTTTCAACAACTCAAAACTCTGACCATTAAATTTCTCGATCTCTATATTTCCACTACTCGCCATCTTCTTTCACCACAAGAATTGATCCAACAGATCTCCCACTTAACAGGGTCTACCACATGCCTGAGAAAAACCCATTAGCCATAAAGGTGTCCCCTTGAAGCCGAAACAACTTTGATGCCAAATGTAGGTTTTAACACCGTACATAAATTACATGCATATGAATTCTACAAGAACAAAAAATAAACAATGGCCAGAGCATAAAACATAAAATAGATATACATAGATATTTTCCCCTGGATCCCAAAACTGGGACTACCAAATTGATTTTCCATTATGTTCCTTTCAATGTTATAAAACATATATATACATTCTAAAGAATCCATAAACCCTGGATTAGAAGATAACCGTAGTTACCTTGACTCGATCTACAAAATACAATGGACAAAAGTCCATCATGCCCAAAACCATGTGTAAAATCCATGCACAGAAACATAGGTAGGTATGCCCACCTAATATAGGGTTTTTTTTTTTTTGCTGGGGCGCTGCACCCCGCGCAATGTACAAGAATGATTTTCGCCCCCCCTCCCCCGCGCGTGGGGTAGTCGTGGAAATAATAGAACACACACCCAACAATATTGCTCCATCTATAGTATCCAAGTTACTGGATCCTTGGCATTAGACTTCCTCATGTCTATCTTTCGAATGTGGTGGGTCTCCAATCCAATGTTAGATTATATGAAATCACGATTAACATTTCTTTTGTTCTCATCATGAGTTTCCTCTACTACATTTTCATCATTAGGAAGCCTTTCTTGTAGCAACTTTGTCTAACATTCCTTCAAACCTTCCCTCGCTTTCTTGAAATCTTCCATCTTTCCTTTCAATTATACTTCTATACCATCGATATTAGCTTCCATGGCATAGATGAAACTATTTATCTTATCTTTGATCACATTCTTCAAATCATCCATACAATTTTCCTTACTAGGTGTTTCTATTTTCTTGATTTGAGTGATTCTTTTTGTTGCTTTTAGGAGCTCGATATTTAAACGATTGTAACTATGTAATTTCGGATCTCCAAGTTATGAAATTTTGTATTTTGGTAGACCTCTGAGTCCTCTTTCCGACCTAGAAGTTTGATTGAGATTGGATTTGCAAAGAAAGAGTTATCCCCAATCTCCCAAGATGGCCTGATTTTAGACTGGTTCAGTAGAGTGAACTTGTATGATGTGCCATGTGTCACTATTCCGACCTTCGGCCCTGAAACTGATATGCAACAACTACAGTCTATCCTATTTCTATCTTTTTTTGCAAAATTTGAATCTGATACTTAGAGAGAAAGTTATGACGATCTTCCCTAGGCCACCTTATTGAGATGAAATTTTGGAGCCTACACAAACCCTAACTTCCTTAGCTCATATATCTGAAAATATAGCGAGAAAATATATGAAATTCAAACACAAAGTTCATCAATATTTCGACTCAAATGGGTTTTAATTTCAACTTTTAAATCTTCGTAGAAAAAAGTTATAACAAAAATTCCACGATGACTTGTTTGAACCAGTGAAATCGTAGAATCCAAAGCTCTGATACCAAAATGTTATGCAAACAACTCATAGAATAGAAGAGGAAATAGATGAAGGAATTCAAAATTAGCCTCTTTGAGGGGGAAATCTCCTTTAAATTCGAAAATTCCTTTATAAATCGGTGGTAATACCATGCCAAGCCTAAGAAGGATCTTATGTCGGCCACGCTTTTCGGTGCAGTCCTTTCCATGATAGTTTTGATTTTCTTTGGATCCACTACTATCCCTTCTGCTGATATAACATGGCCTAGGTACTGAATTTGATCTTTGTAAAAATCACATTTTTTAAACTTTGCATACAACTGGTTTTCTCACAAAATTTGCAGTACCGTTCTCAAGTGTTGTTCGTGTTCCACTTGATTTTTAGATTATATTAGTATATCATCAATGAAAATCAATACAAACTTATCTAGAAAGGGCTGGAAAATACCGTGCATTAGGCTCATGAACGTGGATGGTGCATTGGTAAGGCCAAAAGGCAGTACCATGAACTTGTAATGTCTGTAACGAGTTCAAAATGTAGTTTTACAGTTGTCTTCATCCTTTATTCTGATTTGATGGTATCCAGACCTTAAGTCGATTTTTGAGAACACGCTAGCTCCCTGTACTTGGTCAAATAAGTCATCGATGCGAGGTAGCGGGTATTTGTTCTTTATGGTCAGCTTATTTAGCTGACGATAGTCAATGCATAATCATAGTGTTCCATCCTTTTTGCGTAAAAATAGCACTGGGGCTCCCCAAGGAGACACACTTGGGCGTATGTATCCTTTATCTAACAACTCCTACGGCTGCATTTTAAGTTCAGTCAATTCCGGAACACTAATATGATAAGGGTTTTCAAAACAGGGGCTGCTCCAGGCATTAGTTCAATTGTAAAATCAATATCTTGCCTTGGTGGAAATCCTAGAATAGATTCAGGAAATATGTCTAAGAAATCCTGGATTATAGGAATATTCTCTAAAGAGGTAATTTTATTTTTATGATTGTTGTACCCTACCTGAACAACATAAATCTAGCACCGTTTTCTTATACACTTTCCGAGTTGGTTGGCTGTAATAGGGCGCAGCTTGATATTCTTCTTAATTCCATGAATTTCCTTCTGTTGTCCTGACTTGGTAAGATAACTTATGGACTTTTCTTTGCAATCTACCAGGGACCAATGACCTTCTAACCAGTCCATCCCTATTAATACATCATATGAGCCTAGGGGAAGAATATTCAGATTGACCTGGATAGGTTGTCTTGAAACTATTATAGGGTAATTTTCTGTTTTGGCTAACACCTTTCTTTTGGTACCAGTAGCTAGTTGAAATAGCCACTACTGTTTGTATTTACTGCTTTGCACTTGACATCTTTCTACCACCTTAGGACTAATATAACTCAAGCTAGTGCCTGGATCAAATAAAACAGAAACAGATTGGCCAACAATCATACCTTCACATTCGATCATAGTGGGATGATATTCCGCTTGATGATCATCCAAAACCGCATTAATCCTGGGCATGCTCCTTGCGATATCCCCTACCGTAGAGGCTTCTTGCATGTTAGAAAGTTGCTCAGTTTGAGCTTTCTGTGGGCAATTTTTGTAATAATGTGCTTCTTCGCATCCCCAAAATTGTAGTGGCAGTTTTGCTGGCTGTTCAGTAACAATTTAATTCCTTCAGGTTGTCTATTCTCAGTGAATGTCTGAGTTTTGGGTGGGTTTCTTGCAAAATTTCCAAAGGTCCTTTGTTGATTGTTTCTATCGTGCATGTTTTTCTCATGTCTGTTTGGTGGAAAATTCCTCATTTTCTTGGCAGCAACTCCTTTAGATCCTTCATTTTTCTGCTTCATTTGCTGATAACATATGCGAGCCTTTCAGACTTCATCGTCCATGGTTCTAGGATAGTCAAATTCTAATTTATCCTTCATGAAGTTAGGCAAACTACTAATAAACCATTGGATCTTAGCTTTTTCTTCTTGCATATATGGGACGTAACGCAACAGGGAAGTAAAGCGTGCTACATATTCATCCATGGTTAAGGTTCCCAGTCTGATGCAGAAGCATCCAGCTCAGGGAGGTCATGGCTGGGAGTTTGTCTCTTTCTAACAGCTTGAGTTTCATTAGTTTTTCATTTTTATTTAAATTTCTAGGAATGGTTGTCTCAGTCAGTGTTAATGTTTGCTTACGTATTTCTTTTTACTTTTTGTTTCATTTAAAATTTGCTTTCAATTTGCAAAGCAAGAAAAGACAGTTATTCAGAAACCATTTAATGCAACCACATAATGTAACTACTGGCAGTTTGCTAACTGTCCAAGTGTTCTCTACAAAACAAAAAGAGAAAAAAACTAATGTAATCATTTTTCCATCATAGAATTGAATGAAGAGAGAAGGCACAGAAACATTTTCTGAAGACAAACATCTGAATCCATTCATGTTACAACTTTAGAATATTTCCTACAGAATACTGTTAAGTTATTTTCTCTTCCATAAGCATAATAATGACAGGCGAGTGAAAAGTAACCACCAAAGCGAGGAGAGCGCCCAGACAAGCCAGTGGCACAAACAGAGCAAGTTCACGAAGGAACGAGAAAGCTATCGATGAAGAAATACCCAAACAAGTTACAAGTACAGAAACGAATACACAATCATTTTCCTTTGTAAATTTTAACAATCGAATCTACAATATATCTATATATATATATATATATATATATATATATATATATATATATATATATATATATATATATATATATATATATATATATCTATATATATATTTTCAAAAGCCGAGAATCATAGTTCACTATTCAAAGACCAATAAATAGAATAGATTTGACCAAAACTACAAATCCTGTGAGGTCACTGTAGGACCACATTAATACATATTTAACTACCAACAGTAGAGTCACGACTACACAGTGGAGCCACAGGCATAGTGCCAAGAAACTGCAGAGCCGAAGCCAAATTATAGCTAGAGACTCAAAAACCCTATGAACAATAAACCCTCAGTTAATCAAACAGGAAGACACCAAGGAGTGACCCTACCAGGTTCAGGCATAGGAGACATAGCGTGAGGACCACGAACAAGCCCGTCGCTCACCTGCATTGGCCAACAACCATGCCATCAGCAACAGAGAACAAAAACCACAACTACGTTTATAAAATGCAACCAGAACAGAGGGAAGGGTTATGAGAACTTACCGAGGGAGAGCCGAGCCTGTGCAAGCCAGAAGAGGAGCCACAGGATTGAGGTCACAGCCATAGAGTTGCTCATCGCCACAAGGAGCAGAGGCTGTCAGTGACTGAGAAAGAAAAAATAAGAACAACAAACATAGAGAGAGGGCTTACCTTTTGGATGATTGCCGAGTGGAAGCCGAAAGCTGAGTGACTCCATAACTGTAACCTGTGACAAAGCCAGACAAACAGTCAAACTGTGAAGTAAACGCATGTACGACAGTCAAGTAAAGTAGAGCTGCAACAGAAAACACAACTAGAGCCGAGCAAAACTGACAATAGAGACCGATACCAAGGGTTCCAAACCCAGGTCTCGAAACCGAGCACGGAACAAGCCAAGACATCTTTCACAGGTGGAAACCCTCACCGAGTTGCAAACCAGGCACAGTGGAAGTGAAACCCCAAACAAAGAAACAGAGTAAACCCTCATTCCACAGAACCAGAGACCTCACCGGCAGCATAGCGACACAAAAAAATGAAAATAGCAAATGAAATGAACAGTCAGGGTTTCAGAGCACAGAAGGAGCGGGAAGGAACAAAGCCAAAGGCTAGGACACATGTCCTCCTCTCAATAAAATGCTAGTACAACAGCATTAAAGTCAACCAACCACTGCTTAATAAAATCCAATCAACAATTTATCATTAACCCGAAAGTCTTAAGGGCTGGACCCATCAAATTTTGGTATCAGAGCAGGAACAGTTAACTAATTTTCTTATAAAATGGAAGCTGGAAGAAGAGGTCGTGGCAGAGCTATTCGAAGAGTAGTAGATAAAGGATTGAGGGAAGAGATTAGGATCTTGAATGCCCGTTTGGCGGCAGTAGAAGCAGGAAGGAGAAGGGATCCGGAAGTAGGGGACGACAGTGAAGAAGAAGCTGTAGTTACAACAGATGGATCAGATGAAGAAGGACCTAGAATCAAATTGTTAAGGTCAGTCTTGTTGGATAGCAGTAAGCCAAAGCCTGAAATTTCGAGCTATGATGGAAGTTTGTCCACAGAAGTGCTGTTGGACTGGATTAGTGAGTTGGACAAATATTTTGAATGTGAGGAGGTTAGCGAAGATAGGAGAGTTAAATTCACTGCCACCAAGCTGAAAGGACACGCGGCCTTATGGTGGGACAGTGTCCAAGTAGAGAGGAGAAGATTGAATAAGTTACCAATTAAAAAGTGGACCAGAATGGTTGCCAAGATGAAGGGCAGGTTTTTGCCCAAAGATTACCAGATTTCTTTGCATCGACAGGTGAAAAATTTGAAGTAGAGAGGAATGACGGTGAAAGAATATACTGAAGAATTCTATTAGGTGAATTTGAGAGCTGGTTATACTGAAGACACCCCAGAAAAGACAACAAGGTTTGTGAATGACCTAAGGCTGGAGATATTGGACGAGATAAGTATTCTTTCCCCAAAAACCATAGAGGAAGCATACCAGAGTGGCTTAAAGGTAGGAGAAAAGATCGCAAGAAAGAATAATGCCAAGAGAGGACGAGGAACTGGCAGAGGGAAAGGACAATCCTTTTGCGGAGGAAGAACTGCCAACAACAGTGAAGAGGGCAGCGGTTCAAAAACCTCAGGGACAGTAGAAAGGGAAGGTAGCACTGGGGAGGAAGGCCATACCAGAGAGGAAGGGGAAATGGCAGAGGCAGAGGAGCTGCCTACCAGTGCTACAAGTGCCACAAGTGGGGGCACAGATCCCTTGAGTGTCCTGAAGAAGAACAGGTTGGTCAAAGAGGAGCATATGTTGCTCAGACAGAGGAAGTAGAGGCACCACCTCAAGAGGTAGAAAATGTACTGGAGACAGGAGAGGCCTTAGTCTTGAACAAGGTTCTGCTGAAACCGGCAAAGGAAACAACTGAACAAACCCAAAGAAAGGCATTATTCCGGACTGTGTGCAAGTCACATGGCAAATGCTGCAAACTGATTATAGACAGTGGAAGCACTAATAATCTGGTTGCAATAGAGATGGTGGAGAAATTGGGTTTAAAATGATTGAAGCACCCAACTCCGTATAAGGTGTTGTGGTTATAGAAGGGTCACCAACTGCTAGTTGATGAGCAGTGTGAGGTGGAGTTCCATATTGGCAAGTATAGGGACAAAGTGATTTGTGACATCATGCCCATGGACGTGTGTCATATTATGCTAGGTAGACTGTGGTAGTATGACCAAAAAGTTGTTCATGATGGGAAAACAAACTATTACAAGTTTGTTAAGGATGGGATTAAGCATATACTAGTACCCATCAAGGAGGAAGAAACACCAGAGACTAGTGGAACAAAAGTATTATTGGTGGGTGGAAAAGAATTTCTAAAACAGATTGAAGATGACGAGGTAAAGTATGCTATTGTAAGGAGACCGAGAGCAGTGTTGTTGCACACTGAAATTTCTGATTTACCTGAAGAAATCCAGGAAATGTTGCAGGAATTCAACGACATTGTGGTGGATGATTTACCAGATAAATTACCACCAAAGCGAAGTATCAATCATCACATAGATTTCATCCCTGGAGCTAGTTTACCGAATAAAGCTGCTTACCAGATGAGTCCCAAAGAAAATGAGGAGATTAGGAAAAAGGTACAAGAGTTGCTGGATAAGGGATTGATTCAGGAAACCTTAAGCCCGTAGTTCTAGCTCCTAAGAAAGGGGGCGAGTGGTGGATGTGTACAGATTCACGAGCAATAAACAAAATTACAATCAGATATAGGTTTCCATTGCCACGAATGGATGACATGATGGACTATTTGAGTGGGGCAACATATTTTTAGAAGATAGATCTGAAGAGTGGATACCACCAGATTAGAATCCGAGAAGGGGACGAATGGAAAAAAACTTTCAAAACTAATGAAGGGCTATATGAATGGCTGGTGATGCCATTTGGGTTGAGTAACACCCCTAGTATTTTCATGCACCTGATGAACGAGATGTTGAAGGAGTTCATTGGGAAATTTGTGATTGTGTATCTTGACGATATACTGATTTTCAGCAAGACCAAGGAGGAACATTTTCGACATGTTCGATATGTTCTGGAGAAGTTGCAGCAAAACAAGTTACTGATAAATATGAAAAAATGTACTTTCTTTCAGAAGGAGTTAATATATTTGGGTTTCGGGATTGCATAAAATGAGCTAAAAATGGATGCAGAAAAATTCACAGCTATACTTAGCTGGTCATCCCCTAAGAGTCTGTTCGGAGTTCGAAGTTTTCATTGGTTGGCAAGTTTCTATCGCAAGTTTATAAAGAATTTTAGTGGAATCTGCGCACCTATGTTGGATACAATCAAGAAGGCAAGTCAACCTTTTCAGTGGACTGAAGCTGCAGAGAAGAGCTTCCAGATATTGAAGAAGAAGATCACTAAGAGGCCAATTTTGAGGCTACCTGATTTCAACAAACTTTTTCAAGTTCGTTGTGATGCTAGTGGTACAACCATTGGAGCTGTACTCAGCCAAGAAGACAAACCAATAGCCTATTTCAGCGAAAAATTAAATGAAATAAGGAAAAAGTATACTTCTTATGACAAGGATTTTTATGCCATCGTCCAAGCCTTGAAGCATTGGAGACATTATCTGTTGGGTAATGAGTTTGTTTTGTTTTCTGATAATTCTACATTACATTATGTTATGCAGCAACATAAGCTGAATCACAAACATGCAAAATGGGTGGAGTACTTACAGAGCTTTACATTCGTATTGAAGCATATCAGTGGTCAAGCGAACAAGGTAGCAGATGCACTAAGCAGAAGAGTTCTACTCTTGCAGGAGAGCACGATACAAGTGTTGGGATTTGAACACCTGAAGGACTTGTATCAGATAGATGCAGATTTGAAGGAGGCTTATGAAGCCTGCCAGAACCCATTGTTGAGGAATAATAGTCCATGGCTGGACTATAACTTGCAGGAGGAGCTATTATTCAAGAGAGGGCAGTTGTGTGTCCCAAAATGTTCGATGAGGGAGAACATCATATGGGAAAAACATAGTGGAGGTCTAGCTAGACATTTCAGCATTGATAAGACCTTGGATTAGCTCCGTCATTTCTATTGCTGGTCGAAGATGCGAATAGACGTACAACAATATGTGACCAAGTGTAAGATATGTCAGTTGGCGAAAGGGAATAGTCAAAAAATGGGGTTGTACACACCCTTGCCTATTCCAAATAGACCATGGGATTCAATCAGTCTAGACCTTGTCCTGGGTTTGCCCAAAACATAGCGGCGTTTTGATTCCATCATGGTGGTGGTGGACCGATTTTTGAATATGGCACACTTTACCCCTTGCAGGAAAACCAATGATGCTACCCATGTAGAACACTTGTTTTTCACTAAAGTCGTCAGACTACATGGCTTACCCAAGTCCATTATTTTCGACAGGGACGTGAAATTCACAGGGCATTTTTGGTGCACCTTGTGGAAAAAGCTGGACACGAAGTTAAATTTCAGCTCCGCTTATCACCCACAGACTGATGGGTAGATGGAGGTAGTGAACAGAAGGTTAGGGAACCTGCTACAGAGTCTAGTTGGAGAAAATTCATGAATGTGGGATCGTGTACTTGCTCAAGTGGAATTTGCTTACAACAATTCACCGAATCGAAGCACAGGAAGTAGTCCTTTTCAGATCTTGTATGGAATGCATCCCCGAGGAGTGCATGAGCTGCGGGATTTGGGATAGTTAGAGAGAAGAAGTGCTGATGGATAAGACTTTGCAAGAGCAATTAATGACCTACATGAGCAGGTGAAGATAAAATTACAGGACATCAGTCAGAGGTACAAACAGAAAGAAGATATGAAACGACGTGAGGTACAATTTAATGTAGGGGATCAGGTCCTAGCGCATCTGTGTAAGGAAAGATTTCCTAAGGGTGAATACAATAAGCTGAAATTCAAAAAAATTGGACCTTGTAAAATTCTGCGTAAGTTTTCTGTAAATGCTTATGAACTGCAATTGCCTCCAGGTATATGAATATCGCCCATCTTTAATGTGGCAGATTTATTCCCATACACTGCCAATCTGGAAGAGGACAGTTCGGCACAACCAAAGCAGGACACCCAGGAAAGGAGTAGTTCGTGGATGAGACAAATGCCTTCAGCTCAGCCACTTGAGATCGAAGGAATCCTTGATACACAGGTGGCCAGGTGAACTCAGAGAAAGGAGTACCTACAGTACCTCATCAAGTCGGATGATATTCCGCTTGATGATCATCCAAAGCCACATTATTCCTGGGCATGCTCCTTGTGATATCCCCTACTATAGAGGCTTCTTGTATGTTAGAAAGTTGCTCAGTTCGAGCTTTCTGCAGGAAATTTTTATAATAATGTGCTTCTCCGCATCCCCAACATTGTAGTGGCAGTTTTGCTGGTTGTTCAGTAACAATTCTACTAATTCCTTCAGGTTGTCTATTCTTAGTGAATGTCTGAGTTTTGGGTGGGTTTCTTGCAAACTTTCCAAAGGTCCTTTGCTAATTGTTTCTGCCGTGCATGTTTTTCTCATGTTTGTTTGGTGGAAAATTCCTCATTTTCTTGGCAGCAACTCCTTTAGATCCTTCATTTTTCTGCTTCATCTGCTGATAACATATGCGAGCCTTCCGAACTTCATCATCCATAGTTCTAGGATAGTCAAATTCTAATTTATCCTTCATGAAGTTAGGCAAACTACTAATAAACCATTGGATCTTAGCTTTTTCTTCTTGCATATATGGGACATAACGCAATAGGGAAGTAAAGCGTGCTACATATTCATCCATGGTTAAGGTTCCTAGTCTAATGCAGGAGCATCCAACTTAGGGAGATCATGCCTGGGAGTTTGTCTCTTTCTAGCAGCTTGAGGTTCATTAGTTTTTCATTTTTATTTACATTTCTAGGAATGGCTGTCTCAGCAAGTGTTAATGTTTGCTTATGTATTTATTTTTACTTTTTGTTTTATTTAAAATTTGCTTTTAATTTGCAAAGCAAGAAAAGATAGTTATTCAGAAACCATTTAATGTAACCACATAATGTAACTACTGGCAGTTTGCTAACTGTCCAAGTGTTCTCTATAAAACGAAAAGAGAAAAAAACTAATGTAATCTTTTTTCCATCATAGAATTCAATGAAGAGAGAAGGCATAGAAACATTTTCTAAAGACAAACATCTGAATCCATTCATATTACAGCTTTAGAATCTTTCCTACAGAATACTATTAATTTATTTTCTCTTCCATAAGCATAATAAAGACAAGTGAGTGAATAGTAAGCACCAAAGCGAGGAGAGTGCCCAGACAAGCCAGTGGCACAAACCGAGTCGAAGCCAAACTACAACTAAAGACTCAAAAACCCTATGAATAGTAAACCCTCAGTTAATAAAATAGGAAAACACCAAGGAGAGACCCTACCTGGTTCAGACATAGGAGACATGGTGTGAGGATCACGAACAAGCCCGTCGCTCACCTGCATTGGCCAACAACTAGGTCATCAACAACGGAGAACAAAAACCACAACTATGTTTATAAAATGAAACCAGAATAGAGGGAAGGGTTATGAGAACTTACCGAGGTAGAGCCGAGCCTATGCAAGCCAGAAGAGGAGCCACGGGATTGAGGTAACAGCCATAGAGTTGCACGCTGCCACGAGGAGCAAAGGCTATCAGCGACTGAGAAAGATAAAATAAGAACAACCAGCATAGAGAGAGGGCTTACCTTTCAGATGACTGCCGATTGGAAGCCGAAAGCCGAGTGACTCCATAACTGCAACCTGTGACAAAACTAGACAAATAGTCAAACTGTGAAGTAAACGCATGGAGGATAGTCAAGTAAACTAGAGCTGCAATAGAAAACACAACTAGAGCCGAGCAAAACCGACAACAGAGACCGATACCAAGGGTTCCAAACCCAGGTCTCGAAACCGAGCACGGAACAGGCCAAGACATCTTCCGCAGGTGGAAACCCTCACCGAGTTGCAAACTAGGCATAGTGGAAGCGAAACCCCAAACAAAGAAACAGAGTAAACCCTCATTCCGCAGAACTAGAGACCTCACCGGCAGCGTAGTGACACATCAAAATGAAAATAGCAAATGAAATGAATAGTCAGGGTTTCGTAGCATAGAAGGAGCGGGAAGGAACAAAGCCCAAGGCTAGGACACATGTCCTCATCTCAATAAAAAGCTTGTACAACAACGTTAAAGTCAACCAACCACCGCTTAGTAAAATCCAATCAACAATTTATCATTAACCCGAAACTCTTAAGGGTTGGACCCATCAAAGTCTTAATTCATGGAACTCTTTTTCTTTTTTGTCATAATAACATTATGTTAAATATTTTTCTTTAAAGTGTTTCTAGAATTCTTGCCATGTTACTTGTTCTTCATCAATCTTCCTTACGGTTTTAATTTCTTCCCACTAGAGGGTGGCTTTTCCTCATAATTGGTAAACTTCTAGCCTTGCTTTAAGTCTTTCGGTATATTCATAAATCTGGAAGTATTTACCCATGTCTATGAGTCAAGCTTCCGTCGCTTCTTCTGACTCTCCTTCAAACAATGAGGGTCTGATTTTTTTAAGCTCACCTTGTAATTCTATATTTGTTCTTTTTGGTTTTCTTTGGTCGAAAACGTTATCTGAATGCCCTTCATCTTCTTATTTGTGACCCTCTACGGATTCTGCATGATCTTCCTCATTATGAGCAGTTGGGATTTTTTCCCTATTTTCTGTATTGGGATCTGGTCCTCTCTGATTTTGCCGACCTAACAAACTTTTAAGAATCTTCTCCTGCTCCTATCTTAATCGCTTGTTGTCTATTCTAAGGTTCATCATTTCTAATTGAAGTTGTTGTACTGTCTCGAGTAATGCAACATTAGCCTGTCTCAATTATTCTCCCAATTACACCCATAATTCTGGGTTGGCCAGTACATAAGGCACCTCTGGCTGGCTCGATGATTTGGGGCTCCTATGCATTGTATCCCTAATGCTAATTCACCTTCTGTGTTCACAATTAGCCAAAACTCAGTTTATTTGCTTCATATATATATAGGAACATCATGACTTAATTGACTGTTAGAACAACCCAAAGGTCTCAGTATGCGAGCCTAGGCTCTGATACCATTTGTAGCACACACAAACATATAATATAGTGAAAACAATGTATAAAAAAAAAAATTCAACTCTGACATAGATACATATCCATATACATTAATGTAATAGACTCAAATCAAACCTTGCTAGTAAATGTGAATCTCTGGTTAAGTATTTATCTGCCACGTATGATACAAATTCGAGGCATGTCTGACTGGCAGTTTTTGGGGTACTAAAACTACAGTAGTTTTTACCAACCCATAAGGTCCGTGTGATCCTTCACGAGGTAACTGGGTTACACCTTGCCCTGGAATTTATGGCTGCGTGTACGTGACTTCATATCACTTGTTCTTAGATTTTAATGTGACTGGTAGTAATCCCATTTTTCGCACTAGCTGAGACAAGTGTTAGGGATCCTGTCCGTCGATCTTGATTACACTATCCGATGGTGATACTTGCTTTGGGATCATCCATCTACCCAACGCTCGGGCTTCCCGCCGATGTTCTTGCTCATTTGCGTTTCGTGGTTGAGAGTCTTGCCGCTCTGCTTCTCGTCTGCTCTTAGTTTCGCTGCGGTTTTCATAGTCTGACCTCCATGCATTGTGGCAAGCCGTGGAGAGGTAAATCTGAGTCTTCATTATCTGTAGAAATGGTGTATGTCTTGAACCGTTCTCAGTTTGAGCCGAGGGCTATCTCAATGCAAGGAGTTAACACATTTGCAAGCTGGTCAAGTGGGGCGCTCGACTCTTCAAATTCTCGACTATGCGGCGGTTGTTTTCCTCGGCATGAACCAGGTACTGATTATTTAGACTGTTGATTCATTCAGTTTTTACAAGCTTTCTTCTACTCTAGGCATCTCTAACCCCAAAATTCTATTTCATGCAGATGTGAGACCCTCGTGCACGACTTGCAAAACTCAGGTAAGGGTTTATTCCTCTGTTCTGCATTTAATACCGTTTTGAAGTCAGTTCATTATCTAGGTCATAATATTTGCCTATTGTGGTTGCAGATATGACACATTTTAAACTGAAAGGGGCTTGCCGTTAAATATGATGGCTTGTTGATGAAGCTTACCCACAACTCTACAACTGGTACAGGTTGGAGCTTACTCTCATGGCCCTTAATGGTTGGCTGATGCGGTCTAGGGTACTTACTCCTCTACAATTCTATGAATTAGAGTGTTAATTACAATGTAGTTGTAGTATTTTGTAGTGAGGAAAATAGGACTCGCAGACTGTAATGTCCGTTCTTTATGTAATTAATTCCTTCCTTTTTTGATTGTTTGGAAGAGACCGAGAAGGGTCCCTCTGATCTTAATTTAACTACTGGACAGGGGTCTGATGTTGCGAGTTCGACCCGAATGTGTTCTATTGTAGGAATTGCTATGTTAATTAAAATTTTGGTTGATTTTTGCTCATACTAGCCATACAATATTAATTTAGTTCACTGCTCTTCTGCTTCGAACCCATGACAGAACTTGATTTTAATTTTTTTGAGAAATGTTCTTCACTTGAACTGAATTCGATGGAATATATTTATGTCAGGATTATTCATGAACTTTGTGGTGTTTGTTTATGTAAACCCTCATTGCTGTATGATTAGTTGCTGAGCTTTGGGGCTTTGGTTGATTACCGAGGGTATAATTTTTTCTCAGTTGTTATAGCAGTTATGACATTCTTTTTCTCTTTGTTTAAAAATTATTTCTGCATATATTTATGTTTAGTATAACTAGAGTTCATGGTTTAGTTTAAGCAACCGGGGTACATGGCTCTGGATGGGTTCTTTACAAACTCGTCCATGGCTATAAACCCTAGGTATATGAAGAATCTGTAAAGAAATCATATATTCCACCGGAAACATATGGAATGGTTTACTGAGTTAATTTCTTTCTTCAGTTAAGGAAATTCCTGTGTATGTCAGAGGTCTAATATTTAGACCTATATGTTGCTGCATGATATGTTTACACTTTATATCATTTAATTATTTATTTTTAGCAGAAGACTCATAGGCATCGGTTTTATGGTTCATATACTTATGGATTTCCAGATTCAGTCGACATTCATCTATAGTTCTATTTTGCTCATTAGTTAAGCATTGATTGTTAACTGATAATTGTACCATCCTCTAGATGTGTATCAATATCTATTAGGAAAACATGCATTATCTACTTGCTTTACTATTCTACCCATAAATTAGTAATGATCGTAATTTATACTAAATCATTTCCAAACTATCTACTTATAGTAAACAGGGCATTCACTGTAACTATATTGTGTCAATTCACAATAAAAATTCAACTATTCTACTGATAATAATTACCATGATAGTTTCCTAATGGATTATCTACTTGCTTTACTATTCTACCCAGAAATTAATAATGATTGTAATTTATACTAAATCATTTCCAAATTATCTACTTACAGTAAAGGTCATTCATTGTAACTATATTGTGTCAATTCACAGTAAACATTCAACTATTCTACTGATAATAATTACCATGATAGTATCATTTATCTGTATTTCGTTACATATATGTTAAATAATCGGAAGGTCAAATAATTGGAAGGTCTCTCCACCCAGCCTCGGAACAGGAAATTACATCCAAGTTCCCCCTTCGAGCCCTTCCACTTCTACCAATAAGGAACAACTCAGCACCTTGGGCATCAGGACTCTGTCCAACCTCAAGATCTCTCCACCCAGCCTTGGAAAGGGCAATTATGTCCAAGTTCCCCCTCCGAGCCCTTCCACTTGTGCCAATAAGGAATAACTGGGTACCAATAAGGAACAACTGGGTACCTTGGGCATCAGGAATAGGCAATTACGTCCAAGTTCCCCCTCCGAGCCCTTCCACTTCTACCAATAAGGAACAACTGGGTACCTTGGGCATCAGGACTCTGTCCAGCCTCAAGGTCTCTCCACCCAGCCTCGGAACGGGCAATTACATCCAAGTTCCCCCTCCGAGCCCTTCCACTTGTGCTAATAAGGAATAACTGGGTACCAATAAGGAACAACTGGGTACCTTGGGCATCAGGACTCTGTCCAACCTCAAGTCCCGTACCCCATAGCTTGTTACCTCAAATTTCTTTCCCACTGGTTATGTTCACCAGCTCAATGAAGAATACAACACAGTCCTCCTCTTTTCAACCCCCCACGGTTCTGCCCTCTTTTCCCTTTAAGGAAAAAAAAAGTGAAGGAGAAATTTCCCTTTGAGAAAAAATAAAGTGAAGGAGCTGTTGTAACTCTACTCAGAAATTGGTTCAACTGTTTCTTTGATTATTTTAATAATCTGGTCCAAAGTCTTTTAAATAATAATTAATAGTATTTGTTCTGGCTATTTTGAGCCCAATAATTTTAGTAGTTAAATAATATAAATGAAATTAAACTTGGTAAAAAAAACAACTCATAAAGTCTCACTGTATCTTACAATATAAAATTTATTAATAATTATTACAATATAGATTAAAATAAATTTAAATTAATTTTAAAAATCCTATTCCTCAAATATTCAATATTCAATATATATATATATATATATATATATATATATAGATAGATAGATAGATAGATAGATAGATAGATAGATAGATAGATAACACACATGTCCATTCTTGAAAGTTTTAATTCTCACTTTCTTCCTTCTACCTTACGGAAGTATGTCATGAAAAGTATGTATTTATGTTAAAAGTTGTTACAATAAATATAAGGAAAAAATAAAATCTATTTTTTTTTTGTAAGCTGCGGTAGTTCCTTCTTTTTCTATTTGTAAAGCAAATTGTTCCATGTACAGAATTTTGGTGGCCTCAACTTGCCCAAATTGGAAACCAAGTCTGTTGGCCACCTGACTCTGTTATATGCCATCCAGTAGCAAAATTTTACCAGTCTTTCAATCCAAGCTAAATATACTTCACATCTAGAAACATTGTTTAGGTTCCGACCTAACATTAAACACAGGAAAAGAAAATGCTATCCGCCAAAAACCCAGTAAAAACTGGAAACTAAAAAAAACTATTCCTTTCTATCATCTTTATCAGATTCCACAATAGCCGGTGCAGCATCAGAGTCACCTGGCGCTGGAGACAGCTTCATTAGACATTGTTGGATCTCATCCAGCTTGCTGTCTTGCATTAACAAGATAATTTGCAGATTTTTCATGTCCTTTTTTATAGTGGGCATACCTTGTGCTATTTCCGCCACCTGCTCCAGGGCTTTGGCCAGTAAGCATTTCATAACTCAGTACATGTGCAGGGCTTGTCTATATAGCATCATCGTGCCTCTGGTGTTCCTTGGGTCGGGGACTACATCCCCCCATTCTTCCATTTCTGGCTCAGAATCTTCTTCCATGACACTATCCTCCATCTCCTAGATTAGCTAACGAATGTCAGCATCCGTCCCTTCTCTGTATGCGTGAGCTGCTTCATGAATAGTCGTCTTGATAGATTTCATGCCACTTCTCTGACCTGCCGGCGTCGAAGTTGTAGGATCGCTTTTAAACGGCTGGCTCTGGCGCCCTCTGCCCCCATGACCTTGGCCTCTACCCAGGCGTGCCATTTCTTCCTTTACAGACTCCTGCTTACAATTGTCAACAGAAAACGTTAGCATTCTAGGAACTTCGGTCTTTCCATAAGCCGACATATCCTTGTCTCTTAGCCTTCCTTCCCCACTCCAGCCTCCCCTGTCTCTCTGGAGAATCGAAGGTCTCTCCCCCCTGGACTAAGGTTGGTGGTCAAGCCATCTGCCATACATTCCCAAGGCATGCCTATGCTCTGATCCTCTCGCTGCCTTTCAATGTGGTCCTCAGGCCCGCCCTGACACAGCCCCTCCCCTGCGTTTCCTAGATTTCCCCCTCCTCCAACATACTATGCTTAACAGAGTTAATTGCAGGAGGTAAGCCAAAGGAAGCATACCTGGAATTGAGCTCGGCCACAGAAGATCCCGTTGCTTGCGCTGCTCTATTCCCCTCCTTCCTTCGTTGCGATCTAAGATTTCTTTCTAACCTTACCACCCCCATGTACCCCTTCCCATCTACCCTATATCCCATCCACTATCGCCGCCATTCTTGCCCACCTCTCCCCCCATACCCCTACCACTTTGCTTCCTCGAAAACTAGTGTCTTTTCGATCGACAAGCCCTCTAGGATTGGTAGCTATCCTAGAAACAAACAATCAAAGCAATTTGGGATTTCTTCTATGTATGATAGATAAGAGAGAAGCAAAGGAACCAACCTGGATCTTCTGCTTAACTCCTTGCTTGATCTCTCTCCTCCTTGACAGAGCTTGCAGCTCCTCTCCTACTTATCCCGCTTAGAGAATACATGTAGAAACGCAGTAAAAAAACACCATCAAAGAATCTTGATCTATTATATCATAAGCATTGCAGGAATCAGAAATACAATGAACATACAATGGCATTCACAAATAATGACATTCACAATTGCACAATTGTATGGAAGAAAACTCAAAGAAATTTATTAAATAGAAGGGAGAATTACAACCCAGCTGTCTGATCTAGCATCATCCTCCCAACATCAAAGCCCTCTTCACATCATGAAAAGCAAGATCAAATGAATAATACAATGTTCTTTATCAACCACAAACTATCAACACTTCCTTACAAATTACAAAATTCCAGCCTCCAGATCTCTCAGATGAGGGATCCATTTATAGATGTGTGCAAGGGTGTGAGTCATCTCTGGGGTTTTGATTAGTGTCATTCCACTTGTTGTTTTTGGTTCCACTTGGAGATTTCTTGGATCTCTTACTCATCCCTGGGTGAATTTAGAGAGGCAAGTGTCATAAGAGAAGTTTCTAGAATATTCCATGAGCATCCACTTAGCAAACTGTCTCGGACATTTGTCCATCCTTGCTCATCGCACCCTACAGAAGGCCTCATCAGTATACATTGCACCTGGCTAGTGTAGGAGTCAATATGCATCACACCCTGATAGTGGAGCAGTCAGTATGGTCTTACTTTGGCCAATTCTGGATGGTTTTTCAGGTGGAACTTTTGGAGAATGAGGTAATCAGTTTGACCATGATGTATGAAACAACACTTTTAGGGGTTAAAGAACCCTTAGTTTATCGACATATAAGATTGGGGTTGCAGTGCCCAAATATGTCTATAACAGTTGCCCCCTAAAGCATGAAGTCGCAAATCTTTGATGTCGAGTGAAATGCTTTATCATGAGGATCCAAGGTTTTGGAAACTGGAAGGTGACCTATATAAGATACAATACAATACATCATCATAATATAATTTTCATGATCTAGTTGAGGCGGGCATTCCCATGCTCAACTTTATAAATTCATTTCATGTACATAGAAAAGATAGTCGTCTGGTGATTCTTCAAATGTAGATTCATCATCCCTAGCTCGAATGACCATCTGTGCAGCTTCTGTGTACATTTGATGTCTTTATATCCCTAAATATATCGTAGCCCGGATGGATGAAACTAGATCTAGGGTCTTCAATCTCATTCAATCTTCGATCAAAGTATAAGTCGATCCATGTGAAGAGATGTCCTGAAGTCGAACATGGAAAGACATCACCTGATTACCAACCAATAATGTGAGTTGTTAACAGATGTGAGAGGAATCGCTGATAATGATAATGACCCCCAAGGTACTATAGTACAATTCACGTGGTGTGAAAATATGATCCAATGTCAAACACCCCGCAAAATATTTTGGTCGAAGGCCATTGATGTCAACCTGTCATCGGAAGTGAGAAACTTGCCATTGAGGCATGCAAGCTTCAAAGTACTGAAAGGTTGTTTCTAAGTCAACTTCTTTGATAATGAGCTAGTGTCAACAAGAAGTAACCCATCTTAGGAGGGCCTTAATGTATCCCACATCTGCGACACGAAACGGAGCAAATGATTTTCTGGAGGTGAAAACAATTGGACGACACAAGGTTCAGGAATGGTAGTAATGAAAAATGGAGGGTGAAGGTATTGCAGTGGATGAGGCATTAACTGGATGGTGGTTTCTCAACTGGATGAATTCTCTTGAACATATCGGTGACACTGAGATGGATTGGTACTGTTAACCCCAATAGATGGATTGTGCGGAATACCAATGGTGAAATGACCAGTGAACAAAATAACCCAACCCGACTCAATCGAGGTGATGGAGTGAAAGTGTCATGTTCAAGAGTGACCTGCTACCATAAAATTCTTCAAGTTCTCTTTCCTTTTCCCCCAGTCATTGCTGACCAGTACCTCTTTATTTTTGTCAAGCTTGAGGAGGATAACATATGCTTGTTCTATAATTCTCCCTTCAAGAAAACCTGTCGCTATATTTTAGTGAGTCTAGCGATAGTGAAAATCGTTCTTGCCAAGGTGGACAAGTTTGTCGCTATTGTTTAATGACAAAGACAACTCGGTCCTTTTCATGTTTAGAGAGTTTGAAAAGGAATGAAAAGGAAACTCCACCAGTTCTTTTTCGTAGCATAATCCCTTAAGTCCAAAAAAGGATAAAATAATATAGAAGGGATGACTTTTCAATCACTTTAGCGAGCCGAAAAGACAAGCGCTCGAACTTTTTCATGAGATAATCCCTCAGGTTTGAAAAAGATTAAAATACATAGGAGGTATGGAACTTCTCAAAACATGGTGATGTGAAGAGGTTGGCTAACAGGACCACTTGTCGCAATTGTTCCTCAAAAGGGTAGACAAACAAGTGGAAGTGTATGATCGGCCAAAAGGATGGAGGTGATGGCAGGAACGCAACCAAGGCTCAAAAGGTAGATACCATGGCAATCACAAAGGTTATTTACTGAAGGTGGGTTCATTTTTTAATGAGCTTGAACCATGGGGAACTATGCTCAGTGGTAGGTTTATTTTTTAATGAGCTTGAACCATGCGATAACATATGCTCAGTCTGTGGTCAAAATGTTTAATTTGTTGTTTATCATGTCATATTCTTTTGTCGATCGTTCAACCTGCTAAATCACTCCATCAAATTGATTAGAAATACATATATACATATGAACAGTGAATTAAAACTAGCATTTTACTTGAAGTACGTGAATAGTAATCATAAAAAGTAGTTTTACCTTTCATTTTCATCATTCTATTTCAAATTTGGGATTTTGGAGCTCTGGAGTGGTTTTCCCCCTCAAATTACACAAGTTGATTTTAGGAGATCAGGTGGACTATTCTCTACGCCGTCAGGACCAGGTAGGAGCTAACCCTAATCTCTTCATTTTCATTCCATCCTTCTCTGATTCTGAGCATGTTTCTTCACATTTCTGGTCCCTTGGGGTTTGAATATCTTGTTCCCTAATCATCGCATGTTTCTAGTATCGAAAGGTGTGATTCATACTAAGCTACCAACTAGATAGTTAGTATGCATCCCACCTTGCTCAAAGGCAGGGTGTGATGGGCGCAGAAGGGCATCTTTACACAATGTTTTTTCATCAAAATTTTGCCTGTTTTTTCTCAAATTTTGATCCTAACTCATATTTTGTTTGCATTTCAGATTTTTGTTGGATCAAGATGGTTTTCACATGGCATGAACGCAAACATGAAGAAGAGGACATGATTGCTTTACATGACCTGGGCACAGTTGCTGCATTAAGAAACTTTGGCTTGCTGAAGGTCTTCTGCATATCTAGCATGAGGCAACAAATCAGTTTGTTGCAGTATTTTCTCGATGCTTGGGATCTGATTAACCAGGTATTCCAGATTAGAGGTAAATCCATTCCATTGACAGTCGAGGACATTTACTTTCTGACGGGGCTGTTGAGGTATGGTGCCCCTATTTCACTTTTAGGATTCACTCGTGGGGGTGAATCCATGAAAGATTACATTCGTCAGTTCTGCAGAGATGGATCTCAGCCTAGCAGAGATGGCAAGATCAATATCCGGGATGTCACTGATCAGCCCCTGAGGACTATTTTATTTACCTTTGCTAGATTGGCTCGTAGCGTGGCTTTGCATTTGGCAAACAGACCTTACATGCAGTACGCCCTGGAATGCCTGAAATCGAAGGTGTTCAATTGGTGCGAGGTGGTACTTCCTATCATAAAAGAAAAACTCTCCAAAGTAAAGAATGGAAGGACCAAAATTTTTGGACTGCTTTTGCCTTGGAGAGGATTCCACTGATGCAGCTTGAGTACATTTCACTAGGATTGCCAGCACCGAGGGAACCACGGATCCAGAGATGGGTTGATCTTATGGCCAGACATGCCAGTCAGTCTCAGATTTCCTTCTCTGATGCCTTTTTCGAGTGGTTTGACCGTCAGGAGATGGCCTTTGCAGAATATCCATACGTCGAGAGGGATTTCCGAGGCGACCCGGACTTAGTGCTACCAGCTGGCGAGCAGTGGACTGTTGTAGGTAAAATGATTCAACCACATCTTTGTTTATCAGTTTTTATAATGTTTTTGTGTTTTTAAATGTTACCAAGACTAATCAAACTTATATGCATGTGTAGATATTGGACCAGTGCGACCAGTGGCGCGCCCGCGGGCGGTAGATGACATTCCAGTAGGAGAGGCTATAGGGAGGGTCGTCCTTCAAGATCTATACATATCGAAGACCCTAGCAGTGCTGCAGGATCAGATCGAGGGCCTCACTCTTGGTATTCAGGATGTTAGGACCGATGAGTTACATTTGAGGTTACAACGCCATACTACTGGCGTGCCGAGTCGATGGACTAGGCTCCTGCGCATGATCGCACAGGTGGTGACATGTTATCACCAGCATCATTAGTCTAGGATGCTTCCCTGCATTCATTTTTTGAGTTTCTTGGTCATATGACCAATTTTGTCTTAGACACAAAACATTTTGTAAAAAACTATAAACAGTTATATATTTTTGATTTTCAGAGTTTTATTTTGGTTAAATTATGCAATCCTGATGCAAATGTTAATGTAAAATGCTTTCATTACAAATGCTGCAAATGTCTATGTAACACATAGTTTGCTAATGAATCAGTCAATGTGTTTAAGTTCCTGGAAATGTGTTGATATTGAATGGAATCAAACTGTCTTTCCAAAGTCCTAACTCTTAGGAACATGTGATACATGGCTGGATTCTGAACGGAATAAATGCCAGTAAGCTATAGAATGATGAGCTGTGAATCTAGCCTGAAAACGAGTCAACGTATGCCATGTGAAATGGCATCAAAGAGAAGTTCAATCAACGTGCTATACTCAGCGATGTTGTTCGTTGATCGACCAATACATATCCCCCTGAGACTCACTAACTCACCGCTTGGAGCGAAAATGGCCTAGGCCACAGAGGACAGGTTCCACGTACTACAACTAGCTCTGTGGGCATACCCAACAAATGGTTCCAAAAAGTATGACATCTGCAACAAAAGCGAAGCGGATTACCTAACCAAAATGACAACTCTAAAAAAGAAAAATAAAAATGAAATAAAAGCATATAAGCGCACTACACTTAATAAAGCATAGTAACGATTAAGATACAACCCGTTACGGGGTTGCGACAGAGGAATCCCATCATAATCGACCAACTCGTAGGCTCCTTTTGTCAATACTCGTTTAACAATGTAGGGGCCCATCCATAATGGTCGTAACTTACCTGCTCCCAATTTGTCAGAGTCCTGATCATAAAGTAAGACCAGGTCACCTTCTGAGAAGATGCGAGGCTTGACATTTTTGTCATATTGCACCTTGAAGTGTTTCTTATGTGCTTTGTTAGCTAGCATGGCGTCATGACGGGTTTCATCCAGGTGGATTAGTTCCAAGAAATGAGACTCTTCTTCAAAAGTTTCGAGAAGCAGATCGATTGTGAGCCTGAGGGATGAGATTTTTCACTGAATTGGTAAGACAGCTTCCAGACCATACACTAGCTGGAAAGGCGTAAATCCGATTGCATTTCTCACCGAAGTCCTATATGCCCATAGAGCTAAGTATAGGATTAAATGCCAATTCTGTTTGTGGACTTCAATCATTCTCTGCAGCATGCGCTTAAGGACTTTGTTGATTGCTTCAACCCATCCATTAGCTTGCAGATAATACGGAGTAAAACTATCGTGTGACAATCCTAATTTGGTAGTCAATTCAACCATCATGTGATTACGGAAATGCTATCCATGATCTGTGACTATGGCCTGTGGAACACCAAACCTAGAAACTACATGATTAAAAAAGAAAAGAGCAGGCGTTTCGCCGCTGTTGTTTAATGTAGGCATCGCCTCGGCCCATTTTGTAAAATAGTCGACAATGACTATAATATACCCATGCCCCCCAGCCGAGGTGGGGTTACATGTCATGAAATCAATGCCCCATTTAGAAAATGGCCCAATAGCAACTACTGGATGTAGTGGTGCAAGAGGTAATCAAGTTTTACGATAAAAAATATGATAAGCATGGCAACTTCTGATTACAGTTATGCAATCTCTAAATATGGTGGGCCAGAAGTAACCTGCTCATAAGATCTTTTGTGCAGTAGTGTAACCAGATAGATGCCCTCCACAAGCACCTGAATGACAATCATTCAAAACTTTTTTGGCCTCCTCATGTGTGAGGCACCTTCGTAGAACTGTATCGATACCACGATAGTAAAGCATATCGCCAATGATCAGGTAATCTTTGGCTTGGTATCGAGTACATCGCTATTCAGAGCAAGAGGTGTTAGGCCTAAAATTTTGGGTTTGGAGATAGACCAGTATATCCCCATACCACGTATCGCTTGTCGATATCAGAAACAGAGTCTCATCCATGATTGATGCTTTCGATGTTAAATCGTTGGATGATGATGGAAGGTCATAAAGTAACTCCGCAAAGACGAGAGATTTCTTGGATTTGGATTTGGTGAATTCCATATCAAACTCTTGCAAAATGGCTATCCATTTGGAATATTTTTCCCCTAGTAATTGACGTGACAAAATGTAGCTCATAGCATTGCAATCTGACACAATAGTAGTCTTGCGAAAGAGAACATAGTGTCGAAATCTCTGTACTGCTTAAACAGCTGCTAAAGCTAGCTTTTCAACATAAGAGTACTTGCTTTCTGTATCATTAAGGTTGTGACTTAAATAATATATAGGATGTTTTATTCCATTATCTTCTTGCACTAAAACCATGGCGATGGTTGTATCTGCAGTGGCGAGATATAGGTTAAAGTCTTTTTGATAGTCAGGAGCATACATTAATGATGCTTTTATCAGGGAACCTTTTAAAGATTCAAAGGAAGCTTACGCAACCTAATCCCAGTGGAAGGGTATTCCTTTTTTCAACATATGCGTATAACCTTTAGCAAGTTCGGCATAATGTGAAATGGACCTCCTGAGAAAGTTAGCTTTTCCTTGGAGTTTCTGAATCTAAAGAAAATTTGAAGGTGGAGGCATGTCAAGGATTGCTTGAACCTTAAATGGTTCGAGTCAAATTCCATCGTTAGAAACTACGAAACCAAGTAATCGACCATAACCAACACAAAACACACACTTGTGCGGATTGAGTCATATCTTGTAGTGTCGGCAACATAGAAATATGGCTCTCAAATGCTGCAGATGATCAGTCTACTTTCACGAATGAGCCGGTAGATCATCGAGATACGGTTGAACAATGTGTTTGATGTCATGGAAGGCATATTTCATTGCCCTCTGAAAAGTTTCCGCTACGTTCTTCAAACCAAAAGGTAATTTACGATACACGAATGCGCCCCATGGACATATAAATGTAGTCTTTGACTAGTCCTATGGGTGGATATTGACTGGATTGTATCTGGAAAATCCATCCATAAATGAAAAGATTTCACATCCGGCACATTCATCAATTATCTGGTCGATGAAGGGTGTAGGATAGTTGTCCTTTGGACATGCTTGATTTACATCCTTATAATCGACGAACACTCTAATCGTTCCTTGATTTTTCATCACAGGAATGATATCTGATACTCAATCAGTGAGAGGAACAGGGTAAATGAAACCAGCATGCAAAAGTTTTTCAACTTCCGCCTTAATGGTAACGGCTTTCTTCGGGTGAATAGGTTGAAGCCGTTGTCGTACTGGTTTGACATCTAGATACATCTTGATTTCATGTTCAACAATTCTCGTGTCAATGCTTGGCATTTCTTCATATGACAATGCAAAGAAATCTCTGAATTCGCAAAAGAGAGCGCAGTAAATCTTTAGTTTTGATGGAGAACAAGATTTTCCAACATGAATATTCTCTACGACATTAGGTTTGGTCGAAATATTTATGGCGATAGTTTCTTCAATTTGGACAGATTTCGCTTGAAATCCACTGTATTTACAGTATTTGATAGAAAATAAAAAACTGAAGGATGATTAAGGTCACTTGAATAATCTTCATTGTTATCTTGAAGGTGGGAACGATGGTGGTAATCTTCCCACAACATCTCTCCTATCATCATCGACTGAATTATTCCTTCGTCTATAGAATGTATACGATACCAAGGATTAGAAGAGGTACCATACTCTAGAGACCTATCTATCCAAACACTTGTTATCAATCCCAGCTATTGTTGATAACAGAGCCTGCTTTTGGGAGGGGCAATTCTGTAGTACTTCAAGTGTCGACATAGCGGATGGTGATTGAGCCAGGTCCTCCACTATATTATAATTTTGTGCAGCTCGAGCACGAGGATAAAATGTCGATTTATGTACGACTCCCTTTGGTGGCTTTATAGTTAATTCAGGAATAACGGGTGTAACAACTTCTGTCGAAGTCGTCGTCGAACTACTAGGTTGATCTGTAGCCTTGTTGTTTGACGATGGTGGATTCCTATAATCTTTGTTCCTTGTCGATATAAAAGCATCATTTTGTTGTTTTGAGATGGATAGCATAAGCACTTGAGATGTGGAAGCATGATTGATAGAAACCAGATTAGTTTCTGGGTTTGGAAATGGATCAGTCAACACCGCAGAGGTATTTGAAGCTTTTAACAATTTTGTAACCTCAGCTTGATGTGGAAAATCTCTCGTCCAATGGTCTTCATTACATATGTAACATGGATCACGAGGTTTCTTTCACCCAGTAGGGTTCTCAAAAGATTTTTCAAGAGTTGAATTCTCCTATTTCTTCTTATTATTTTTCCCTTTCTTCTTGCCCCTTCATTTATTTGGATTCTTGTCCTTGTCAGATGACACATCATTAATCTCCGAGGCAAGAGGTTTGTCATTTTCTTTTTGACTAGAAACTGCAAAGGCTTTACCAGATGGAGCCTTTTCAGTTTGCGTGCTTGAGGTACCAATCATGCCATCACAGGCATGAGAGTCCTTGTTTGATTTAGGAGGGGGAAGAATGGAAAATACTGGTCTGGGACCGTTAGCAATTTTGTCGTAGAGTGTGTCAGACTGAGTATAGATCAAGTCTAGATATTGGGCATGAGCAATGACTTGCTCTTCAGTGACAACTCCTCCTTTCACCACATCTTCAGTAATTGAAGGCAATAAGGACTTAATAAACCACTCTGCCAAAAGTTGATTAGGAACATACATCTTTACCATTCAACAATGGCATTTCCACTCATGAATATGATTAGATATGTGAGTAGCCGTGGTCTATTTAAAGTTCGTAAGGAGTTTTGTTCCTGTTTCGTACCTTATGGGTAATTGAAAGTGGGTTAGAAAGGTAGTGGGAAGGGCACTGAAGTTATCAAACGAAGCTCTAGGCAATTCAATATACCATTTCACTGCCAGACTAGTGAGCGTTCTCTGAAAAAGGTGAAGTCTAATCGAATCATCATTTAGGGTGTTAGATGAGCACCAAAAATGAAAAGTCATTACGTGATTCGATGGATCTTCACCTAGATTTCCATTGAATTTAGGAATATCGGAGGGAAGTTTATGAGGAATCACTGGCCACCAAGGGGCGTATGCAATTGGATCATTCATCAGCCAGTTCAAATCTGGTAATTCTAGAGTTGCTACAAAATGCAACTGTTGATTTAGGTTAGGTGAAGCATACCCAGGATAAGATGGAATCACCTGAGCAGTAGGTCTTTGTATACCAGCATAATGTATTTGACGCTGGTAACTTTGATAAGGTTGTTGGACATAACCAGTATAGTGTGGTTGTTGATAACCATTTTAAAGATGCGGTTGTCCATTACCCACAGAGCCTTGTTGCTCAGGTCCTCGGTAGGTTTGCTAGAATTGTGGTTGTTGGTATTGTACCAGCCATGGTTGTTGGACCATTTGCTGTTGTCCAATACCAGAAGATTGACAAAGATGTGGATTGATAATACCCGTTTGAGCTTGAGTTGTTCTAGGTAAGGAAGCACTAACTTGAGGTTGTGATTGAGATATAGAGACGAGAGGTTGTTGTATCGCAACCTGAGAGACTTGAGGTTGACACACAACAGGCAGTGCTTGTACTTGCAACACAGTCATAACAGTAGGGGTAGTGAGAATATTTGACATAGGTTGGGTCGGTTGCATTGAATATACAACCCTTGGTTGATGAGGCAGTATTGGTACCCAACTGCTGGATGTAATTCCAGTTTGACCTGAATTTTGTTGTAAACACTCATATGGTTGTTCTCCCGGAGGGAACAATGAAAAAGCATACTGCCCTCCATATGGTGGCAGTCCTGTGTTCAAAGGATATATCGGTCTTTGAAGACTGGTCTGCCTAAATTGATACTCGCCTGCAAGATCAATTTGCTGAGTTTCAACATAAGAAATACCAGATGGGATTCCGGATGAATAAATAGGAACATACCATGTCATCGAAACAACCCCTGAGTGGACTCCAGCTAGTGACTGATAACTAGCTAGGATAGATGGTATACCAGCAAACATTGTAGTAATGACAGCAGGAAGTTCTGCTGTAGCTATATCTGATGACACAGTCCTAGATGTTGATTGTTGTTCAGACATGTTTATTCTATCCAAGAGATTTCCTAGCGATTCGAAAGAAACTTGCGATGAAGGATGATTGAAAGAACCAACTTCAGGAGTAGAAGGATATAGATGAATCCCAGTCCCAAATTGTAACGGGGTACTATATGGAGGATCCTCTACTATCTCCTCTATAGTAATTAGTCCAGGTGGAAGAGGTAGACCGTTAGGTCTGTAAAATATTTCTGGATTCGAGGAAGCTATAGCTTCTGTAGTGACAGATACCAAAGGGGTGACACCTTCTGAATTCTGGAAATCAACTTCCAGATGTTCAAGTAAGTGAACTTCTGTCTCTAGATCAACTCTAGACAGAGCTGTTTCAGGTATAGAAGTGTCTATCCTTACACTAGGATCAGTTCTAATATCCTCTTGCAACTGCGGAACTTCTTATCTAGAGGTAGATGTACCAGAAATGATCAGAGCAAATGTAGTCCTTGCTGATGTTGAAACAAAAGTTTCAAATAAACTAGATGAATTGGACTCAGTTAGACGAGACCGTTTTTCCCGGAACAGTTTCATTTCTAGAGGCAAAGATGATTGACTCGTTAGCCTCCGTGAACAATGGGTTTTTGATTGACTTTCTTCCATGATTGCGGATTACTTGATCAACTCAAAATTAAGGGGAAAATGATGTTATTCCAAATTTAATAAATTTTAATGACGCTTTGACACAACTTTTCTTTTTCAATTTTTAAGAGTCGAGAAAGAGCTAAATATGACTCTAGTCCCCTTCGATTTTTAATGAGCCTGAAGTGACAAGTGCTCAGATGGACCTTTTACTTTAAAGAGTCAAAAAGGAAGGAAAGTGACTACTCTGGAAATCTAAACAGAGGGATTACCAAACCAATCGTAAAACTGCAATATACACCTTGGTGATAAATTAAAGAGAACTTACAAAGGACTTATGTACGACAGTCAATCTTCTGGAATGTTGTGTTCAGTGCATTGCGATCGATAGGGTGGTAGACACGACTTCCTATGGATAAAGGATGTAAGCCTATTGTGGTCTCCCAATATATACTTGACAGTACGGGGAGCACAAATCTGTGCTAGCCCTTGTCGTATCAAAGAGGAGGAATCACCCAACCTTTGATGAAAATGATAGTTACTAGATTTTATGACGCCGAAACATGTCTCTAGCCTAGACCTCTACAGGTGTCGTGTTAGGTTCCAAAGCATTGTTAGGTTCATTGAGATTTATTTTAGAGTTGATATTGTTTAAAAGTTTACCTTTCAATGGTTCACTGTGTGATGTTCATTTGAAATCCCTAAAAATGCAACCTACAATGATAAACAATCATTGTTTATTTTGATCAATGAAAATCCTAGCTACTAGGGAAAGAAAATTATGATTCTTTCAAACAAAGAGTAAAGAGAACACTCTAAATGCACTTTCCTAAATCAATTTTCACACACAAGCTAAATGCAAATGCATGTATTTGTTTTTTGTTCCCTTAATGTGAGAAATGCCAAAAAGGAGAAACAAATGTAGCAAGAGATCTGAAATACTTTACTCAAAGCGACATTTCGACAATTTCTTTTTCAAAATAGAAAGGAAGACTAAATGAAACTTTTCAGTTTCAAATAGAAAATGCTTTTGACACTTCGAATAACAACAAATTATATCAAATACATGAAAAAAAGTTCAGTCAACTATTCAGAGAAGGAATACTCGATGACACTTCTCTTTTTGACACAAAACAATAGTTACGACACTCTTTGTATCAAAACGACAAATCAATTTAAGCAACTTTTTGATAAAGGATTGTAAATGATGGAAAAATACATAAAAAACATTTACTAATCCTAATCGATGGAGCTAATCTATGTAATGTAATTAGGCTTAAGTAATGAGGCACTGTTCATAAGCAGCAAATCAACTAAACAGAACTGAAAACAAGGACAAAAACCCCAAATTTCAAGAAGGGAAATAGGCTCAGTCAGTCATCGCACCTGGCCTTCATAGAAACAGGGATGAATCGCACTTTTCAAGCTCCATAGGTGCGATGCATACTGGTTGAGAGTGATAGATAGTGCGATGGGCCAGGGAGCGCAACTGAGGTGGGTTTTGGCTCAAATTTGCAGTTGATTTCAGTGATTTAAGCTGAGCTATGATGGAAAGTAAAGAGAAAAGTATAGAGGAATGATCTTTGGAGGTTATTGAGCTACCAAAAGGGCATCTATAATTCTTGTAATTCAAATGTTTAATTCATAAACTAAACCAGAGATTGACTGAAGCAACATTCATCTACTATGCACTTGCAGAGCAAGAGCAGTTCGAAGGCTATCTAACTAACTTCAGGCTCCGTCTATAGTTTATAAAGCAAACAACAATAACAAACAAACATCTATTCGATCCCCAGTGGAGTCACCATTTTGTTTCTAGGAAAACTAGTGTCTTTTCGATTGACTAGCCCTCTAGGATTGGCAGCTATCCTAGAAACAAAATATCAAAGAAATTTGGGATTTCTTCTATGTATGATAGATAAGAGAGAAGCAAAGGAACCAACCTGGATCTTCCGCTTAACTCCTTGCTTGATCTCTCTCCCCCTTGACAGAGCTTGCAACTCCTCTCCTACTTATCCCGCTTAGAGAATACCTGTAGAAACATAGTAACAAAACACAGTCAAAGCATCTTGATCTATTATATCACAAGCATTGCAGAATTAGAAATACAACGAACATACAGTGGATTTCACAAATAATAACATTCATAATTACACAGTCATATTGAAGAAAACTCAAAGAACTTTATTAAATAGAAGGGAGAATTACAACCCAGCTGTCTGATCCAGCATCATCATCCTAGCATCAAAGCCCTCTTCACCTTATGAAAAGCAAGATCACACCAACAATACAATGCTCTTTCTCAACCACAAACTATCAACACTTCCTTGCAAATTACAAAATTCCAGCCTCTAGATCTCTCAGATGAGGGATCCATTTATAGATGTGTGCAAGGGTGTGAGTCATCTCTGGGGTTTTGATTAGTGTCATTCCACTTGTTTTTTTTGGTTCCACTTGGAGATTTCTTAGATCTCTTACTCATCCCTAGGAGAATTCAGAGAGGCAAGTGTCATAGGAGAAGTTTCTAGAAGATTCCATGAGCATCCACTTAGCAAACTGTCTCGGACATTTGTCCATCCTTGCTCATCGCACCCTACAGAAGGCCTCATCAGTATGCATCACACCTGGCTAGTGTAGGAGTCAGTATGCATCGCACCCTGATAGTGGAGCAGTCAGTATGGTCCTGTTTTGGCCGGTTCTGGCTAGTTTTTCAGGTGGAACTTTTGGGGAATGAGGTAATCAGTTTGACCATGATCCTTTAGGGTATGAAACAACACTTTTAGGGGTTAAAGAGCCCTTAGTTTATCGACATATAAGATTGGGGTTGCAGTGCCCAAATATGCCTATAACAGTTAGATCCTAGGAACTAGAACCCACTAGAGCTAGAGGTTTTAGGCAACAATTAAGATGGAATCCTATGTGAGTTAGCAAAGAATCAAGAATGGCAAGACAAGAAAATTGGTGATGTTCAAGTTATTGAATTTCATTTAGAAAGTAGAATATTTCGTTGTGTTCATCATGGTTTTCCTTCAAACCCCTACCTAATAGTGTTTCCATTTTCCAGTGGAGGGTTACTGAGTTCAAATATTGGCTTCATCTTAACCCTCGTATGACCAATGTCAAGAATCCAATTTGCCACTTCAACTTGGAATTTTGAACCTGAGTAGGCTTGGTGGTCATTAGTGGTCAAGGTTTCAAGCTAAGATATTTTTTCACAAATTTCTAGAGGAGTGGATGGGTGAAAAATAATTGTTGCATGTTGTTCTCGGCATTTGGCTCATGGTCAACCTTGAGACCCTATAACACCAAAATCCTAGCAAAAACACATCCTCTATGGGGGCATGGCATGCTTTATCACAAGAGACTAGGGTGAGAAAAACCCTGATGCAGGAGCATCCAACACCCTTACTCAAAGGAAGGAATCCAAAGTAGAGTGAAGAGGAAGACATGGACCAGGGGAGAAAAACAGGGAAAAATATGTTTTAAAACATATTTAAAGGATGGAATGGATAAGTCTCGAAGACTTGTTGTCAATGCAATCTGCCATGTGTTATATGCATACATGCATTATGGAGCTTTAGGGATTTTGTTGGAGAAAATCATGGAGAGATCTGATCGGATCCTTTCAGTAATCCGATCCAATAATCCAATGTTTCCATATATATATGAACCTACGCGTTCAACAAGAGAGATAGAGAGCATAGAGTAGAACTCATGTAACAGAGAGTGACCACGATGTAATTGAATAGGAGACTGTTCTAAGGCTGAAATGCCTTAGCTATCTTCATGTTGTGTATAATGAAAGTTAGGTTCATTGTTGATGTTGTGTGCACCTGTGTGTCATATAATTGTGCCTTTCAAGTTCTGTTATGAATATATGTGTGAATGGTTTGAAATCCAACTTTTATATGTGTGGGCCGATGGTTTAATTCCCAATTTTGAGTGTGTTGATTAACCATCAGGCATGATGGCAATCCATTGAATAATAAGATATTGTTTATATGAGTATTTTGCAGACTGTGGCATAACTACATTTAATGCAAAAATCCATCGAAGGCAAAGAAGATTAAGTTACCAGAATGTTGTGGAATTGTTGGATCATATGGATCAATGGTCCAGATCAAGTCGCGAGAAGACTCAGCAAACGTTAGATCTAAAAGATCAACGATCGAGATTGATCACATTGGCAGAAGTCTTCATGGATAGATCGGGTCTTAACCCTTTGCAAATGCCGATTGCGATAGGGCGATGCAATGTAGACCATTGGATCGGAGTTGATAAAATGACGGAGGATTCATCGCATATTGTGGGATAGGAGGGCCAATGGACAATGTAGTTGGGACACCGATATAGCGATCGCCGATAAATTAGAGATCGACGATCAGGGCCAAGTGAAGTTCGGCATATCAGAGGAGTGGCAACTTAAGGTGGACCTGATATATTTATATATGCGAGTATATAAACCTTGAGATCTAGCTCTATTGTAATATCGAAGATCGGAGTCGGAGGAAGGAAAGTTATATATGTTGTGTTAAAGACCCACGAGGCCGATCGCGATTAGCGAGGAGGTACAACCTCAGGTTCTATGCAGAGGTTGTACCAAAAGGTGGAAACGATGCTTTTTGTGGGGTTTTCATTTATAATTGGATTATAATGAATTTTAATGCTGATATGTAAGGCTCCTGATAGTGTAAAAGCCTGATAATGTTATATGGTTCTAGGTCTAATGTAAGTCCACGGTTAAAGGCAGAAGCCTAAGAAATGCTTCCGATAAGGCTTAGTGGGCCATAACCCACAGGCCTCAAGATCAATTTTTTTAGGGAAAGATATTTTGATTAACTCCCAAAATCTCATTTCCATCAAGTGGTATCAGAGCAAGGAAATTTTTCCTACGAGAAAAAGGATTCCAGAGAGAAAGAGGAGGAGCAGGAGGTACAATTGATAGAGCTGAAGAGTTATGGTCTTACTGTCACACAGAGAACAACAACCGAAGGTGAGAATATTGCAACAAACCTAGAGCATGAGTGCTTATATGGTTCCAGAGGAGAGAACCCGAAGGATGCCAAAAGATTGAGTGAGGAGGGCTTGGTGAGGTATCATGCAGCAGAAGGAGACTGTGAATACAGAGGTTTGGTTGCAGCTCACAGAAGACCATGAAGGCAGTTCCACTGAAGAATGTAGTGGGTAGAATTGTTAAGAACAAGGAGAAGCATATGACCATGAGGTCATAAATTTTGTGCCTCGGGAGTCTGATGTAGGAGCATCCAACTCCCTTAGTCAAAGGGAGGAATCCAAAGCAGAGCGAAGAGGAAGACGTGGACCAGGGGAGAAAAACAAGGAAAAAATTGTTTTAAAACATATTTAAAGGATGGAATGGATAAGTCTCGAAGACTTGTTATCAATGTAATCTACCATGTGTTATATGCATACATGCATTATGGAGCTTTAGGGATTTTGTTGGAGAAAATCATGGAGAGATCTGATTAGATACTTTCAGTGATTCGATCCAATAATCCAATGTTTCCATATATATATGAACCTGCGTTCAACATGAGAGATAGAGAGCATAGAGTAGAATTGATGTAACAGAGAGTGACCATGATGTAATTGAATAGGAAACTGTTCTAAGACTGAAATGCCTTAGTTGTCTTCATGCTATCTATAATGAAAGTTATGTTCATTGTTGATGTTGTGTGTGCCTATGTGTCATATAATTGTGCCTTTCAAGTTCTGTTATGTATATATGTGTGAATGATTTGAAATCCAACTTTTATATGCGTGTCGAGGGTTTAATTCCCAATTTTGAGTGCGTTGATCGACCATCAAGCATGATGGCGATCCATTGAATAATGAGATATCATTTATATGAGTATTTTGTAGACTGTGGCAGAACTATGTTTAACACAAAAATCCATCGAAGGTGAAGAAGATTAAGTTATCACAATGCCGTAGAACCATTGGATCATATGGATCAATGGTCTAGATCAAGTTGCAAGAAGACTCAACAACCATTAGATCTAAAAGATCAATAGTCGAGATTGATCACATCGGTGGAAGTCTTCATGGATAAATCGGGTCTTAACCCTTTGCAAATGCCGATTGTGATAGGGAAATGCAATGTAGACCATTGGATTGGAGTTGATCAAACAATGAAGGATTCATCGCATATCGCGGGATAGGAGGGCCGATGGACAGTGTAGTCGGGACGCCAATATAGCGATTGCCGATAAATTGGAGATCAACGATTGGGCCCAAGTGGAGTTCGGCATATCGGAGGAATGGAAACTTAAGGTGGACCCAATATATTTATATATGTGAGTATATAAACCTTGAGATCTGGCTCTATTGTAATATCGGAGATTGGAGTCGGGGGAAGGAAAGTTATATATGTTGTGTTAAAGACTCGGGATAGGGCCGATCATGATCAGTGAGGAGGTACAACCTTGGGTTCTGTGCGGAGGTCGTACCAAAAGGCAGAAACGATGCTTTTTGCGGGGATTTCTTTTATAATTGGATTATAAAGTATTTTAATGCTGATATATAAGGCTCTTGATAGTGTAAAAGCCGATAATGTTATATGGTTCTGGGTCTAATGTAAGTCCATGGTTAAAGGCACCTAAGAAATGCTTCCAATAAGGCTTAGTGGGCCATAACCCATAGGCCTCAAGATCAATTTTTTTAGGGAAAGAGATTTTGATTAACCCCCAAATTCTCATTTCCATCCAACCCCAAGAGAATAAGGAGACCAGGAATACCATAAGATAGAATACAAACTAAATAGAATGTCAAATAAAGACAACTCGCAAGGAAAACTAGAGAAAAATCTTGTAAGATTAAGCATGGAATTGATGAAGAGGGAAGGACATTGGGCATGGTTCAACAACCACAAAGAACTAAAAACACCAATACTAGTGCACAAAACCATGACACTCTAAATATACCTACCAACATACACCATATAAATGTTATCCATTTGAAATGGTTGAAGGAGTTGTATATATTTGACATAGAATGAATTACACAACATTGGTCAACTCATTGAGCTTGGAACTACTTTCAATAGAGGATAAGTTGTTCCTGTCACCGCCCCCCTAATAAAACTTCTGCCATAACCATCACTAGTGTCCAATAGGTCGTGTTCTCAACTGTTATTTTTCTACTCCTCTCGTTGATGTTTTGCACAAATTGAATTTGCTAGACACTAGTGCTCCTAGTGTTAGGACCACCTTATAATACCACCTCATAGAGCCATCACTATAGTGAAGAGCTATCTTCTGAACCAGGGCCAAGCCACAACACTTTCTGCACAAAACTGGGTCATGGCAGTTGGAGTCTAGCTCCACAAGGCATGCACCATGGGGAAAATTACCACCTACGAAAGAATGTGACAGGTATAATAGATAAACATGGAGCTAAGTTTGCCTATCTAAAAGCTCACAGAGAGAGAGTAGGTTTCCATATTATTATGAACGGAACGAATATTAGTTAAAATGTGTGATTGCATCGGGTGGGATAGACATGGCATATCCCTCCTCTTAAATGCAATGGGAATTGATGGGGTAATAATTCATTACATTTATTTTAATATGTTATATTATTTTTTAAATTGTATTATAAATGTTATAAGTTTTCTTTTTTTTGGTATAGTTTTAAGTGAATTTTGTTCAAAATTTAAGTGTTCAACTTCTACTTTTGAAATGTGCAATATTTATGTGTTTTTAGGAATGCTAAATCCATTTATACATTAAAATGCAAGTTCAATAAAGAAAATTTACAATCTCAAATAATTAAATTTTCAACTTTTAACCTAATTAAATAAATAAATAAGTAATATATATATATATATATATATATATATATATATATATATATAGCCCCTAGAGACTCTCTCTAATATGGTGGAGATGTTGTAATGCAATGTTCTTTAAACATTTTGACTAAATGAAAATAAAATAAAATAAAATAATTATTAATTAATAAAATAATAATTAAATTATGAAGAATAAAACTATGAAAAATAAAATTTATTATTAAGAAAAATATTACTTAAAATAATAAATAAAACTAAATAAAACACAAGATAATTTAGTCTAAATTTATATTTAATTTAGGAAGAACACTTAATTAATTCAATTTATAAAATTATTTATAATTATTTATTATTATAATAATTATTACAAATTTTAATTTAATATATAAAATTTATTAATAATTATTCCAATTTAAATTAAGATAAATTTAAATTAATTTTAAAAATCCTATTCATATATAATCACATGAATAACACACATGTACACCATAGTATTTGAAAGTTTTAATTCTCACTCCTTTATGCTTTACAGAAGTATGCCATCAAAGGAATATATTCATGTTACGGAAGTATGTCATCAAAGGTATATATTTATGTTAAAATTTGTTACAATAAATATAAAGAAAAGATATATTTAAATTTAGGAAATTAAAATATTTATATTTAAATTAATTTGTATAACTAAAAGAATATCAATAATAAATTTATGTATAACAATATTATACAAATATACTACATGACACATTATACTTGGTTTCAGTATCTAATAATGTATATATTCTTTATTTCTTTTATAAATTGATTATATTAAAAATGTAATTTAATTTTACAAAAGGTTCACTATTTTACAATAGTAAATATTTTATATAATATCTTTTTTATAAAAAATAATCTAATTTTAAATTTTATAATAAATAAATATTATATCATAATTTATATATATATTTTTTAAGTTAATTTTTTTTATATATAAAAAATTACTTTTGGATGAGTTGTTTTTACTAAAATTTTTAGGAAGGTTTTTCCGTGGGTTTTTGGGTCTAATTTCTCTAAAATCTCAAAGGAAAGTATTAAAATTACAAGTTTGATGAGTAACCTCTCCACAATCAAAGTGACCTAGGGGTTTTTCGGGGTGCTGAATCCATATATACAATAAAAAAACTAATTTAAATAACACAAATCAAGATTTGTACTCCAAAATTTTCCATTTAATTACGACATGGAAAATCAAAAAAATGGCAATAAAGACAATTCCTATCTTGGATTTATATTAGCATTACATCTCTTTTTTAAAATATTTTAAAATTATAAACAATTTGGAAAAATAAAAATAAAGTCAAAACCTTTTGAACATGCTTTATTTTAAAGTTGTTTCATATATTAAAAATAAAAAAAATTAGTAAAAAGTGTCAATATGAATATGTAACTATATATCAAAATTTTATATATATATTTTTTAAATAAAAGAAACAATAAAAATAACTAATAACAATATAAATTATTTGATTAACATTATAAATTAAATTAAATTATATTATATTAAAATAATTATATAGTATTTTAGATCTATCTTAACTCTTGTTCTATTAAATGTTGAGAGGGATCACATCTCTTTTCACTCTAAATGAGGTTTTCTAGAGTTAAAATGGATCTAGACTAGTTTAATTGTCCCTAGGGTATATTCCACATGAATACCATGGGTCATTTTTTATTATTTTTTTATAGAATTATTTTCATTTTATTATTTTTACCGAGTTAAAATGTTTACATTACATTACATTACATTAATCCTTTTATTTATTTTTATTTTTATCTATTTTGACTTAGTCAAAATGTTAAACATTACATTACAGCATCTCTACCATACTTGGCTTGAGAGGCCTTTCGACTCAATTAATCAAATTTAATATACTAGAAATTGAACCACGTCACAAAGAAAAAGCTAGTTGTGTTTAGTACTTTTTGCAAGGTTTTTCTGTGAGTTTTTCGTGTCTAATTTTTTTAAAATCCGGCATGAATAAAAGAAACGTTGTAACGTTGTAAGGCATAAATTCAAGAAAAATCATGACACATAAAAAATCCTTAAAAATAAAAATTAATAAACAAAATATTATTCAAAACTAGAAGATAAAGATAAATCACTTACATTATACCAAATTAACAAATTCTATAACCTTTCTAACATTACATTTACATGATTGAAAATATTGATTATTTTCTTTAGCAATCTCATATTCTAATTTATTTCTTAACTTTAAACTGGTCCCTTAGCAAATAAACATTTTGTACTTAATTTGTTAACAATCTCTCACTGTAGTTTATTTTTATTATTTATAATTTTAAACAAAGACCATTAGCAGATTAAATTTTCATACTTGTCAATATTATGTTAAATTGTGTTAGCAATCTCTTAACATCATTTGTTTATTTCCTAGTGAGGGAAAATCAAATTACATATTACATATTTATTTATTTGGGGAAAACAAATTCATATAGCTGAGTGCTTCCATAACGTTCTATATTAATAATTCACACTAGCCAAATTTTAACTAGTATTCAACGTTTAGACGTCCTGATTTGAATGTATAAAATAGTAATGGATGCATTAAACCTAAAATTTACCATGTAACAAGGAATCTCCTCAAAAATACCTGTTTCAATTGTCATGTGACGAGGATTTTGAAAGATAGTGGCTAGAAAAGTCATGACGATAGACAAATGACATTTCCTATAAATACCCTCAAAAATACATGTTTCAATGACGATAGACAAATATGACATTTCAGGCAAATGGGATCTTACAATTTGGGAGGCATCTGAATGCCTGTCTGATGGGGATCTTGGAGAGGATGAAGCTCAGAAGCTCATTTGGAATCGGGGAAGCTTTGTCTGAACCCACCGGCGTCGTGCTGATGTTAATTGCCAAGGCTCTACAAATTCCTGTAAAAATCGGGTGTACTGTGCCTCCTCATATTTCTCTGGCAATTCAAATCTGAGATCTTCAAGTGCAGGGGCGCTCTGAAGCAGACAAGCCATCACATCCATTTCTCGCTTGTCAAATTTGTTTATTTCTACCATCATATACCGCAGATTGCGAAGTGGAGTGCTCAAACGCGGTGGTATATGATCTCTACCTAATTCCTGTATTGCATTACAAAGAGAAATCCATTTTAACTATTGAGTTCAATAGCAAAAACACATAAATTAAATAATAATCATATCCTTAGAAACTATTTCTTACCAGAAGAAACAAGCCACTTATTCTCAGACACTCAAGATGAGGAAGTCCCTGAAGCAGGTTGATAAGAGGAACAACCATCTCTTTTTCCCTTTCAGGCAACGGATCACAAATGTGAATTCCAAGCTTTTTCAAAGCTTTGAAACTCCCCACTATCTCAACAAATCTCTGCGCCGAGATACTGTCCACGGCGAAAGTCGAATCCATTTCCAATCCAATCACATTTATTTCGCACTGCATTTCTAGTGCAACAATCCCAACTGAAAGCTCGTGAAAGAACACCCCATTCACCCTTAGATCATGTACCAAACATACCTCAATGCTTCTAATTGTGGGACAATTGACCGTTAAAACCTCTATATCATCCCATACCATTACATCTAAAAGCAAAATGTTGGGAGCGGAGATGGTGGGCTTATTCAGGCCAGTGCAGCAAGATATTTCGAGCTTTTGCAGAAGTGGGCAATGTGATGCAAACCAGGATAATGAATCATCGGTCAATTGCATGTCTGTGAAGGAGCAAGTAATGAGATGGTTGAATCCAGAGGAATGTGTTGGAATATGGGTGAGAATGAAAGTGGTGAGTGTGAGCGTAGTGAGATGAGTGCAAAAGAAAAGGGCAGGAGGTGGGATTTCTTTTACCCTGGAATAGCCGAGATTGAGGTGTTGGACATTCTTGTCTGCTGCATACTGCACCCATTTCCATACGCTTTCGCGGCCAAATTCCCAGTTGTTATCAACTGGGTAGGTGCGAGTGCCTGTAGTGTCGTTGAAAAGATGAAAGGCCTCTAGATCCAAGGAATGCGATTGCAGAATGCTGGATATTGCATTCTCTGCCGTGGAGATCGATAACGGATCCGGTGTGACAGGCCCCTGCAAGAGGAGATAGGGAGAGAATATGAGTTGGGGTATTTGAGTGTAGAGAAACCTCCATCTTTTCGAAAGAACGGAGCATCTGACACCCTCTCTGATTGGGACTTTAGAGAGGATGAAGCTCAGAACCTCATTAGGAAGTGAGGAAAATTTGTCTGAACCCACAGGCATGATGATGCTTGACAGTGTTAACCTCGTATTTACTGCGAAACTTGGGATGTGGAATGAAAGGATTGGGAGTGGGAAGGGAGAGCTGCTAGAGTATAGAACGAATGAGCTATTTTGAACGAGGAGATTATGAATGTCCAACAACTTCCGAGAAGCCGTAACGTTTTCACGTGGGTTGGGAAGAAAGTATTTTAATAGAGAATTATATGTATTTTATTTATGATGGTCCAACACGGAAATTTGACTTGTTAAATTTAACTGGTGAATGGTATAAGTTCAGAAAAGTGATGAAATGTCAAGAGAGTCCAATTCTGTAAAGAAGTTGAGTCATTTTAATTAATTAATTAAATGGTATAAAATAATATTTTAATAGTAAATTGAGTTGTTTTTAGTGTTATTGGTTGGAAGTTTTTTTTGATTTTTTTGTCTAATTTCTCGAAAATCTCATCGCAAGTTTAATGGGTAACCCTACACAATCGAAGTGCCCTAGGGATTTTTGGGTGCTGAATACATATATAGAGTCAAAAAACCACTTTAAATAACACAAATTTGTGGTTGGAATTTGGGGAAAATATTTGTGGTCAAATATTGATTTGAAACCTCTGTGATATTTAGATTGTCAAGAGTTCACCTGTCAAACTTGTGATTTCATGAATCCCTTTCACAAGATTGTAGACAATTCAAATACGAAAATAAGCCGAAAGGATACTTAGATTGTCAAGAGTTCACCCGTCAAACTTGTGATTTCAATTAATCCCTCTGAGATTACAATTCAAATATGAAAGTAAGATTGAAAAAAAAAGACTCACGAGATTTATCACCAAAGTAATTATGTCATTTTGGTTCTCTTAATTAAATTGATTAATTGAAAAAAAATGCTATTTTAACAAATTCCATATGAAGTATGCTTTTGTTTTTTGGGTTCATGGTATTGATAAGCGATAATATTAGACCATGACATTTTAGCAAAACCTATTTATAGATTAAAAAACTCTATATTAAAATGAGGGTAAATCTCGATAGTTAAGAATCCCATTTCATACTTTATATATGTGTGTATGGGGAACGTTTAACTTATATATTAATTATTTTTGTAATTAATAATAATAACAATATAAAATAAAGTTAAAATTTAGTTGTTTTTTATGTTTTTTCTAATTGTAACATGTATTATGAAGTGTATGTTTCAATGTTTATTGTAGATTGATATATTAATACCCATATATATTTACTAATCATTTAATTTATATATTTGTGGTAATTTTAGTTTGCATCAATATATATAATTTTAGTTTACTTAATTTTTTTATCAAATTTAAAATTATATTTTTTATAATTTTAGTTTACTTAATTTTTTTATCAAATTTAAAATTATATTTTTTATATTGAAGAGATGTTATATAGAGATTTACAAACTATTCCATATCAAATTGCAACATTATTGGCTATATTGTTATTGATAGCAAAGGAGTAGAAAAATATGCTTGATATGTTATGCTTGTGGGGTATCTTGGTATGCTTTACACTGAGGCTAAGTGTTGTTGATCAAAAGGAAAGGAGTTAAGTCTGTGTTTCCTATTGTTAGAGGCTACTTAGTTATGTTGCCATGCTATGGTTGTGTTGTGATATTGAGATGTTGTGGTGTAATTTGATATATGTTACACAGCCAAGTTTTTGTCAACTCAGTATTAGACAACGCATTACCCCATAATAATGTAGTCCGCATAACGTGAGAACCTCTTTATAATGCAAGTTGCTCGAACAAAGGGCGTGTTATAGTGATAAATATGTTGTGATTGCATAAATTGTTGAGATCATTTGTTTGAAGAGGTATTGTCAAACATGTTAATCATTCTTGTGATGCAAGGTAATGGGATGAAGAAGTTGTGGTAAAAAAGGTGATGGAAAATATTATTGAGCTAAATTATGTTGAGTGGAGTATTTATTTTGTTTTAATATTAAAAATATGAAAAAGGTGTGATATGAATTAGTGGAATTCAAAGAGGTAAGAGTGTTCATTTTATATTTTTATAGGGAATATTAATAGTCTAAAAAACTATCTTTATGCAAATATGTGTTTTTGGAAGACTAAAGAGTTAGAATATGTGGAAAAGCTAAGTTGTTGTTCACACATGTGAAGAAGTGGTGAAACTGATTTGAGGAGGAGAAAATTTTAAATAAATATGGAAGTATGTAGAATTGTTGTCCAATTAATCCAGTGCACTATATTTTTAGGTAATAGGGAATTGTAGTCTCTTTTTAAGTTGTAGCTCGAAAAATAATAGGTTGGACCTTCTTGATGTAGGAGAAACTTATGTAAGTGGGACTATAAGCTTCCTAGGAAGTTCTAGCTTGCAACCTCTTGATGTAGAAGAAACTTATTTATGTTGGAGTATAAGCTTCCTAGCAAGTTCTAGCTTGCATAATAAAAGAGAGATTGCAGCCTTCAAAAGTTAATGTAATAAAAGAAATAGGAGTTTCCACTCATATTTTTTGTCCATATATATTGCTTTTGTGTGTTTATTTGATATTGTGATTTACATATTACATATTGTTTATTATATTAAATGTATTGTCAATATGATTTTTAGGTAATCATTTAATAATTAGTTTATTATATTAAATATATTGTCAATATGATTTATAGGTAATAATTTAATTAATCATTAAAATGAAAAACAAAAATGGTTCATAAATTTAATAAACTAATTCACTAAGTGAGTTTAGTCGAGTTTGCAAAAAAAAATATACCTAACTTTGCTTTTATAAAGAAATATAATTTTAAATTTTAAATGTAATCGTCCTATCATAAAAATATATGGTATATAAACTTAAAATACTATAACCAAGTGTTACACATTATAGAGTGTTAATACACATGTTTTTAAGTTCAATATGAATCTATTATCATATTGATATTATTTTAGTTATGCGAATCAAATTTAATGTAAACATTTCAATATTTTAAAATTGAGTATAATATTTTCGTTTTTTAAAAATGCAAAGGGATTTTTTTGTTAAATGTAAAAATAATATTTTCCTTTTTTTAATTATGCAAGGGAATTTTTTTGGTTAAATGTAAAAATATTTTTTTTTGTTAATAGAGGAATTGAAATTGGAGCACCCAGCTTTGCAACTCGTGTTCACGGGGTCGATTCTGACTGCTACCACTATAACGCATGGGAAACCTCTCCACACCTCCGGGTTAGTCCGGGGGAATTCAAGTCGTGACCTAGCGCCTTTCTAAGGAACTTCACCGTAACGCATGGGAAAATGTGCACGCCCCTCTCCACACCTCTGGGTTAGTCCGGAATTGAAGTCGTGACCTAGCGCCTTTCTAAGGAACTTCACTATATTGTGATTACCAACACGCCTACCCCGTGGGGCTGGTTAAATATAAAAATATAACAAAACAAATTAATATTTATTTTTTAAAGTGTTTTAAATAATATTGATAATAATTATGTATTTTTGTATTATTTTGAATATTTTAAAAATACAATTTTTATTATACCATGAAATAAAATTTTAAAAGTAAATTTAATAATTGTTTTACATTTTCTATATTTTAAATTTTATTATTTGGCTTTTTAATAATTTTAATAGCTAAATATTTAACAAAATTAACCTAAATATATATTCCAACCAAACTAATATTTATAGCATTTAGATTACGCTTACAAATAATAAAATATATCTAAATTAAATATAATTAATAACTTGTCATAATTAAATTTCAATTTTACTATAATTATTTATTAAATTCTGTTTGTGTAATTTAACCAAGTCAAAATGTTTACATAGCATAACATCACATGACATCGTTGCTATCCCGAGTTAAGATAGATCTAGGTTGGTTTAATTTACCCTTTTAATTAGATTATATTTCACATGAATAGTATGGGTCAATACCATGAAGTTATTTTTATTTAACATTTTTTTCATTATTTTTATTTTGTTCTCACCAAGTAATTTATTTTTTATTTTTTATTTTTTGTGTAATTTAACGTGTTTACATAACATAACATCACATGGCATCTCTTTCGTACTTGGCTGGAGAGTGCTCTCTACACAACAAGTCAAAATGATTGCATAACAAAATAGGACACGACAACTTTCCTAGGGATTTGAGATTATTCCAATTCTAATAAGTTCCTCCATGATAATCTCCTCATTTTTATTTATAACATTCATTTATATATACGCAATATTTATAACATTCATTTATATATAAGTAAATTATTTATAAAAATAGTCCATTACTTTAAACGTGGCTCCCCACCCACCCATTTCCTAGGGATTTGATATTATTCCAATTCTAATAAGTTCTTCCATGATAATTTCCTCATTATTATTTATAACATTAATTTATATATAAGAAATTTTTATTTATCAAGATGGTACATTTCACAATAAGATGTGTAATTCTTATTTTTTTCTTAACTTAAAGTTGATCCATAGCCTTTTTATACATGGTTATTTAGGTAAGTGTGTGCATTATTAAGGCATTCTTCATGTTGCAATATCTTTTTTTGGTTATATTTATGAAGCCTTTGGCTATATCAACCACATTAATATTTTTAATGTGATTATACTAGCATATATTTATTATAAATATTTATGTAATTTTTAACAACTTTTTATGTATTGAGGAATATGTCCTTGATTGTTGATTCATTCTCTAAAAACTGTTCCCCAAAAGAATTTCTACTAGAATATCTTCAAATTCTAAAGTTATCTTTTTCTTTCAAGTTTTTTTTAAATGTGCTTTCACTTATTCATATTATAAATTAACATTTTCCATAAATACTATTTTTTATTTATTTTTTGTAATGGTTATCTCTGGAGCTTATTAAATAAAGGTAAAAAATATATGTTATTATTTTTATTTTTATTAATTTTTGTTGGGTAATTAAGGTGAACTTGACTTGGTGAAGTTACCCATGATTTTTAAGCTCGAGACTTATGAGAATCCATGGTATTGAATCATTGTATTCATGCGAGATATAGCCTATTTAAAGTACTTGATAGATGTGGAGTTAATATGGGTCTAGGTTGGCTATATTGGATAACCATATGTTAGAGGATGTTAGTTATGTTGATATGAATGTCTATTAGGAAATAAGTTTTTCACAATTTTAATTTAATTATCAATAAATATTAGGTAAATTGTAGGGTTTTAACCTTCATGGAATATTTTAAAATATTCTTAATATTGGAATTTATCTCCAAATCAGTTATACATTTTTTTCTTTTTTTAGTTAAATTTATTAATAAAAAAATTACACATGAACAAGTGCCCAATGAAATGACTTATGGATTTTTGGGTGTGTGGTATTGATAAACCATGGTATTAGTCTGTGGTATTATAACAAAGTCTATTTATAGATTAAGAATCTCCATGGTAAAGCCACAGTAAATATCCATGGATGTGAATCTTGTTCCATATTTTTTCAATGTATATAATGTTTGACTTGTATATTAATTTCTCTTACAATTATTAATAATAATGATTTAAAATAAAATTAGAATTTAGTTAGTTTTTTTTAACAAATTAAAATATATCATGAATTTCTTTGATGTTTATTATATATTAATGTCTATTGGGATTATTTTATAGAGTAGTCTTTAAGTGTGACTTCTGACCACAAATTTCTCCAACAAGTAGCATTTAAAGACTAGTTCTTAATTTATATGGTTGTGCTAGTTTATATAGGAAATAACTTTTCTTAATAGGTTTTTCAGTCGAGAGGAAATGTGTAAGTCTATCCATCCCTCTGCCCCCCTTTAAAATAAAAACAAAAAAAAAACAATTATGTTCTAAATAAAAAAAGTGTCTGATATCATAAAAACAATGAATAGAACTAAAAGAAATGTATGAGTAAGATGTATAAATCTTAAATTTTTCAAAGATATTTCAACAAGAGATTTAAGTAAAACTATTTGAAGATCTATGTTAACTAATTTATGTCGATGTCAACTTGATATATATCTATATAGATTTTTTTTGTTAAAATAAAACATTTTAATGTTGTATATAAAAAATATTCAATGTGGGTTATGAGTCAACTATTTTAATAGGAACTAATATTGACATATACTTAAAAATATGTTAATAATAAAAAACCATTTTAATTTTAGTGATAAAATGTTTAATCTAAATTAGATATATATTATACATCATTTTAAAAAACTTATGTATATATCATTTAAAAATTAAGTTTTTTTGGTTAAAACATTTAATTGGTCTTACATATAGTCTATTTAGCATTCTAAAAAAAATTAAACAATGAAAAATAACACATTATATTTTGAACTCTAAATAATTTTGCACGTGAAGAAATTTGATCCCTCTCAACTCATGTTAGATCCGTACTTAGGATGGATATTAGGATGGATCTATGCTGGTATATATGTAAGAAATGTAAGATATATTGTGTTGAATCGTTTAAAGAGAATATACATTTAAATTATTAAGTATAATATATTCATATGGTTATGGGTAAGCATCTAAGCATTTACACAAAATTTACTTTACATTTACAAGATTTACCAAATGAATTTTAGAAAAACTATTAAATAAATATTTATCGATAATTATGTTGTAAGGCATTCCCTTTGGGAAGAACTTTCCTACCTACCACTTTGAACTCCTCTGTACCGTTAGATTGATTGGTAGATGATTGAGAGTGTTTCCATCATTTGATCCCATTGTTTTAACTATCAAACGAATATTAAATCATGAAAACGTTCAACAATGGAGAGACGTGGCACCCAAAGCCGATCATTCAATGCATGTGTGATGAAGTTAACCCTAGAGGATCAAGAATTCAACAAGCCATTCACGGGATTCTCAAGAAGTTTATAATATTTTTATGGGAAACCATAAGAAATCCTCTACCAGAAATTGTGCCTGCTACACTTGGGTCACCCCTATATCTCACAATTAAGGCACTTTCATGGTTGGGTTTGTATCGATCCCTCATAATGTAAATATTTTCACCCTAAAGTATGTATAGATCTCACATAAGGCAAATATTTTCACCATAATTTCTTATTCAATAGCGTTGATCTAGTGTTTTTATGGTTGCTTGTGTGGCTAGATAGGCATAGAGAAAATGAAGCTCTACTTACCCTAGTGCTATTAGCCTTTATATTTGCTACTGCTTCTATGTATGGTGTTAATTAATGAAAAACTCAATTTGATCGTAGATTTTAAGAATATTTCTTTTGTTATGGATATTATTCCTTTCTGTGATTTGTGATTATTTTCTTAGTTGATGCAATAATTACAAGAATACTAATTAATTTGGAGGCCACTTTATTAGGATATGAAAGTGCACATTAGTTAGCTTGCCAAAGGATAAGGAACTAGTTTTTCGGTACATTGGTTGAATGCAATCTTAAGTTGCTTCAATTTTTTCAGATGAGTAATGGTTCAAGAACCAAAGGATTTTCATGTGAATGTCCATGATTCTTCAGTAGTATGCATGTAACTTGATATAATGCTCATTTTGTTCAACTCGAATTTTTTTCTTCAACTAAAGAAGTCATGCATGGAGCAGCTCTTTGGCATACATAATCCTTCCCAGGATAGGACCACGTGACCTATGGGGACACATATTTGAAGCTGAAATGGGTGCAAGACATCTTAGTGGGTGTTCACTTCAGTTTATTGTGGCTAAGGAAATTGGAAAAGGAAATCTAAAGGCTTTCGAAAGGAAAAATGGCATTTTAGCACATTTATGAAAATAAAGGAAATTAGGAGAAAAGGGAGGGGACAGGTCACAGGTTCCACGTGAGGAGGAAAATGAAGGAAAATAATGGAAATTGAAGAAAATAGAGGCCTCATTCATAAAAAGGCTTCTGAGGATCAGTGGGCAGCCTTTGTTAATGTATACTTTTGTCATTTTAGTTTTGGAGCTCTCTCTCTACTCTCTCTCTCTCATACTCTTGGACACTTAGAGTTTTTTTGGAGCACTCTTGGAGGAGTGTGGCATACTTGGAGTTTTGGAGCAGGAAAGCAAAGGAAGACTAGGAAATCACAATGGGACATCAAGATCAACATCTAGAATAGGTTTTTCTTGTAGGTACGGAGTTGCATGTATGTTTTCCTCACTAGTCTTGGCATGCATGGAATATGGATGTGGTTTAATGGTCATGATCTGTCATTGGCATCGAGGATTGCCTAGATTGACAATGGATTTGCCTAGTCTTTCCATTTCCTAGATAGTCATGGTGTTGTGGGTTTAATTCTTTGTTTTATGGTTGGTTCTCATGTTTCCTTTAGCTTGGGTTGAGTTACTATTTCATGGAAGCCCTGATTGGACAAACGCTGTGGAATCCATGTAACCAATTGGGTTGATTTACTAGTCCTAGAAGCCTTGGTTGGAAAAATTATGTGGAATCTCTTGTGGGTTGAGTTACTAGTCTTGGAAGCCCTAGTTGGACAAACGCTCCAGAATCCTGATGGTAGTTGTGGGTTGAGGTACTAGTCCTGGAAGACTTGGTTGGAACAAAAACTCTGGAGCCCTAGAAGGCTTGGGTAGAGACCAATATGATCATGGATTGGTGATGTACGATTGTGGTGTGGAATCATTGTTTGATGGGTTGAGGTGGTTTGGCCTCTGGAAGCCTTGGATGGTTTTTATTGACATGTTTTATGAGATCCCATATTCATGATTGGAATACGACACAGGGGTGGCTGGATGAAGAGATATTTTGCTAAGCCACGTGTACAATTGGGTGCTATGTGGAAGTCCTAGACCTGGTTGAATTTTTCATATGTTAATAAGATCTCTTTCCTCTTGTAAATGATGGGTAAGTGTACTTGTTATTACATGATCTTGATGGTTGTATTATCATTGTTATTGTGCTGGTTATATGCTAGCTATGAGCATGTTTTATGATAGTGATGATTTATGGATCTCATCATGTTTGATTTGTAAAGGAGTGAACAACTTCTCTATGTCCTAATAGATGAAATTGTAGCTAATGATATATGGGAACAATGCTTCTTAGCGATTCTCAGATAGCTATTAGAACCCTATGTTCAAATCTGTTGTTTAAACTTGTAGATGACATATTTGCAATATGTTTGACAAAATTCCTATCATGGCTAGTAGGGGTCTAGTCAAGCCCTTGTTTATGCAATTGCATTTGTATCATCATTCCATTGTTATCTTTCTATTATGAAGGTGTCATTTAGTTATAGGTAGTTACCTGGGCTCTGAGTCTAAAAAAGTGGCTCAAATCCTAGGGACGTAGGCACAACATTGGGCAAAAAATTCCCTTGATGTTAGTATACCATGTTTTGGGAGTGTCAAGAGCCTTCTGGATGCATGCATGCCCATATCAAGGGAGTGTTTGGGAGTGTAATGGTGTAAAAACAGTGGCACTCACGGCTGGTTACCTGAGAGGTTGGGATGATTTTTGAGAGTCTTGTTGCTAATATGGAAGGTTTGTATGGTGTTTTTCCATCGGTTTCATGTCCTTAAGGTAGCTTAGGAGGTCGAATCATATCATAGTAACTCCTCGTCACATGTTCACCCTGGTTAGCTGGTTACTTCGATAGATGTGGGAGGAGGGCATTACATTGGTGTTTATATAAACCAAGATATTCGCACATGTATGGAAGCTTAGTGTAATATATGTGTTCCCTTCTACCTTGGCTTGATGCTTGATACATTGGCTGCTATCTTGAGATGATTAGCTTGTGGCTTGTTGGATTTGAGTGTTGAAATAGACATAAGGTTGGGATTCTATCCCAAAAATTTTACAAAAAAAAATTAATAAGACTTCATATGAACTCGAGACCCTATGTATGAACCCGAGAGCATAAACAGGTTCATAAAACCAAAATTGTTGCACAAAATTTTTAAAATTTTTAAAAAATTGGAAATGCCCGAAAGTCTAGCCAGGAACCAAGTGGAAACTTTCAAAGCATTTTCACTAGATTATTTGGACAAGAAAATGCTACAACATTGTTTAACAATAATTCTCAATGAATCCTTGTCTTGTCCTTAACAAGTCAAAATTGGAAAATGTAATCTTGCAACAACATCTCAACAAACCACAAACACTGTAACATCCCAAATGTCATTTTTATGATAAAAATATCCTAAAGCAGTAGTTATCATGCCAAATTAAAAGTATAATTATATCATAAGGATAACATATAAAAAGAAACATGTATAGTTTAATAATGATTGTATAGTATTCAGAGTAAAAAAGGGTAAGTAAATGGTTGGAAAATGAGTGTAAATATATGCTAATTTCACATCCTAATAGTAAGAATATATGGTGGATGATAATTCATAAGTTTTTAAAGAATTCTATATTGACAATCAAATGAAAATCCCTTCCATTTACTAACAATAAATACAAGGATAATTGATAAGACTGTCATGATGTAATGGTATGATAAAATTATTAGCAAGAATCATTACAAACAAGTAATTCAATGAAATTTTTAAGGAAAGAACAATAGATAGTGACTAAAACGAAGGAAATTAGGTCATCTCACTTTCTTCATGTTCATATAATATTCACTCTCTTTAAATCATTTAACAAATTGAAAAATCATATTGGTATACCATTTCTATCTAATATTTGATTGTTATTTCAGAACTTTTTTGGCATATCAACCACTTAGTACGTAGTTCATTGCACCCATATTATGGGAATATGTAATTACGAAAAAAATACTATAACTTATACTTGAATATAAATCCCTTAACAATTCACTAATCTTGTAATAGGTTTTATCAAGTTCATCATAATTATAATGGATATATTTTCTTTGGTTTACATGTAAATATGTTAATTTTGTTTTAGAATAAAAATCATTATTAATATCAATGATAAATTACATGACTTTTATTAATTTTATGTATGAGATTGCACAAATGAGGCTTGTCAATCTCACAAAATAAAAAATTGGGATTACTATAGTAAGAATTGTGATCTTATATTCATTCAATTTTTTGTTTCATCAATTCCTTACTATGTTCATTCTCCTTTCCTCAATTTTATGAATATTTATCTATCACACCCTTTCACTTTCCTATTCTCTTATAACAAAAATCAACATTAGAGTGACGATGATTTAATTGCCAAATATATTATAATTATCTGTATGTCTCTTTCCCTATACTTTAAAGCAAGAATTTACAAACATAATGCTTGGAATAACATTTTTTATGCTTTAGTGTGATTCTTATGTAAGATATGGAGAAGGAAAAATAATCCATGTTATCATGAGAACTATGCAATAGGAATTACACTCTGAATCCACTTTGTCATCATTTTCCTTTGTGTTTGCATTGACCTTAGAAATTATAGATGTTTAGTTAGCTTAACAATAAGAAATTGATGGAAACATACCAAATTTGTGTGTTCCTTAAGCCATATAAATAAAAAGTAAATCTTCATCGCCCTTATAGGTTTTGATAAAATTTCCAGCTTTCAATAATGGCCTCAAGGTTTATGAAAAATTATTCTTTTGTAATGAGATTCAAAGCAAACTCGACTCCTATAGATAATAATGATTGTGATATTCTTGAGATATTAATCTAATACGGAGTGCTAAATCACCCTATGGATACACAAACAAAATCCTTCGATATGGGTGTTACAAAAGGTTTGATTATCAAGTTGTGTGTCAAGCTTTACATTTTCATTATAATACTTTGAAATTCCCTTGAAGATATTAAATATAGCTTGAGATTAATGGTTTTTATTTTTTTCAATAATTTTTATCATTGTAAAAATGGGAAAGACAATATTTTATTTAGAACAAATTTATTTTGAAATTTGTACTTAGTTATGAATCATTTTTATTTTTGTTCACTAATTTTTAACACTATAAAAATTAAAAAGACACTATTATATTTAGAATAATTAAATTCTAAGATGTGTATTTAGTTTACACTTTTCAATTAGAGTATAAGTATTTTTGTAACATTTTGTTATGGAAGAGTTGGATAAATATATACTCCAACTCGAGCTAAAGAGCAACACTTTTATTTTTTGTTGGTTTATTTTATTTTATTTTTTCAAGTTTATGTTATTTGTTTATTTTTTTTTGTTGATGCAAAATTATTTTGCCTCAAAATGACTTTACACAAAGCGAGTTACCATTGCCTCAATTGACTTCTGTCATTGTTTACTACAAATAAAACGAGTATTGTTGATAATGGATAATAGTCTAGGTCTATAAAAATGTGAAAAACTACAATTTCTAGATTTATAACTACTGAAATAAGCTATAATACTAAAAGAAAAGTATATAACCTGAGAGGATAAATATGACGTTATGTATCTGATGAAGTGGCCAAGGTCAGATCCTAGGAACTAGTACCTACTAGGGCTAGAGGTTTTAGGAAACATTGGAGATGGCATCCTATGTGAGCTAGGCAAGAATCCAGATTGGCAAGACAAGAACATTGGTGATGTTGAACTTGTTGAACTTCATTTAGAAAAGGAGATGATTTCATTGTGTTCGTCATGGTTTTCCTTCAGAACCCTCCCTAATAGTGTTTTCATTTTCCAATGGAGGGTTATCGAGTTCAAATATTGGATTCATCATCCCCTGGTATGCCCAAGGTCAGGAATCCAATTAGCCACTTCAACATGGATTTTGGAATCTAGGTAGGCTTGGTGGTCATTAGTGGTCAAGGCTTCAAGCTAAAACATTTTTTCATGAATTTCTAGAGGAGTGGATGGGTGAAAAATAATTGTTGCATGTTGTTCTTGGAATTTGGCTCATGGTTGACCTTGAGGGCCTCTAACACCAAACTCCCAACGATAACACATCCTATGTTGGGGCATGTTGTGCTTGATCACGAGAGACTATGGTGAGGAAAACCCCAAGAGAACAAAGATACTAGGAATGCCATAAGATAGAATACAAACTAAATAGAATGTCCAATAAAGACTTAGTTGCCAAGGAAATCTAGAGCATAATCTTGTAATATTAAGAAGTGAATTAATAAACAGTGAAGGACTTTGGGCATGGTTCAACAACCAAAAAGAACTAAAAGCACCAATACCAGTTCACACAACCATTTCACTCTAAATATACTTACCAACATACACCATATAAAAGTTATCCATCTGAAATGGTTGAATGAGTTGTAAATATTTAACATAGAATGAATTACAAAAAAATGGTTAGCTCACCGAGCTTGGAACTGCTTTCGATCAAGGATGAGTTGTTCTTGTCACCTCCCCCTTAATAAAACTTATCCCATAACCATCACCATTGTCCCATAGGTCGTGTTCTCAACAATCATTTTCCTACTCCTCTAGTTGATGTTTGGCACCAGGTGAATGTGCTAGAGACTAATGCTCCTAGAGTTAGGACCACCTTATAATACCACCTCACAGAACCATCACTATAGTGAAGAGCTATCTTTTGAACCAAATCCAAGCCACAACACTTGCTGCACAAAACTGGGCCATGATAGCTGAGTTAAAGCTCCACAAAACATGTGCCATGGGGAAAACACCCACCTATGAGAAAGGAATGTGATAGGTATAGTAGATAAACATGGAGTTGAGGTTACCTATCTAGAATATCATAGATATATAGTAGGTTTCCATATGATTATGAAGGGAATGAATATTTGTTAATATCTGTGATTGCATGGGGTGGGATAGGCATGTTATCCCCCTTCTCTTAAATGGTATGGGAATTGATCGGGTAAGATATTCATTGTGTTTATTTTGGATATGTTATGTTATTTTTTAACTAAAGTTTCAATATGTTATGGCATAACTAAATTTAATTTTTATTATAATCATTCATTAAAATCTATTTAAATGATGATGATCGTGGTGGTGGTTAACGTCACTAAGACCAATGTGGTCTATCTAACCTTAAAAACTTTAAAGATAATAAGAAATATATAATATGTCCAATTAATTAATATTTAATATAATTCATAATTACTTGTTCCCTCCTTTCATATTATCATTAAAAACAAAAAAAAAATAATATTAAAATCACATAAATTTATTATCACCCTTTAAACTATCTATGAGCTTTCTAGTCCTTGATAATGGGTGGAGTGTCCACTTGAAACATGGGATAGGGAAATCTTCCCCACAATGCATATCAGAAATATCTAGACAATATGAATAATGGTGGAAATCTCTAGTTTCAAATAAGCACATTTTCTATAAAAGAGATCAATGCATATAGAGTACCTTTTTTTATGAATCATTAATATATGCAACTATTTATTATAAAACACTATTCCTTATATAATATATATTTATTTATTTAAGTTGTATATTTCTATTATATATTTTTGTTATTAATTATCATTTTAGATCCATCTTAATTCTGGATCTACCAAGAACTAAGAGGGATCAAACATTTTTTCACTCTAGAAAAGGTCTTAATCTCAGAAGATTTGATCCCTCTTGGCACTTGGTAGATTATATTTCACATGGATAGTATGGATCAATACCATGGGTGAATACCATGAAGTTATTTTTATTTAACACTTTATTATTATTATTATTTTGACAATTTATTTTTATTTATTTTAATTTCAATTTTAATTTTATTTTTGTGTAATTTAACCAAGTCAAAATGTTTACATAACATAACATGAAAAGACATCTCTTCCATATTAGGATGGAGAGCATCTCTCTATGCAACAAGTCAAGGGAAACATGTTGGAGAGCACCTCTTAATGCCTTCTTATTCCAAGTTAAGGTGGATGATGATCTATTGACTTTTATCTACTTTTGTAATCGAGGGTCTAGATTGATTGACAAGGGAATATGTTGAGGATGTGCTTAGTCTTAATTCTTATCAACCGTTGTAGTGTCTTACAAAGTTTGTTAGGTTGCATTGAATTTTAATAAATTTAAAAAATTAGATTCATGTCAAGTGGCTCCCGCCCACCAATCTTCTGGGGATTTGAGATTATTCCAATTCTAATAAGTTCCTCCATGATAAGTTCCTCATTATTGTTTATAACATTCATTTATATATAAGAAAATTTTATTTAGCAAAATGGTCCATTACTTTTAACCCCACCCACCCATTTCCTAGGAATTTGAGATTATTCCAATTCTAATAAGTTCTTCCATGATAAGTTCCTCATTATTATTTATAACATTTATTTATATATAAGCAAATTTTATTTAGAGAAATGGTCAATTTTACAATAATATGTGTAATTCATTTTTTTCTTAAGTTAAAGTTAACCAATAACCTATTTATACATGGTTAATCAGGTAAATGTGCACATTTGTAAGGCATTCTTCTTGTTGCAATAGTTTTTTCCGTTATGTTTATGAGGCCTTTGGCTATATCAACCACATTAATATTTTAATGTGATTGTACTAGTATATATTTATTATAATTTTTGATATAATTTTAACAATTTTTTATGTATTGAGGAATATGGGTATCGTCGTTGATTCATTCTGTAAAGAATGTTCGCCAAAAGAATTTGGATTACAATATCTTCATAAAGTTATTTTTTTCTTTCAAGTGTTTTTATATGTTTTCAGTTATTCATATTATAAATTAGCAGTTTGCATAAATACCATTTTTTTTATAATTTTGTAATGGTTATCATACCAAAAGGCATTGTGGAACTTAGTAAATAAAGCTAAAAATTCTAAGTTATTATTTTTATTTTTATTAATTTTTTTTGGGTGATTGAGGTGAACTTGACTTGGTGACATTACCCGTGGTCTTGAAGCTATAGAGTTATGAGAACGCATGGTATTGACCCATGGTATTCATGCAAAATATATCTTATTTAAGGATATTTGATCCCTCTTAGAGCTTGATAGATCTGGAGTTAATATGGGTTTAGGTTGGCTATATTGGATAACCATATGTTAGAGGATTTTAGTTATGTCAATAGGAAAGTCTATTTTGAAATACGGTTTTCAAAATTTTAATTTAATTATCAATAAATATTAGGTAAATTGTAGGGTTTTAACCTTCAGGAATATTTTAAATATTCTTAATATTGGAATTTATCTCTGAAGTAGTTGTACCTTTTTTTCAACTAAAATTGATTAATAAAAAATGTCACATGAACAAGTGTTCTATGCAATGACTTATGGATTTTTGGGCGCGTGATATTGATAAGCCATGGTATTCATTCTTGGTGTTATAACAAAGTCTATTTATAGATTAAGAATGTCCATGGTAAAGTGGCGATAAATATACATGGATAAGAATCTTGTTCCATGTTTTCTCAATGTATATATGTTTGATTGGTATATTAATTTCTCTTATAATTATTAATAATAATGATTTGAAATAAAATTATAATTTAGTTGTATTTGTTACTTTTCTAATTTTAACAACTTAAAATATATCATGAATTGTTTTGATGTTTATTATAAATTAATGTCTATTGGCATTAATTTATAGAGTAGTCTTTAAGTGTGACTTTTTGAAAACAAAATTGGTTTTTTTGTGACTTAATTTCTGTAGAAAACATTCATTGAAATCACAATTTTTATGGGTGAAATGTCCAAAAAGTCGCACTTAAAGACTAGTCCTTAATTTATATGGTTGTACTAGTTTATACAGGAGATAACTTTTCTTAATAGGTTTTTTACACGAGAGGGGATGTGTAAATATGTCCATCCATTTGTCCCCATTTAAAATAAAAACAAAAAACAAAAATTATGTTGTAAATAAAAAATAATGTTCGCTATAATAATAAAAAAATGAATAAAACTAAAAAAATTGTAGGAGTAAGATGTTTAAATCTTATACTTTTCAAAAAAAAAATTAACAATAGATTTAAGTAAATTATTTGAATATCTATGTTAAATAATTTATGTCGATACCTTCATATATATCTATATGGAAACAATTTTGTTAAAATAAAACATTTTAATGTTGTATATAAAAAAATATTCAATATGGGTCATCAATAAAATATTTTAATAGGAACTAATATTGACATATACTTAAAAATATATTAATAATAAAAAACCATTTTAATTTGAGTGATAAAACGTCTAATGTAAATTACATATATATTATATATCATTTTTAAAAATTTATGTATATATTATGAAAAATTTAAGTTTTTTTTTGTTTGGCTAAAACCTTTATTTGGTCTTATATATACTCTATTTACATTCAAGAATAAAATTTAAACAATGAAAAATAACACATTATATTTTTCACTCTAAAGAAGTTTGCATGCGAGGAAATTTGATCCCTCTCGGCTCATGTTAGATCCATACTTAAGATGAATATATGTTGGTATATATGTAAGAAATGTAAGATATATTGTGTTGAATTGTTTAAAGAGAATATACAGTTAAATCATTAAGTATCATATATTCATATGGTTATGGGTAAGAATCTAAGGATTTAAACATAAAACTTTGTACTTATATTTACCTTACATTTACATGATTTACCAAATGAATTTTAGAAAAAATATTAAATAAATATTGATTAATAATTATGTTATAAGGTGTTCCCTTTGGGAAGAACTCTCTTACCTACCACTTTTCACTCCTTTGTACCACCAAATCCATTGTTAGATGATTACGAGTTCTTCCATCATTAGATCTCATTGTTTTAACCATCAACCAAATATTGATTTCTGCAAATGCTCAACAATGGAGAGATGTGGCACCCAAATTCAATCGTTTGACACATGCGTGATGAGGTTAACCACAGAGGATCATGAATTCGATGAGTTATTCAAGGTATTCTCAAGAACTTAGGTTTTTAATCTTTTTATGGGAAACAATAATAAATCCCCTGCCACCAATTTCATTTGCTACACTTGGGTTGTCCCCATATGTCACAATTAAGGAACTTTCATGGATAGGAATGTATCGATCTCACATAATGAAATTTTTTTCACCATAAAGTATAGATCTCACATAATGCAAACATTTTCACCCTCACTGCTAATTAGTAAGGTGGATGTAGTGTTGTCATGGTTTCTTGTGTTTCTAGATAAGCATCGAAAAAATGGAGCTCTACTTACCCTAGTTCTATTGGCCTTTATTTTTTATACTACTTCTGTATATTGTGATAATTAATGAAAAACATAATTTGATTGGAGTTTAAGAATATTTCTTTTGTGGATATTATTCCTTTTTGTGATTTATGATGATTTTCCTAGTTGATGCAATAGTTAGAACACTACTAATTAATTTGAAGCCCACTTTATTAGGATATGCAAGAGCAAATCGGACAATTAGCTGAAGGATATTGAACTGGTTTTTTGGTATGTTGGTTGAATGTAATATTAATATGCTTCAATTGTTTTAGATGAGTAGTGGTTTAAGCACCAAAGGTTTTCCATGTGATTGTCCATGATTCCTCAACATTGTACATGTAACTTGATATAATGCTCATTTTGTTCAGATCAGGTATTTTTTTTCTTCCACTAAAGAATTCTTGCTTCAAGCACCAAAGGTTTTCCATGTGAATGTCCATGATTCTTCAGCAGTGTGCATGTAACATGATATAATGCTTATTTTGTTAAGGTCATATTTTTTTTCCTTCAACTGAAGAATTCGTGCGTGGAGAAACTCTCAGACATAGATAATCCTTCATGGGATTGGACCACATGACCTATGGGGACCAAACCTCCCCATCTAACTATTGGACCACGTCCCTGAGACTTTTATTCAAATTAGATTATGGGATTGGAAAGTGTGAATATCATGTTTTAAAAGTTAATATTAAAGCATAAAAATATTGTGAAATGTAATTTTCTTTTCTACTATGGATTTTTTAATATTAATGTGAAAGATTGTGTGATCTGATGGTTTAGGTTTGATGTTAGATGTAAAAATAAATGAATAATGAAATTGATTTTTTCTCTATGCTCACTTGTAAAAGAACTCCACCCCTCAAGCAAATACATCGGATTGTAGCTGTTTGGTGATGCCCAAAGTATCATTTAGGTTGCGAGGTATTTGTTAACAATATTGGAACTGGTAAACAAGTTTTTTGGGGTCTAGGCTAAAAATATCAAGATATAATACAATATAATTTCTTGAGTTTATTTTGACGTACTTATGATTTATATATCAAAATACAGGGGTGTTGAAGAAAGTGTAACTTGGTTCAGTCTTCATAATGACATGATCTTTGCAAATGATGTAATAAAAGAGAATAAATTATTTTTGTATGCCTAGCTACATGGGTTTCATGAGCAAGAAGTGTCATTAGGTAAAAGAATTCTTCTTGATGTCTTTAAGATTTATTAATAAAGTCAAAGAGTCAAGTCATGTATGAAGGAGCTCTTTAATAGCCTATGTAAAATGTATTCAAGTCAAATAAGCCATCCAAGACCAAGAACAATCCTCCATTGGTAAGCTCAAGAAGTCTGCAAGCAAATTGATACGAAACTCATTAAGTCAGCTTCAATATTGAATTAAATATATAAATGGAGCTCATGTCGGCTTGGATAAAAGACATGTCATTTCAAAAGTTCAAGTTGGCTCAAAATAGGAGCACAAACCACTATAAATACCCATCTAGGGTCAGTGCAAATGGCACAAGAAGAACTCATTTTCTCCCTCTGAAATTTCACATATATGTAAAGGAGCAGATCCACATTATGAGAGAGTAATTGGTTAAGGGCTTGACTACACCTCAGATGGGGATAAGGTGCTAGCAATCTACACCTCGGATGGATAGAAGGAGTAGAAAGGACTTTGGATGGATAGATAGTCTTGACATAAAATGTCTCTGCTCTCTCAGATAGTACCACAGTCTTGGAATAATGATGAGCCGTAGTAAAAACAGTGACAAAGATGATCAATCTCAGAGGATAACAATATAAACATATTGAGAAGCAGTAACCATCACAGTCTTGACCTAGGTGGATGGTAAGATCACAATCTCGATGGATCTACTTCATAAGCAGTCAATGTGTATGTGATACAAAGAACTTTAGAACCCTTACTGTCCTCAATGTCTCGGCCTAATGGAGATCACAATGATCCAATAGTTGCAATCTCAGTCTCAGTATACTTATTATAGAATACACTCTCTACATGTTCAATATGATGATCTCAACAAGAGTACAGTGATGATCCAAGCATAGATGAAGATAAGGTGTAACAATCACCATGATGATCGTCATAATGAAGACATAGAATCAAGGTCATAGTAAAGATCTCAAGAAGACAAAAGATCTTGTTAACATGATGAAGAAGCAGTAACAATGATCTCAGTGATGTTGTAGAGATGGCTTCAATGGTGTAGCAATGAGGATGATCCCAACTATTGTAGCATCCATTGTCATTTGAATGTTATTTCTAATATTATCACAAAAATCAAAAATCAAAAGAAAAAATCAAATATTATGTTTAAAGTTTTTAAAAATCAAAAGAGAATTTGAAAGTCCAAAGTAGTGATTTGATTTATACTATCAGCGGCATTCAAAGAAATATAAGGTGGGCCTGACCCATCTGCTAAAACTCGAGCCATTTTATCAAGTGTGATCAAACATCTACTTAAGAGGCGGGCAAAGCACTCTACAAGGGAACAATGAGCACGAGTTATAATTTAGGCTCAACCCCTACAATTGACCATGATGTCGATATGGTTGACCAAGATCTATAGCCTATGATCACTGTGGGGGTTCAAGCCTGATGAACCTGCCGTACAATCCCTACCCCCGCAACGGGCCACTCACACCATTTCACTCCACCTCACCTCGTCCACGTCATCTACCACTCTCATTCATTACTGTCCACCTCACCCACCATACCCCGTCACCTCATCAGCCACTCAATTAATTAGTTACATTAATTACAGGATTCCCTTAGTTTTTCTTACCATATATATAAAAGAAAAGTAAAAACCTCATTGCATTAGTCATTTGCTTTCAGTACTGAGCAGCCTCACCTCTAGTTCAACATTCCGATTCAGCAACTATCACCGGCAATTGTCATCCATAGACACCATGGCCAAACAAGTAATTTCTTCCTCAATCATCCATACCCCATTAATGGATGTTTAACATGATATTTTAAATAATCTCTGCACAATTAAGCACCTTCTATATCAAGAAGTCACTCTGAACCATAAAAAGTCCCCTATATTCATGGAAATGGTTAGGTCATATGTTTTAGTACCTTTTGTCGCAAGGACTCATTTGTTCCCTGAATTCATTCAATGGTTAGCCTCAACAATGTACCCCAAGAAGTGTTTTGTAATGAATTAGTCTGGGGAGAGTGTTTTCCAAGTAACCTCTCAATTAATTCACCAAGCTTTGAATTACCCTGTATCTGGAACTTACACCACCTTTACTGAAGAGTCATTGGTCTCATATTACGATAACCTCTCACCCGAGGAGTTTTCTTATGTTACCTCATTCCTAGCTCCTAAATCTAGACAATTCTCTCTAGATGGAAATATGTTCTCTTTAGAAATTTTTACAGTTGATATAAGACATGTCTTGCAAGTAATTTCTAAGATTCTGGGAAAGGAAGACTCTAAGCAGGTTGATAAAGCAGTGTTGGGATTTTTCTCTTTAATGATGAAACCAGAAGTAGTACTAGATATTCCAACATTTTGGGTAGACACTATTAATACTCAATTCATGACTTTGCCTCTTACTAGGTCCTTTAAGTTTCCTTCAGTTATTACTTATTTATTTATGTACCAAAATGCTGAACATTTTACAGGTTTGTGACTAAATATTGTTGACATAAATAAAAAGAAGCAGTCAGTGGTATTCTAGACAAACCTGATAAGCTGTGATCCAAGAGATTGTGGCTTGTTGAGATTTGGTACCGGAGGACAGGTGGTTCCCTAAGGCTTTGAACTTTGGCCTAGGGAAAAGTGTCCAAAAGAATTTAATTTTTTTCCTAAAGTGACTTTATAATTTTTATAAAGTCAAATCTAATTTAAAAGTGACCTTAAGTGATAAAATTACTAAAGTCTAATTTTAAAGTGACTTTAATAAAGTCAATGTAAAATTAGAAAGGAAAAGTGACTTTGGAAATAAATGACTAAGTGGGTCTTTATTAAAGTGGGGTGAATTAAAAATAGAAAGTGAGATTTAAATGAGCATTTAATCTCAACCCTAGATCTCAATATATTTTAGCCATTGGATTTAGGGATTCCCCAAAAGTCACTTAGGGTTAGATTAAAGGAGGGAAAGGAGGAAAAGGTCATTCATTCTTTCATGAGTAGATTGAGAGGAGAGCAAGAGAGCAAGGGAAATTTCTGGATAGTGAGGAGAAGGAGGTAGCAGCTTGGCACACATTCCAAGGCAACATTCTAGCAAGTCTATACAGTTGAGTTAGCACACAGTGAAAGGTAGGATTTGGGCATAATTTTCTAGAAAGGCCATACAACAGTTTTGGCTCAGATTCCAAGGAGGCCATATAGCAAGTTTGCACATAAATCAAGGTGCAGAAAGTCTAAAAATTGTTGGCACGTTTTTCAAGGGAGGCCGTACAGCAAGTGGCTATACCTTGGCACACATTTCTAGGTAGAAATTCGTACACTGTACTACTGTTTTTTTCTGCATAGAAATCGAGGAAACCATACAGCAACATTTATGGCATCTTGCACACTTTTCTAGGCAAGCCGTACAGCAGCGTTTAATGTTGAAATTTGGCACAAAAATCAAGGAGGATGTACAACATTTATTGCTATTCAATTTTGTTGTTTGCAAGTTTTTCCAGTTGGCTGTGAGGCATGGGAAACAAGATAAGTTGTAAAAGTTTGCTTGCTGATTTTTTGTTGAATATTTTTTCTCATTGTAAAAAGCATTTTCCAGAAAGAAAAAGGAGCTTTCGAATTGGTTTTCCCCAAGAGTTGTAGGGGGTTTTTCTAGGGTCACCTTGAAAAAAAATCACCGTGTTTAAATGTGTTGAATGGTTGTTTGTATGTGTTGATTTTTATTTCTGCATTTTCCAGCATTTTGTAATTTTTCCAGAATTTGTGTTTTCAGCAAAATTTATTTTCCAATTGTTAAATGTATGGATATGGGAAAGGGCATTTAACTATTTTGGAGAAATAAGGTGAAAATGAAAATCGGGGTGGGAAATGAGAAATTTTTACATCGTATCGGAGCTTGAGTGTTGAAGTGCAGTTTGGGACAGCAAGGAGGAAAATTACAGCCTGCTGATTTTTCACTCAGAAAATTCCAGCAAGCTGATTTTTCACAAACAACAGTTTTATCCTTACTACAACAGTGCTATTTTTTAGTTTTAGGACAGCAGGATGTCATTGGGATTGAGGGTGGAGGATAGGTTGGATGGGCATTCCAATTACGGTGTTTGGAAGGAGAGAATGCAGAGCATCTTTGAGGAGACAGAAGTCTAGGACATCATGGTGCATACCACACAGAACCCTGTTGTTGTGCCTACTGATGCTACTTAGTTGCATGTTTATAATAGAAAGAACAACAAGGGTAAGAGACTGATTCTAGACGGAGTCAAAGACCATTGCATTCCTCATGTGAGAGGAAAGAGAAATGCCCATGAGATGTGGACAACATTGTCCAATCTCTACCAAAGTACCAATGAGAACCGGAAAATGGTCCTGAAGGAGAAGATGAAGACCATTAATATGGGCAATGATAGTGCAGTTGGATATCTCACAAAGATTACTAATGTGAGAGATGAGTTGGCAGTAGTTGGAGAGGCCATTCCACCAACTGAGTTGGTGCAGATTGCAGTGAATGGCCTCCCCCGTTCATGGATGAACTTTGCTGATGGGGTTTGTGCATGTGAGACCCTTCCCACATGGGAGAGGTTTTGGGATGATTGCATTCAGACAGAGATCAGGAAAGGTCAACTTGGGGCAGCCAAGCCAGTTGAGTAGGATGATGATGTAGCGTTGTTGGAAGGAGGCAAGAAAGGCAAAGGGAAGAAGCAGGCTTCCACAAGCAATGGTCGGGGCAAAGGCAAAGGTAAAGGTAAATAGGGTAACACACAGAAGGACTATTCCAAGGTGAAGTGTTGGAATTGTCAAAAGATGGGACACTATCCAGTTGTGTGTCCGGAGAAGAAGAAGAAGAAGGGGAAGAACCAAAGCATGGCAGCTTCAGCAGAGGTTGAGGACTTTGCAGATTGTTTTGACCGAGAGTTTGCATTCACTGCATGTAAGTCCTCTAGTGCAGGATCACCTGCCACACAGTTTCAGAGGGAGCATTCTTTTCCCTTGATTAGCGAAGCATCTTCGGGTATCTGGTATGTGGATAGTGGGGCTTCACGTCACATGACAGGAGTCCATGAGTACTTCTCAGAGCTTTCAGAGAGTGGCACTGATATAGAGGTAGTACTCAGTGATGATAGAGTTGTTAGAGCAGTCGGTGTGGGGACACTGACATTTCAGAGGGAGTCCAAACCTCCCTTGAAGGTGTCAGATGTTCTTTATGTGCCAGGGATGAGGAAGAACCTCATATCCATCTCAGCTTTGGAGGACAGAGGATATGAGGTACTTTTCAGGGGAGGACAAGTGTTGATGTATCCCAGGGGCACTTCAGTTGATTTAGCTAGAGCGATAGGTGTACGCCATGCAAAGGTGTACAAGTTTTCATTCCAGCCCCTTTTGGAAATGAGCAGTAGTACCGATAGTAGAGCTAGCAGTTCTTAGCTCTGTGAGATTTGGCTCTGCAGGATGGGGCATATGTATCATGGAGCCTTGAGGACCTTGCGGGAGATCACTACAGGTGTGCCAGATTTCAGTACTGATCACTTTGATACTTGTAGAGGATGTGCAATGGGCAATTTTTCCAAATCCCCTTTTCCTAGCAGTGACAACAGAGCAACTGGGATTCTTGATTTGATTCATTCCGATGTGAGCGATCAGATGTCTCATGTTTCCTTGAGTGGATATGAGTACTCTGTTTTATTCATTGGTGACCACTCCAGGAGGACTTGGATTTATTTCTTGAAGACCAAGAGTGAGGTCTTCAAGTGGTTTCAGGAGTTCAAAGCTCTTGTGGAGACATAGACAGGTCGGAAGATCAAGTCCCTCAGGTTGGACAATGGGGGAGAGTATACCCTTGGAGAGTTTGTTGACTATTGTGTGGAGGCAGGCATTAGGAGGGAGTTCGCTGTTCCTTACAACCCCCAGCAGAACGGGGTTGCGGAGAGGAAGAATAGACACATCGAAGGGGCTGCCAAAGCCATGTTACATGATCAGGGGTTGCCATTGTTTTTATGGGCAGAGGCCTACAACACAGTTGTTTATTTGTAGAACAGGAGTCCGCATCGTGCCTTGGGGCACATGACTCCGGAGGAGGCTTTTTCTGGGAAGAAGCCTGGCATTGGTCATCATCGTATCTTTTGGTGCATTACATACTCCTACATACTCAAGTAGAAGAGGACCAAACTAGAGTCCACCGCAGAGAAGGGTATCTTTATGGGCTACAGTGAGACCTCAAAGGCCTTTTGGATTTACATTCTTGCACAGAGGAAAGTTGTTGTCAGGCGGGATGTGAGGTTCGAGGAGGACAGGGCCTTTAGGAGATCATGAGAGTTAGAGTATCTGGATCACCCAGACCCTCAGTAGCAGTTGAGTCAGTCACAGGGATCCAGTGGGCAGGGATCAGGAGGATCAGGAGGTACATCTATGAGGATGTTAGGTCCATTAGTGAGCAGTGGCTCGCCGAGCCAGAGGGGTGGTGCTTCAGGCAGCATGCAGAGCAGTCCACAGAGAAGTTCACTAGGGAGTCCACTGATGGACAGTTCACACGGTACCTTAGCTTCTACAGGTTCCGGTGCAGGCAGGAGGACAACAGACAAATAGTCAGGAGTTCAGGCTCCTGATGATGATGATGAGGAGGAGTTTCATTCTCCAATGGGAGAAGTACACTCAGGGAAAAGGAAGACCAAGTGGCTTCAGGACACCTTGAGAGATGCCACATCTGTTGCTGAGCCTAAGAGGCCGGTCAGAGAGAGTAGACCACCTGAGAGGTTTTGTAGCTATATGGCAATGGCTACCAGCATCCTTGACTCTGAGCCTTCTAGCTATGAGGAGGCAACTAGCCAATAGGTCTGGAGAGAGGCCATGGAGGAGTAGTATTCTTCTATCATGAAGAATGATGTTTGGGAGGTGGTGCTGAGGCCTGAGGGTAAATCTGTGGTTACTTCCAGATGCCTTTACAAGGTAAAGCATGCTGCAGATGGGAGCATTGAGAAATTCAAAGCGAGGTTTGTGGCTAGAGGGTTCTCCCAGGTAGAGGGAGTTGATTATGAGGAGACCTTCGCTCTCGTGGCTTGATATACTTCGATCCGCTCCATTATATCGATAGCAGCGAAGATGGGTTGGAAGATCCATTAGATGGATGTGAAGACTACATTTTTCAATGGCTTCATATAGGAGGAGGTGTACATTGAGCAGCCACAGGGCTTTGAGGTGCATGGGAAGGAGTCCCATGTGTGAAGACTAAACAAGGCCCTTTATGGCCTGAAGCAAGCTCCCAGAGCTTGGTACTCTAGGATAGATACATACTTGCAGGGGATGGGTTTCACAAAGAGTGAGGCAGATCCGAACCTTTACTATATTGTGATAGGTGAGGAGCCTCTCATTCTAGTGTTGTATGTGGATGACTTGGTCATTACAAGTGCAGAGAGACTCATAGAGCACTGCAAGAGAGATCTTGTGGTAGAGTTCGAGATGAATGACATTGGCTTGATGCATTACTTTTTGGGTTTGGAGGTGTGGCAGGAGGAGGGGCATTTCTTCCTGGGGCAGGGGAAGTATATTGTGGACATCCTTGGCAGATTCCAGATTGAGGATTGTAAACCCATGTCGACACCGATGATCACCAACTGGAAGAAGCTTCATGCTTCTGATTCCGAGTTGGTGGATCCCACATTGTACAGGCGGCTGATTGGTTCCTTGATTTATTTGGTTAACACTAGACCGGATATTTGTCTTGCAGTCAACACGATGAGTCAGTTTATGTGTGAGCCTGGGAAGGTTCACTGGGTGGCTGCAAAACACATTTTGCAGTACTTGCAGGGGACAGTGGATTATGGTCTGGACTATAGGTAGGGGGATGGAGTGAGATTGGCAGGTTATACTGATTCTGATTGGGCAGGTTGTGCTTCTGATAGGAAGAGCACTTTAGGGTGCTATTTTGGGTTGGGTTCGGCAGTAGTGTCATGGTTCAGCCGGAAGTAGTAGTCAGTAGCATTGAGTTCAGCGGAAGCAGAGTATATGGCAGCCAGACTAGCTAGTTGTGAGGCCATCTGGCTTCACAATATGTTGTTTGGCTTATTTGGTCAGCCGTTGAGACCTTCAGTGATTTACTGTGATAATCAGAGTTGCATTAAACTCACGGAGAATCCAGTATTTCATGATAGGTCAAAGCATATCGGGATCAAATATCATTTCATCAGAGACTGTGTTCAAAAGGGCGTTGTGAAGCTTGAGTATATTCCCACTGATGAGCAGGTTGCAGATATTCTTACCAAAGCCTTACCACGGGGCAAGCATGACTACATCAGAGACAAGATGGGTGGGGAGGAACACCTTCCTCAGTAAGAGGGAGTGTTGAAATTTGGTACCGGAGGACAGGTGGTTCCCTAAGGCTTTGATCTTTGGCCTAGGGAAAAGTGTCCAAAAGAATTTAATTTTTCTGCTAAAGTGACTTTATAATTTTTATAAAGTCAAATCTAATTTAAAAGTGACTTTAAGTGATAAAGTTACTAAAGTCTAATTTTAAAGTGACTTTACTAAAGTCAATGTAAAATTAAAAAGGAAAAATGACTTTGGAAATAAATGACTAAGTGGGTCTTTATTAAAGTGGGGTGAATTAAAAAATAGAAAGTGAGATTTAAATGAGCATTTAATCTCAGCCCTAGATCTCAATCTACTTCAGCCATTGGATTTAGGGATTCCCCAAAAGTCACTTAGGGTTAGATTAAAGGAGGGAAAGGAGGAAAAGGTCATTCATTCTTTCATGAGCAGATTGAGAGAAGGAGAGCAAGAGAGCAAGGGAGATTTCTCGACAGTGAGGAGAGGGAGGTAGCAGCTTGGCACACATTCCAAGGCAGCATTCCAACAAGTCCATACAACTGAGTTACCAGACAGTGAAAGGCAGGATTTGGGCATGATTTTCTAGAAAGGTCATACAACAGTTTTGGCTCAGATTCCAAGGACGCCATACAACAAGTTTGCACAGAAATCAAGGAGCAGAAAGTCTAAAAATTGCTGGCACATTTTTCAAGGGAGGTTGTACAACAAGTGGTTGTACCTTGGCATGCATTTCTAGGTATAAATCCGTACACTATACTGTTGTTTTTTTCTGCACAGAAATCGAGGAAACCGTACAGTAGCATTTATGGCAGCTTGCACTCTTTTCTAGGCAGGTCGTACAACAGCATTTAACGCTAAAATTTGGCACAAAAGTCGAGGAGGCCATACAACATTTATTTTTGTTCAGTTTTGCTATTTGCAAGTTTTTCTAGTTGGCTGTGAGGCACATAAAACAAGATAAGTTGTAAAAGTTTGTTTGCTGATTTTTTGCTAAATATTTTCTCTCACTGTAAAAAGCATTTTCCAGAAATAAGGAGCTTTCGAACTGGTTTTCCCCAAGAGTTGTAGGGGGTTTTTCCAGGGTCACCTTGACCAAAAATCACTGTGTTTAAATGTGTTGAATGGCTGTTTATATGTGCTGATTTTTATTTCTGCATTTTCCAGCATTCTATAATTTTTCCAGAATTTGTGTTTTCAGCAAAATTTATTTTCCAGCTGTTAAATGTATGGATATGGGAAAGGGAATTTAACTATTTTGGAGAAATAAGGTGAAACTGAAAACCTGGGTGGGAAATGAGAATTTTTTACATGGCGTATTTGAATTCACTTCTTTAATCCTTCCAGTGGCCTACAAGATCTTGAATGGAACCTTGCCCCCAAAATTTCTTCCTAAAGCTCAAGAATTCCTTCAATTGAGTTAATATGTGAGGTGTAGAGACTGGTTCATATTTGAAGAACATGCAGAGGTCAGGCTTTATGGAGCCTCTATCAAACCATATAAGTTACCAAAATTTGTGTGAATGAGGTTTTTTGCTCTTGAATTTATTAGATAGAGATTGAATGTAGATCAGGTTCATTTTGTTCCTATGAAGAAAGGTTATTTCTTTAAATTGCTCAAAGCATTAAGACCCTTCATTGTGAACACCAGAGAGGTTTCTCAAGAGGCTGAGAGATTATTGAATGACATGTGTCTTTTACAAGTGGTTGAGTGGGCTTATGACCCTCCTCTTATTATTTCAAAGAGGAGGTTAGAGAATGGATATTTAGCCTTTGTGCATGAGATTAGACTAGAAACAGAGAAAATGGAAAATGGAGGTCTACAGAACACCCAGGGGACAGAGATTGAAAACCCTGGTATTTTAGAAAAAATTGTCAAGAGGGCTAGAGAAGATGTTATTGATTTGGATGAAGAAGAATCAGAAGCAGGTAAAAGAACTAAAATTATAGATGCAATGTGTGCAGATCAACCTGGTTTAGTAATTCAATTGGGAGAAATAGAGGGTGCACCAGCTTCCCCATCCTCCAGAGAACCTGTTCATGATCAGGTTCCTTTAACTCAAAGTATGTTTGCTCAAATAGCTGAGAGAAAGCAGAAAGTGAAGTTAAATATGGAGGCTCAAGCCGAGTCTCAAGTTGTTCCTGAACAAACCAGATTGTTATTTGCTATGGATTTGGATAAAAGTCAACTTAAAATTTCTTTCTCTCATCCTAATGAAATGTTAGTTGGGTCCACCAGTAATTTCAAAACTGTTAATTTGACTGTTGATACTCATAATCTTCCAATGCTTGACAAGATCAATTTGCACATGCAAACTGGGAAATTGATTGTAAATGATTTACATAAAACAAATGCAGCTGCTATTAAAGTAGAGAAAATGTTAAAAAAATTAATTCAACAATTGAAGTTGGAGAAAGCCAACTCTATGGCTCTAAATGCCCAGGTAGATGAATTAAGGAAGATTATTGTGAAAATAGGTGTCAACCCTGATGATCAACCTACAATACAAAAATTGTTGCAATTTTCTAAGTCAAAGATTGGGGTTTTAAAGAAGAAATTGTATCTTCCTATAGGAGAGCATCCCATTGTTGTAGGGATAGTTGAAGTTGAAAATGAAAAAGAGAAGCTCCTACAAGTTGTATTGTAGAAAACTGAAGTTTCTTTACTTAAAGAATCTTTGAATAAGCTGCAACAACAGGTAGATACTCATGTCTGTACAATAGTAATGCCAGCCAATATAGAGGATCTAGAAGCACATGTATTACAGTTGGGAACAAAGTTAAAAATGGCTGAGCATGATGTGAAGAAAGTACAAAGGGAATTGGAAACAACCTGTAAGTTATTGAATTTGAGTGAAGAAGAAGTAAGACTAGAAAAGGAAAATGCAAAAATGTACAGAGAAGATCTTCTAAGGGCTGAAGAGGAAATTAAAAGACTGAAGGACAAAATGAAGGGCAATATGTCCTTAATTCAAGCTAGGGAGATTCTATGGGATGAAATCATTGAAATTATCAGGGGCATCTGGGAGTTCCTTGTTATTATCTTTGAGGAGAAAGCAATTGTCCGAGACATGGAAGGTGTGGTTATGAAAAATAAGCAAAAAGATTTAATTAGATCAAAGTTTGCAAAGAGAATGATAGATTTTATTAATTCTAAATATATTTTAGAACTAAAGGAGCATGACATGCCAGACAGAATGCTATGTGCAATAGATTTTAACAAGATGATTGTCATAAATATTTACAGAAATACTGCTAAGAAGAAGATAAATGAGATGAAGGAAGTAGTTTTCAAGTTTGACATCCTATTTGATAAAAGGGTTAGAGCTAGACTTCCCTCTTGCTGGGATCTATAAGGAAACTTGCTACCATGGAAGACATATGAGACTTTGCTAGTTGAGGCAAAAAGAAAAGTTGACAACACTCATGAAAAGATAGCAGTATTGAAGGGAGCCACTATTGTGAATTACCTTAATAAAGATTTTAAGCTTCTATGGATGGTGAAGACTCTGTTTATAGATAAGCCTACTGTAGAAATTCTCACTGTAGATCACCTGACAATGCAATATACTAAAGAAAAATAATTGATCTACTTCTACAAAAAAACTTGCAAAAGCTTAATCGATTTTGAGCAAGATCAAATAGAACACATATAACAGAGAATGAGAAATCAATCACACATTAACACAGAAGAATACTCTGGGAAAAGCCTCAGCTAAAATCCATGCTATCTATGTTATCATACAAGTGGAAATATCTCCGGATTACACAAAGCTTTAGCTCACAATCTATCCAGCTCTCAATACAATCCATCAATGTTGCTCATAGATTGAATAGACACAGCATATGCCTTCCTTCAGTCCTCCAAGCCTCTTATTTCCTTGCAGAGTTTCTCCTGGGTCCTCTGGCTGCCACCTGTGTGAATTCACCTATCACACAACTCACCAAACTCAAAAATAACTACGCAATCCTGAAGGAGATGATTCCTTTTGCATGGATGAGTTTCCTATATAGGAAAATTCCTCCAACTGATAGTACATTGTCCCTTCCTTTGATCTCAACTGGGTCTCTGACTGAACTCAGATGCATGAGTTATTTATGAGAGAATATTCAGTTATCTGAAGTACTTTAGTTACATACATGCCTGCATTAACTAACTAAACTCACAATCAGTTCCACAAACTGTTGGAACTAATCTAACAGGACTTAACTCAGTTAACTGAGGTTACTAATTACAACTCAAAGTACAAATCATCCTTATCTCCTTAATTAAGGGATAACTTCCTCAATCAAAGGGATAATTGTTGCATGTCTTCACATAGACTTCATTTTTTATTTTCTCCAACTAATTAACTCAAGATGAATTAATTAATTATTTTTCAAACAGTTGCTAAGATCAAATTCGAATTTTAATTCTCAATTTTAGTTCAGGGACTAACTAAACTTGGAATCTATCCCGAAATGCTATTTATAACAATGCTATTTTTTGAATTTCTATTTTATCATTCCTTGTTGCTATTTTCAACACTCGTAGCTGAACTGCTATTTATAGTAATGCTATTTATAACATTTCTATTTTTAGCATTTCTTGCTACTATTTTCAACACTCCCTCTCGACAAGAAAGGCATTCAACTCAAACCTGATCCTAAGCCTTTGGAATGTTCTGCATGCAACACTTCTCCCTAGTGTTGTTGCTCCAACAACTCTAGAAACAAAAAAATATCCAACATGAATCAGAATGATGCCTCTGTCATCAAAGTATCTGGCTGCTATTGCCTTTATCGACTGAAAACCGTGCACCTCTATGCTCTCCAGTATTTGACTGCTCTAGCCTCTGTCACTTTGATCTCTGACTGCATCAATCACAATGATTCCTACTGTTGCATCCATGTTGCTACTGGTCTTGTCTCTCAGCACTACATCTGCACTACACCTCCTCTCATCATGTTGCATTGTGTTGCCAACTGTTGCACTGCAACTCAGTTACTGAGAAGTAAGTAACTGTTCTCCCAACTGACCTCCCTATTGGGATAGAAACATCCTCTGATGATGAAGCTTCCTCTGCCGCTCCATCTGCATCTGTCTCTACCCACTCAGCCAGTTATGCTACTCCTTGTTGGGGCTCCTGTAGCAAGGTCTAATCAAAGAGGCTGGGAACCTCAAGGATCCTACCCCTATTTCAACCTTCTTGGGACTATCACTCCACATCGCCCCACCTCCTACCTGGAGGTATGGATGCATGTGATCCCTCTACCCACTTGGCTTGAAATTTTCCCCTACTGGAGGTCTCTACATGAGTGGATGCCTCCACTCAGTCTCCTCTCAGCTTCTCCAGTTGTGGCTGCTCCACAACCTCCTAAAGTTGCTCCACCAATTGTGGCTCCTCCACAATTGTCTGAGACTTCTTTTGAAGCTGCATGTTGAGAGGTAATGTACTCTCCCTCTCAACCACCAAGTCTCCAACAGTTGCCTTGCTCCTCAAGCCTTTGCATGTATCTTGAACCTCAAGAGCATATAGGTTCTTGATTCATGAATCGATCTGCTTCACTTTTCTCATGGTGATGTGTCTAAGGAAAAGCCTTCCCTTACTAAAGACTACATCATAGCCTTTGTCCTCCAGCATCGCGATCAATACCAAGTTCTTCTTCAGTCCTAGCACATACTTCACATCTGTCAAGGTAATGCGAGCTCCATGCTCCCTTAGAAAAACAACCGTACCTACTCCTGAGACACTATAATTTTCATCATTACCCATCTCTATGAGTATCTTGAGGTCTTTCTCCTCCAAGGTACTAAACAGACTCTTATCGTCGGTCATGTGGAATGAGGCTCCACTATCAAGAAACCAACCACAACCCATCATCAATGAAACCATGCATGCAATGACGGTAAAATCCAATTCAAACTGAGAAGCCAATGCCTCACCTTCAGATCCTTCCTTGGATCCCTTCTTGGATTTATTCAATGGACAATTAATTGCATAATGGCCCACCTCATGACAATTAAAGCATTGCACTTTATATTTGTCAATCTTCTTCCCACCATGAGAAGAACTCCATTTGGGATGAGAATCCTTCTCCTTCCTTTTCTTTGCCTTACTCGCTAAGGCACAATTTTCTTCATCCTCCTTGGATGAAGAACCATCTCTGGTGCTTCTCCTTATCTCCTCCTGCATCAGATCTGACCACAGTCGTTCCCAATCTAGCAGTTTCTCTCTTCCATTTACTAAGTCTTGGTAGCTATGCCAACTCTTAGGAAGAGCAAGGAGAGCAAGACTCACCATGTCATCAGCGGATGTTGTGATTCCTACACTTCCAAGATCATCCCTATAGGTAGTGATCTTGTTCGGATATGTAGAGATCATGTCACCCTTTTCACACTTGATTTTCCGAAGCTTGTCTTTCAGTGCTAGCTTCCTCTGATTGTTGTTGTTTTGATATAGATCCTTTAATGTTTTCCACATTGAAAATGGTGTCTCCTTCCCATGGAGACTCAAGACAATGTGGTCTCGAACTCCCTCCAGAAGGATCCTCCTTGCTCTAGGCACACATTTCTTCCATTCCGCCAATTCTTGGGCATTAGCTGCTACTAGCTTGGGAACTTCTTGATCAATGAAGTCCTTCAAACCATTGTACTCTAATACCACTTCCATGCAATCCTTCCAGGCTATATAATTCGAGCTACCATCCAGGGCATACTCGAGTCTCAAACCGTTGAATGCCATTGGTGAAATTTGAGACGTGATAAGAATTCGATTTCTATAATCAAGAACTTCAAACTTCAAACTCCTCCCTTCTTTGTATATTATTCTCCGTTTTGATCACCTTTGCTCTGATACCATGTAGAAATTCTCATTGTAGATCACCTGATAATGCAATATACTAAAGCAAGATACTTGATCTACTTCTACAAACAAACTTGCGGAAGCTTAATCGATTTTGAGCAAGATCAAATAGAACACATATAATAGAGAATCAGAAATCAATCACACATTAACACAGAAGAATACTCTGGGGAAAGCCTTAGCTAAAAACCCCACTATCTGTATTATCATACAAGTGGAAATATCTTTGAATTACACAAAGCTTTAGCTCAAAAGCTATCCAGCTCTCAGTACAATCCCTCAATGCTACTCATAGACTGAATAGACACAACATATGCCTTCCTTCAGTCCTCCAAGCCTCCTATTTCCTTGAGCAGTTTCTCTTGGGTCCTCTGGCTGCCACCTATGTGAATTCACCTCTCACACAACTCACCGAACTCAGAAATAATTGCGCAATCCTGAAGGAGATGATTCCTTTTGCATGGATGAGTTTCCTATATAGGAAAATTCCTCCAACTGATAGTACACTATCCCTTCCTCTGATATCAACTGGGTCTCTGACTGAACTGACATGCATGAGTTATTTATGAGAGAATATTTAGTTATCTAAAGTACACTAGTTACATGCATGCATGCATTAACTAACTAAACTCACAATCAGTTCCACAAACTATTGGAACTAATCTAACTAGACTTAACTCAGTTAACTGAGCTAACTAATTACAACTCAAACTACAACTCATCCTTATATCCTTAATTAAGGGATAACTTCCTCAATCAAAGGGATAATTGTTGCATGTCTTCACATAGACTTCATGTTTGATTTTCCCCAACTAATTAACTCAAGATGAATTAATTAATTATTTTTCAAACAACTGCTAAGATCAAATTTGAATTTGAATTCTCAATTTTAGTTCAGGGACTAACTAAAATTGGAATCTATCCCGAAATGCTATTTATAGCAATGTTATTTTTAGCATTTCTATTTTATCGTTCCTTGTTGCTATTTCCAACACTGGTACCTGAAATGATATTTATAGCATTTCTTGTTGCTATTTTCAACACCTACTTATAGTAGGATTACAGCACGCAAAATAGCACTTGACAAATTGGAAGAAGCACCAAAGTCAAATGTACTATTGTGGAGAAAATCCAAAGAATGGATGATAGAGCAGGCCAAGGATACATCAGTAGGACCACCTACTCAAGCCACAAATTCAAATAGTGATCAACAATCACTAATCATTGTTTAATTCCTTTTACTTTATGTTATCTTATTTCCTGAAGAAAATGAGGTGTCTTTTACCCTCCAATGTAATGTTCTGAAATGACTTTTTACTTTAGATAGTTAGAAAGTAGTTAAGTAGTTTGACAATTTTGGTAGTTACCAACTGTCTCGTAATGTATAAAAAGAGGGAAAATCATAGAAGAAAGGCCCGAATTTTGAAGACTCTGAAGACTATACTATTTTGTACTTGATAGAGTGATGATTAATGAAAGAATTAGGAGTTTTCCATATAGTGTTGGGTATGATTTTGTAATTTCTCTATTATGTGTCATTATGTCTCTTCCTCTCCTTAAATATGGTAATGAAGTTGCAGGCTTTTGTTTGCTTATGTGAATAAAATTAAAAGTCCTTAAAATATCACTCCCATATTTAAAACTCCTTTCTCTATGTTTCTTCTAAGTTACAGATAATAGTTTCTCTCAAACACAACATATTGTCTTTAATTTCTCAAAACATTCTTCACATAGCATTTATATTCAACATCACATGGCATCTTGAGACTTTCATATCAGCTAAATATTAAGGGTTTAAGGTTAGGTCCATTAGACCCTTAAAATGAAGATACATTATACAAATAAGTGACATGCATAACAAAATTTAATGTCTTAAGCACAATTTCTCCACAGCCTAGAAATTGGTTTCTTAAGGGACAACATTAATTGGTGTCATTGTTGGGGAACGAAGGCAAGAACTTTTTTTCACTGGGTTTTTAATATTTTCCTCTACTTGATTAGTGAGGAGGAAATATTTGGCTATATTGAACAAGAATAACAACTTTGGCTTCAAAAATGCCTCATACGAGGTCAGATACCTTGCAGCAGAAAGCTCAAGTCCTTTCGGACCCTAAGAGATTAGTTTCCAAGAGGGTTGGAATGTTGAAAACTCCATTTACACCAAGCCCTACACCATCTACACCTGGTAGCAGTTCTACACATCTTTCATCCAAACATTCACCTTTTCTTGATCAAGAATTACCTTTTACATCCACTTTATTTCAAGAACCCAACTGCCAAGAATAGTCTTTAGAGTCTGTGTTTTTTTGGTATCTAAAAATATATCTGCTATAGTTGTTCAACCTGAACCTATATCTACATTACCCCCTTTCCATACTCCATTTACCCCTCAGATAGGTTCTACATCTGCTAGTACTCAAGGTTCAGTAAGTTCAGGTGCAAACATGGCAGCACCTGCATTCTTGTTGAATAGGTATGCACCTATTCAGTTGCCTCAATAATTAAATCCAATGCCTCAAGAATACCTAAAAATTCTTCCTCGTTTCTCAGGGGAAGAGGACCAAATAGCAGAGAAGCATATAGCAGTGTTTTGTAATTTTGCAGAAAATCTCAATATTGAACACCTCGATGTTGTTTTAATACTTTTTGTGCAATCCTTAGATGGTGAAGCAAGAAAGTGGTTTAAAGGGCTTACTAATAACTCTATTCCTACATGGGAAGAGATGAAGTGCCAATTCACCCGGAGATGGGGAGAGAAGCGAGATTATGGGTATTCACTTACAAAGTTCAATTCTATTAAATGAAAATCTGATGAAAGCATTGTTGATTTCATCAGAAGGTTTAATAAGCTTTACAATAGTCTTCTGGTGGAGATCAAGCCCCCTCTTACTGGTGCAAAAATAACTTTTGCAGGGGCATTTGAATCATATTTTGGGTTTACATTAAGGGAGAGAAGATCCACAACCCTTGACTAGATTCAAACTGATGCTCTAGAAATAGAAGAAAATCTGGTGGCTGCAGGCAAAGCACCAGAGGCACAACCTACCCGAGATAAGGGAAAGGCCAAAGAGGAATACTCTCAAAGTAAAAAATTACAGGATATGAACAAGGTGATTAAAAATTTGTCTAGCAAATTTATTAAATTGAAATTAGAGAGTAAAAATTCTCAAAGGAAAGTACAACAAATCAGAAACTTTAATCCCTAATATAGAAGACAAACTCTGCAGATTTTGCAGAAGGAAAGAAAAGACCAAGATCAGGTTCAAGCACCACTTGACATAGAGGCAGATCCTCGTGAAGTATCAGATGAGTATTCTAAAGATCATGATGATCATATTTCCACATTGTATGTAGGAGATGAAGATGAACTAGGTGTCAAAGGAGAAGAATATACTGAAATAGATGCCACTTATGATGAAAATGAAATTGATGAGTACTAGAAGCAATTTACTGATTTTATGCAGGCATAATTGCATAAGAAATATGACTTGAGATCAAGAAAAAGATCTAGAGTTCAAGAAAATGAAGGTGAGCAGCAAGTTCCTGCTCCCTTACAAAAGGCGATTCCATAGGATGCATAGCCTACAAAACAGTTAAACAAAGGAAAGCAACAATAGAGTACAAATAGAAAAACTCAGATGCATCAAGGTGAGTCTTCCCAGGGTAAAACTGATAAAATTCCCTTAGAAAAAATCGTTTCCATTCCAGAAGAGATTCCAGTTATGAGGAAAAGTGAAGAAGAAACAAAAAAATAAAATACCAAACAGGTCCATGCATTTAGTCTCACTAAAGAATTGGGAAAAATTAAAATTCAGGTACCTCTCACAGAGTTGGTAAAGGCACCAGTTTATAAAAGGGAGATTGTTGAGTTTATCAACTTGTCTCAGGATGTGAATGTGAATGACACTGTGAATCTACAAGAAGATAAACCAGTTGTTGTTTCTGGCCCACATGTGGAGGATGTAGATTCTTCAACACCCCCTTTTTACATTTCTTTATTGATTCACGACTTCATCTTGCATAATTGTATGGTTGATTCTAGAGCTTCACACAACCTTATGCCACTATCAGTAATGAAACAGTTGAATTTACAAGTTACTAAGCCTTACAGAGACCTATATTCTTTTGATTCAAATAAAGTCAAGTGTCTCGGTATCATTAAGGATATGGTGGTGTCATTAGCTCAAATCCCAACCAAAATCTTAGTAATGGATGTAGTAGTAGCAGATATCCCTGCTAGGTTTGGAATGTTGCTATCTAGGTCATGGGGGGCTAAATTGGGGGGAGTCCTGAAGTTGGATTTTACTTATGTTATCATACCAGTTTTTGGTGGAGAGGAGAGAAGGTTGTACAAAGAAACAAGGTTTGTTAAAACAATTACAAAGAACAGAGCAAGTAATTCACCTATGTACAACTAAGAAAAAGATGGCTTTTCTTCTTTCATGCTACATCACAATGCAGAATTGGCTGAAGATAATCAAAGGCAGTTCACTTCAGCATGTGTAAATACAGAGATGCAAACATAAGGGGTATGGAAGTGCTTCTTTGATGGTGCCTACTTTAAGGAAGGAACAGGTGTTGGTTTTCTATTAATTATTCCTGGAGGTAACATGATCCCATTTTATTTTAAATTAGAGTTTGAAGAAACTAACAATGTGGTAGAATATGAATCCTTAATCATTGCTCTTCAAACAAAAAAAACAAATGGGGGTTCAACCTATTTTTGTTTTTGGAGATTCAGAATTGATTATAAAGAAAATTAAAAATCATTGTCAAACAAAACACCCTAGGCTTAGGGAATATAGAAATGAAGTTTTGGATTTAGTCGAGAATTTCTTTGAAGCTTTCAACATACAGTTCATTCCAAGAGATGGGAATAGGTTAGCAGACTCCTTGGTTGTGGCATCGAGTGCCTTTAGGCCTCCTATAAATCCAAGACTGAGATATGATGTCGAAATGAAGCATAGACCATCTGTTCTAGATAACATAAAACACTGGTAGGTTTTTGAAGATGATCAGCAGATTAAGGAATACAATGATCAAAGACTTTCAAGGCACCGAAATTGATCAAGATGGGGATGAAGTAACAGAAGGTGCAGAAGTAAGTGATTTTAAAAATTCTATAGTTAATTAAAAAATTATTCAATTGAAAGATAATATTTTGACAAGAGGACTTGTCCCTCTTTAAAAACATTTTAATTCCAATGATGTAGTTGTTAGTTCAGAGAAAGTTTCACAGGATGAATAGATCCAAGATTACAACATTGGAACCCATAAGGAGCCGAAGTTAGTCAAATTGTTTAAGGGAGTTCCATTTAATTATAAATAAAGGTATATTGAGCTTTTCAGGAAGTACACTGATGGTTTTTCTTGGTCCTATGAGGATCTCAAGACATATGATGTGAACATCATTTAGCAAAAGATTCCCCTGAAAGAAGGGATTAAACCATTTAAGTAGAAACTTAGGAAAATCAACCATTTACTTTTGCCATCAATTGAAAAAGAAGTTAAGAAGCTTCTTGATGCCAAGATAATAGTTCCACTCTGATACTCTGACTGGGTGGCCAATTTAGTACCTATAAGGAAGAAAAATGGAGAAATAAGGTTATGTGTGGATTTTAGAAATTTGAATAGAGCATCCTTAAAAGATAACTATCCATTACCTAAAATGGATCGTGCTACAGAAGGTAACTGGATCATTCAGAATGTCAATGCTTGATGGGTTCTCCAAATATAATCAGGTGGTTGTTGATAAGGAAGATGAAAAGGAGACTGCATTCGCAACTCCTTGGGAACCTTCATGTATGCTCGAATGCCCTTTGGGTTAATGAATGTGGATGCAACATTCCAGAGGGCTATGGACATTGCATTTGTGGGTGATAAGTTTGTAGTGATATACTTGGATGATATCATAGTTTTCTCTAAGTCAGTTGAGGAGAATTTGGAACATCTTAAAAAGAGTTTCGAGAAGTGCAAAAAATATGGGCTTTCTTTGAATCCTAAGAAGTCTATTTTTGCTCTAGAAGAAGGAAAACTATTGGGGCACATTGTTTCGAGAGGTGGAGTAAAGATAGATCTAGCAAGGGTGCAAGATGTGCAAAAAATACCCCTGCCCAGAAGTAAGAAAGGCACTCAAAAATTTCTGGGAAAAATAATTTTTTTAAGGAGATTTGTGTCCAATTATGTTGAAATTGTGAAAGAGATTACTAATATGTTAAAGAAGGAAAATGAAGTACATTGGACCAAGGAGTCCAGGGAGTCATTTTCTAGGATCAAAGAAGCATTACAAGTAGCTCTAGTTTTTATTAGCCTTGATTATCAAAATTCCTTGCAAATATTTTCATTTGCATCACCCAATTCAATAGTTGTTGTTTTGTTACAGAAAAACGATGAAGGAAAAGAACAACCAGTTGCTTTCTTTAGTAAGGTTCTCAGAGATGTTGAACTCAAATACAATATTCTTGAAAAGAAAGTATATGACTTGGTAAAGGCCCTAAAATCCTTCAGGACTTATGTGTTACAGTCATAGATCATTGCTTATGTGCCAAATGCTGCAGTGATGGATGTCTTAGTCGAGAGTGATGTGGAAGGTAAAAGAGGAAAATGGATAGCTAAGATCCAAGAATATGACCTAGACATAAAGCCAACCAAACTAGTGAAAGGGTGGGGATTGGAGAAGATGTTGACAGAGTCAAACTTTCAGGCATTGGGAATCAACTTGTTAACACCTATAAATGAAGAAATAGTTAAAGAGGGTGAAGAAAAATGAAATCTAGGTATGAAGATCCAATATAAATTTTGATGTTTAGAATGGTATAAGCACATAATTCATTATCTATGTTTTCTTTCTTGTCCCCAATCATTGGATAGAACAAGATATAGAGCATTAAAAATCAAGGCACAACCATATGTGATTATGGAGGGCAGATTGTATTGGAAAGATCCTGTGGGAATTTTATTGCTATGTTTGATAGAAGATGAATCTACAAAGACAATTAAAGATTATCATGAAAGTTTATGTGGTGGGAATTACAGTTGGAAGGTTAATGAACACAAAATTCTCTAGGTAGGCTTTTATTGGCCCACCTTATTGGGTGATATATATAAGTTTGTCAGAAGCTGTCAGAAGTGTCAGCTTTTTGTTGAGAAAAAGAGGTTAGCTCGATTGCCATTGATCCCATTATTCATAGAAGAACCACTCAGATAATGGGGGATAGACTTTGTTGGAGAAATTAATCCACCTTTAAGTGGACAACACAAATGGGTTCTTAAAACCACTGATTATTTCACCAAGCAGGTAGAAGCTATACCTACTAAGAAGGAAAATGATCAAGTGGTGATGAAGTTTTTAGAGGAAAACATTTTTAGCAGATTTCGGTGCCCTGTCAAAATCATAACTGATAATGCTCAAGTGTTCAGTTCAATTAAGTTTGTTTCTTTTTGTCAGAAATATAATGTCATTTTATCTCATTCCACAACTTATCATCCTCAGGGGAATGGATTGGCTGAATCCACCGACAAAACATTGATGAAAATTCTTAAAAAAACTATTGCATAGAATTAGAAAGACTGGGATTCAAAATTAAAGTTTTCTCTTTGGGTTGTCGGAGTAAATACAAAAAGGTCTACAGGAAAATCACCTTTTGACTTAGTGTATGAAACTCAAGATTTGTTTCCTAGTCAGCTTGTGAAGCCTGTGATTGCAATGATTCAAGAGGCAAAAGAAGAACCAAATGCTCTAATAAGAAGGATGCATACGATAGTGGAGTTGAATGAAAGCAGAGATAAGGTAAGAGATAATTTGATTATGTATCAATACAAAATGAAGGGTATTTTTGACAGGAAATCTAAAGAAATTGATTCTAAAGCTGGAGACCTAGTGTTAAGGTGGGATACCAGGAGAGAGGATAAGGGAAAACATGGGAACTTTGATCCTCTTTGGTATGGCCCATTTAGGATTATAGAAGTAAGGGAAAATAATACATTCATCCTAGAGAATCTTGATGGTGAAACCTTACATCTGCCTGTCAATGGGCAGTACCTCAAACACTATTTCCAATTTTGAATCACGAATACATTGTCATTGTAGATACCAAAGTGAATTCATTGTACAGTTTCCATAGAATTAAATTTGTCAAAGCAATATATGACTCCATGCCCGAGATGAAGGCACTAATCTTTGGTTCTTAGTGCTTCTATGGTAAAATAACTATCCCCAGGTGGAGCCAGATGTTGTAGCATCCATTGTCATTTGAATGTTATTTTTAATATCATCACAAAAATCAAAAATCAAAAGAAAAAAATCAACTATTATGTTTAAAGTTTTAAAAAATCAAAAGAGAATTTGAAAGTTCGAAGTAGTGATTTGATTTATGCTATCAGCGACATTCAAAGAAATATAAGGTGGGCCCGACCCATCTGCTAAAACTCGAGCAATTTTATGAAGTCTAATCAAACAACATCTTAAGAGGTGGGAAAAGCACTCTATGGAGGAACAATGAGCATGAATTATAATTCTGGCTCACCCCACAGTTGACCATGATGTCGATATGGTTGACCAAGATCTACGGCATGTGATTGCTATGGGTGTTCAAGTTTGATGAACCTCCCGTACACTCCCTACCCCCACAGTGGGCTACCCACACCGTTTCACTCCACCTCACCTCCTCCACATCATCCGCCACTCTCATTCATTATTTTCCACCTCACCTACCATACCCCATCACCTCATCTGCCACTCCATTAATTCCTTACATTAATTACAGGTTTCCCTCTGTTGTTCTTTCCATATATATAAAAGAAAAGTAGAAACCCTGTTGCATTAGTCATTTGCTTTCAGTACTAAGCAGCCTCTCCTCTGGTTCAGCATTCCAAATTAGCAACTGTCATCTAGAGATGCCATGACCAAACAAGTAAGTTCTTCCTCAGTCATCCATACCCCGTTAATGGACGTTGAATGTGATATTTTCGATACTCTTTGCACAATTAAGCACCTTTCACTATATCAAGAAGTCACTGTGAACCATAAAAGTCCCCTATATTCATGGCAATGGTTAGGTTAGGTGTTTTAGCAGCTTTTTTCCCAAGGACTCATTTGTTCCCTGAATTCATTCAATGGTTAGCCTCAACAATGTACCCCAAGAACTGTTTTGTAATGAATCAGTCCGGGGAGAGTGTTTTCCATGTAACCTCTCAATTAATTCACTAAGGTTTGAATTACTCTGCATCTGGAACTTACACCACCTTTACTGAAGAGTCTTTGGTATCATATTATGATAATCTGTCACCCCTGGAGTTTTCTTATGTTACCTCATTCCTAGCTCCTAAATCTAGACAATTCTCTCTAGATGGATATCTATTCTCTTTAGACATTTTTATAGTTGATATAAGACCTGTCTTGCAAGTAATTTATAAGATTTTGGGAAAGGAAGACTCTAAGCAGGTTGATAAAGCAATGCTAGGATTTTTCTCCTTAATGATGAAACTAGAAGTAGTACTAGATATTCCTAAATTTTAGGTAGACACTATGAATACTCAATTCACGACTTTGCCTCTTACTGGGTCCTTTAAGTTTTCTTCATTTATTACTTATTTATTTCTAAAGCAGAATGCTGAACATTTTACAGGTTTGGGACTAAATATTGTTGACATAAATAAAAAGAAGCAGTCAGTGGTATTCTCGACAAACCTGATAAAGGGTGATCTAGGAGATGGTGGCTTATTTGAAATCACTTCTTTATTCTTTCCAATGGCCTACAAGATCTTGAATGGAACATTGCCTCCAACATTTATTCCTAAAGCTCAATAATTCCTTCAATTGACTAAAGATGTGAGGTGTGGAGACTAGTTCATATTTGAAGAACATGCAGAGATCAGGCTTTATGGAGCCTCTATTTTTCTTCATTTATTAAACTTATTTATTTCTAAAGCATAATGCTGAACATTTTACAGGTTTCACACTAAATATTGTTGACATAAATAAAAAGAAGCAATCAGTGGTATTCTCGACAAACCTGATAAAGGGTGATCTAGGAGATGGTGGCTTATTTGAAATCACTTCTTTATTCTTTCCAATGGCCTACAAGATCTTGAATGGAACCTTTCCCCCAACATTTATTCCTAAAGCTCAATAATTCCTTCAATTGACTAAAGATGTGAGGTGTGGAGACTAGTTCATATTTGAAGAACATGCAGAGATCAGGCTTTATGGAGCCTCTATCAAACCATATAGGTTACCAAAATTTGTGCCAATGAGGCTTTTTTCTCTTGAATTTATCAGAGAGAGCTTGAATGTAGATCAGGTTCATTTTGTTCCTATGAAGAAAGGCTATTTCTTTAAATTTCCCAAAGTAGTAGGACACTTCGATGTGAACACTAGACAGGCTACTCAAGAGGTCGAGAGATTATTCAATGACATGTCTCTTTTACAGGTGGTTGAGTGGGCTTATGACCCTCATCACATTATTTCAAAGAGGAGGTTAGAGAATGGATATTCAGCCCTTGTGAGTGAGAGTAGAATAGAAACAGAGAAAATGACAAATGGAGGTCTACAGAACACCCAGGCGGTAGATATTGAAACCCCTAGTATTTCAGAAAAAGGTGTCAAGTGGGCTAGAGAAGATGTTATTGATTTGGATGAAGAAGAATCAGAAGCAGCAAAAAGAACTAAAATTCTAGATGCAATGTCTGCAACTCAACCTGGTTTAGTAATTCAATTGGGAGAAATAGAGGGTGCACCAGCTTCCCCATCCTCCAGAGAACCTGTTCATGATCAGGTTCCTTTAATTCAAAGTATGTTTGCTCAAATAGCTGAGAGAAACTAGAAAGTGAAGTTAAATATGGAGGTTCAAGTTGAGTCTCAAGTTGTTCCTGAACAAACCAGATTGTTATCTGCTATGGATTTAGAGAAAATTCAACTTAAAATTGCTTTCTCTCATCCTACTGAAATTTTAGTTGGGTCCACCAGTAATTTCAAAACTGTTAATTTGACTATTGATACTCATAAGCTTCCAATGCTTGACAAGATCAATTTTCACATGCAAACTGGGAAATTGATTGTAAATGATTTACATAAAACAAATGCAGCTGCTATTAAAGCAGAGAAAATGTTAAATAAAGTAATTAAGCAATTGAAGTTGGAGAAAGCCAACTCCAGGGCTCTGAATGCCCAGGTAGATGAATTAAAGAAGATTATTTTGAAAATAGGTGTCAACCCTGATGATCAACCTACAATACAAAAATTGTTGCAATCTGCTTAGTCAAAGATTGGGGTTTTAAAGAAGTAATTGAATCTACCTACAGGAGAGCATCCCATTTCTATAGGGATAGTTGAAGTTGAAAATGAAAAGGAGAATCTCGTACAGGATGTATTGCAGAAAACTGAAGAAGTTTCTTTACTTGAAGAATCTTTGGATAAGCTACAACAATAGGTAGATACTCCTGTTTGTACAATAGTAATGCTAGCCAATACAGAGGATCCAGCAGCACATGTATTATAGTTCGGAACAAAGTTAAAAATGGCTGAGAATGACATGAAGAAAGCACAAAGGGAATTGGAAACAGCCTGTGAGTTATTGAATTTGAGTGAAGAAGAAGCAAGAATGGAAAAGGAAAATGAAAAAAAGTACAGAGAAGATCTTCTAAGGGCTGAAGATGAAATTAAAAGATTAAAGGAGAAAATGAAGGGAAATATGTATGGGATGAAATCATTGAAATTATCAGGGGCATTTGGGAGTTCCTTGTTATTATCTCTAAGGAGAAAGCAATTGTCCGAGACATGGAAGGTGTGGTTATGAAAAATAAGAAAAAATATTTAGATAGATCAAAGTTTGTAAAGAGAATGATATATTTTATTAATTCTAAATCTACTTCAGAACTAAAGGAGCATGACATGCCAGACAGAATGCTATATGCAATAGATTTTAACAAGATGATTGTCAGAAATATTTACAGAAATACTACTGAGAAGAAGATAAATGAGATGAAGGAAGCAATTTCCAAGTTTAACATCCTGTTTGATAAAAGGGTTAGAGCTGGACTTCCCTCTTGCTGGGATCTACAAGGGTTTAGTAAGGGACAACACCAACAGTGGTAGAGAAGTGGATTGATGTCTTGGCCTTGGAGAGGTAGAATGTGTCAAGGGTCATGGTCTTGGTATTCGTCAATTGGAACCTCTATAAGAATAATGTTGCTTGGGTTTTTCCTCTCTAAGAGGGAGAGGTTTTGGCCCTGGTAGAAAGCCAAATACTTTGTGTTATTATCTCTTTTGTTTTGATAGAAGTTTGATCAAGAAAAAACACACTAAAAATAATATGAAGATCAAGCTAAGAAAAAAAATTGCAAAAGAACTTCACAATTTGTTATCATGAAAGGAAGAATCACTCTAATTTTTGAATGCCCTAGATTCTTCAACATGGTATCAGAGGGAAAGGTTCAGTAGGAAAAGAAAGGGTAGAAAAGAGACATGCAAAGATCAAGTTTCAAGCAAAGCATCAAAGCAAGATGAAAATCTACATCTTCATGAAACCCTATATCAAAGGATTCAAAGAACTAGCCTACAACAATAGTATATAGTAACAAGGGTTTCTATCTATCCTATCAAGGAGATAATCTACAACAACAAGATCTTTTGTCTCCACATTGATCACTAAAATGCCACCAACAATCTCATCAAGATGTCCACAAAGAAATCAAAGACTACATCATCTCGAAGAAGGTCGAAGTCCAAAATGACAGTCTACAACAACATGGGTTTTGGAGATCTGCAGTCAAAAGAGGAAACCCTTAAATCTCAAGATACATACCAAAAGAATTGATGCCTCCCACAGTCGTGATAAATGACACTATCTCAGTCCTAAAATCTCAGATTCTCAAAACTTAATTAAGGGAAGATATAGGAGCTTGAATGGACAATACTTGATATAGAAGCTATACTATTTGATGGAAAACAACCTCAATACGATGCTGCATACTACAAGGTTCCATAAGTACAATTATATCAACAGTTTGTATATCAAGATAGCTCGAAGGTGAAGAAGGAAATATTCCTATCATGGATCTCATCCGGTGGAAGCATCAATACATCTACCTCATCAATAGTCATCATGATCACGGTGAAGATCTTATCTTCACATATCAACTAAGTATCTTTTCATTCTATGATCAAGTTTGGTTCAATGACTTCATGATTGCAAGGATATCTATAGGATAGATGGGTTATCTAAGGTCCTTGCATAGAATAAGAAGGATTGACAGAATCCTTATGAAGAAGAGAAGTCAGTGAACAAGTTTCCTTTGAGTTCATGAGAAGGAACTCTTAAAGGTTCTCTCATCTCTATGTAGCACAAAAGGAGACATATAAGAAATACATTAAATTATAGCAGAGGTATTCTCTAAAATGCAGTGAAGAAGGTATCAAAGAATGAAGAAATATCTTCATAAAATGTCAATTGCAAGATCTGGGAAAAATCATGAAAGGATAATCATCATTGATATTGATATTGATAAGCAAGGTAACAATTGTCCATGAACAACAAGGCTACATCAATCAATAGTTTGTGGTCTCTATGCTAGATAGAGAAAGACAAGTTGAAAGGACTCAAATATGTGCAGAAAAGAAAAGGTAGGTTGACAAGACAAAATAGTACAATGGAAGAGGATCTCATATCATCGGAAGGGTGGAGGAAGCTGAAGAAAAGGACCAAGGAAAGAGGGAGTAAGAGACCTATACTATAAGTGAGATAGTGTCCCTCATAAAATGATCCTATCATAGGCTTAAAAATACCTTGCAGATATGACCAGGATAATAAGATGCATTGTGGCATCATGGAAGCATTGGAAACAAGAGCTCGTAATATAACCATGGAAATCATGAAGGAAAAAAATCCATGGCAGTAGAACGTGAAAGACATATCTCTTGGCAATCTCATTGGACATTAAAGGAAAGGAAGAAGTCATCTAGGCAAAAGGAAACATTTACCATATGGGGATATGCAAGATCCTGAATGTTCTCTGATAGAAACCTCAAATGGAGGATCCCCTAGTCTGGGAAGGCAACAAGTGTTTCATCAAGAAATCCAACTTATGAAATTCATGAAATGAAGAATTGATGTCACAAGAAATGAAACAATTCAGGAGATTGAGGATCTTTTCAATCAAGAAAGTTGTTAGAAGAAGCCTGAACGAAGAATGAGGTATGTATGCTTGTACTTGTATTTAATATTTTGATGTGATGACATATGGTTGCAAGTAACATGGATCAGGCATGATCAAAAGGAAAAAGGATCTCCTCCTGTTATCACTTAAGAATTTTTTTTTAAATTCTGAGCATCAGTTTGATTCCAAAGGATTGATGTCAGTTTTGGTCTAGTCTTTCCATGGTTGTTTTAGAGTCTAAGATCTAGAAAAGAGTCTTGTTGGTATGGTCAAATAGGGTCAACACTCTGTTCTTGCCTATCACTACTCCCACATCACACATAAATTTCCATGTGTCAAACTTGTGTCAAGGTTTTCATGCGCTACGAAACTGTCTAGGAGTTTTCGTAGCGCAAAACCCAGTCTAGGAGTTTTTGTAGCGCAAAACCCAGGATTTGCACTGGCTGTGCTACGAAATTGGGGATTCGTGTTGATTCGTGTTAAATTTCACCTAGCTATCACATCTATCAGAATCTATTAGCCTTACATCATCAACTGTCAGTCCATACACCATGCCTATCACATGCAACCGGTCATTCTCATTATTAGGTTCGTTAGGTGTCTTAGTACGCTCAAGTTTCAAATTTCAAAAAGGGATCCAATTGTTTTCAGTTATGATTATGTTTGGGGTTCATGCATGAGATGAAAATTGACAGGAATTTAATCAGAATTCTCTGAAGTTCAAGCGAGGCAGTGATCAAGATTAAGATGGTGCAAGCTCTTCAATCTTCGTTTTGCAAGAATTCCATGGAGGTATCTACAGAAAGGAAGGATCATAGGTCGGGTAGGTGTCTGAGGAATGAGCCTGAAGGCTTAGATGTTCTCCTGAAGAACAATGAAGTTGAACGAGCTTTCAAACAGGTTGGCTATTGGAGATTTTGTGAAAAACTTCAAGGAGGCCACATGCAAGTCACCAAAGAATTTGCTCTCAATTTCACAGGATTGAATTCGAAGGTTAGAGTGATTGAATTACCAGTCTCTCTAGAGGTCATATCTGCAGTCACTGAAATTCCAAGGGGATAGGAGAGATGGTTCAAAAACTTCAAGTTTGATATGAATCCTTGCAAGGAATTCTTGAAGCCAGAGTTCATTGATTCGGACTTAAATAAGTCAATGCCCAAGAGCTTTTTCAAGGATTCATATGCCAATTTACTTACGTATATACAGAGATACTTCACCTGTGAGGACAGGTATCGTAAGGTGTATTCCTATCACTTCAAGCTTCTGCTTCATTTCACTGGAAACATACCTCTGGATTTTCCTTTCTATTTGTTTCGTAGCCTAGGTAAAATGTGTGACAAGGTTCAGTTGAAGAAGGGAGCCTGTGAGACCTTGTTGTTTCATCATGGCTTAGTCAAATTGATCATTTTGCATGAGCTCCAGAAAATAGATAGGGAATGCTCCATTTTCTTGTTTATGTCTGGCTTCAAGAATGAAACTGGTCTCAACCCTCAGGCTATGAAGATTTCTTCACCAGCAGTTAGTCATCGTGAAGAAACAAGATCAAGGAGATTCGTGAAATTGAAAGATAGGAAACAGGTAAAGGAGCCCATGAGACTAGTAGTAATCCAAGACACACCCCAACAGTCACAAAAAAGGAAAGGTCAGATCAAAGAGGGTGTACAAGAGCAACCCACAGGTGAAACAGTCCAAAGAAGAGTAACTAGGAGCTAGCTAGCTAGAGAAAAAGGTAAGACAGTGGTTACTGAAGGAACCCCAGTTTCAAAAGGAAGTTTGAATGATTTTCTTCAAGCTATTGACATTGAAGAATCTCCTCTGGTTCGAGTAGACTTAATAGAAGCAGGTAAAGGCAAAACCAAAAAAGCCAAAACCTCTAAAAAGCTCAAATTTGATGATCAGGATTCTGAATTTGTTTTTAAGCCAAGAAGACCCATGACAAAGCGTTCAAAAGAGATACAAGAGGCACTGCCAGAAGCAATTGAAACAAGGGAGGTAGAAAAATTTCATGAAGGACCTGTGTTTTCATCAGAAACATCATCACAACTACGTAAAAATGACAAAGGTAAAGCAGTTATCTCTCAACAAGAAAGAATGTAGTTTTGAAGAGTTGGAAAGGAAACTGAAGCCGGAAAATCTTGAAATTTCCAAACTGAGAAAAACCTCAAGTGAACATGCAATTAGAGAAGCTTATTTTAATAAAATGTAGGCTCTGTGGGAAGATAAAACAATTTCAATACCCGAAGTGGTTAGCTACAATGCTCAATACTTCACCTGGACAGTCCCTGCCATAAAAGAAGCAAGATACATCAGAAAGGTTAATGCAAAGCTGAGAGTTGGAATTTGAATTATGAAGAGGCAAATCGAGGATTTGAAGATACAGCTGAACCAGCCTGAAGGACATCCTCAGCTAAGGAAAACTACATAGCAAGTAAGGATAAATCCTAAATTTTGATGTAGATCACCTTTTGAAGAATGATATCAGTTTATTCAGTTTTGAACAGCTTCATGGCATATGCTAGAGCCATTTCAAAGGAAAGAAAGCTCAAGGGAGTTAAATTTTGGCCTTAAACTATGTTTTTGAAATTACACAGCAGTTTCGTAGCGTGCTACGAAACTGCTGTAGGTGATGCCTAATGCACAGCAGTTTCGTAGCGCACTATGAAACTGTTGTAGCTGCATGTAATGATTTTGTGGACCAATTTTGAGAGACAAAAAGAAATCTTTTTGAAGAAGGGCTTTTGAAAAGGATTACTTACAAGGTGTAAACATCCAGCAAGGGAAAAACAGGTAAAGGAAGGACATCTATGAACTCTAATCTCCATGTATGAAAGTGGTCATTAATTAGTAGCTAGTATTGTTCATGATGCTTCAGGCAGCATTAAAGAAGCTTTTGTCTTACCACGGGTATATGGGCAAGGTCTAAAGCATATCGAAAACAAGCTAATCCAATACATTTTGATGTAATTAAGAAGAACAACAGGGATAATAGACTTCGAAGATCATTTTGGAGACCAAAAGAAGAAAATAGGAGTAGCTTCCTAATTTCCAGGAACAGTCAAAGGATGAAGCATCAAGGGTCAGCAGGGAGTTTAAAGCCACCACTAAAGCTAAACTGAAGAGGGCCACTTGTCAGAGAACGAATTTGAATTGTAATCAATGCTACTACCAACATAATGAGGAGTTACACTCCTAATTGTTTTAGGTCTCTAGAACTGCCAGTTAACAGTCAGTTACATTAAATAGTTGGTTTTAAGTGTCAATAGGTGTCAAAGTAGGAAAAATTCGAATTCCCCTCATGCTGGAGGAGGAACCTAAGTCAAGTAATGAACTCTATATATGGGAGAAAATCTAATGTACCAAAGGTTGGAAATTTTCAGAGAAACTCTCATATTGTGCTTTACGTAAGACTCTGTTTTCAGTAATACAGTATTTGGCTTTGCTTCTCAAGAATCAAAAGTAATTTAATGTTCAGAATGTCTTGTATTGTCCTCTTCTCATTATTTACAGTGGTATGAATGTGTGATTACATAGAAATCACTGATTGTGCTATAACTTCCTTCATACATTTATAAACTATGTTGTCCTGTATGTTTCTGATGTATTCTCCATGTGTTGAATTCTAGATGCCCTGACTTCCATGTAAAGTTAACATTTTTGTCATACTGAAACATTTTTGACTCCATAAGCCCAATGAATATTTTCTAATTGTGTTTCAACCATTTACACTTCTTCATTTGTTTCATAGAGTTAGCCATCTTATCCATTATCAAAATCTTTAATCTAGTGAGAGAGCCCTCTCAGGTTGAGGAGGCTAAGCCTCAGCCAAAAGTTGGTTTGAAACAGTTACTCAAGGTCTACTTGATTAGCAGCTTGTCAGCGATAGGTTTTGTGATAACACCTCCTATGAAAGGATGCAAAAAATCATAAGTCACACTAGATGAAATAAACATAATATGTCCTCATATGAAGTATGAGGTTGTTGACTACAACTAAAGAATTCTGATTGAAAGCTCATGGGAATGGAAGGTGTGAGGGTGGAAGAGATCGTTGAAAATGCAACCATGATGAAGGTAATCAACATCCAAAGAATCTGGAAGATTTGACCAGGAAATCTCCTGGAAAGATATGAAGACTCTGATGGAAGTCTAAAGAGATGAAGGCCCTTGACAACAGATATCTTTGGGAGATATGTCAACATGTATACAAGGTGTTGATACCTACAAGAAGATCTCACTAGAAAAGGCCATCACCAAAAAGGTAATATGTGATTTGTTTTTGGTTTCTGACCTCTTGGAGAATGTCTGGGTATGTATGTAGGGCCATGGTAAGAAGAGTTGTGAAGGATGTCACAACTATGTACCTCGTCATCTAGAGAAACCATCGTTGAAGAAAAGATGGCCCTGTGAAGGAAGCCCCAGATGTAATTCCAAGGAGGATACTTTCTCGGAAAAGAAGGAATGACATCATGGAGGAAAATAATGGATGGTTGAACCCTACATGTGAAGAAATTGATGACATCGAAGTCTTGGATCATCAGTCAACTAGAAGACCATATAAAGTACTGATCATAGAGTTCCTGGATAAGAGGAAGCTCTGGGAGCTTCCTATGAGTAAAGGAACTCAAGTAAGTTTATGAGTAAAGAGAAACTTGAAACTCATCCTTGGTTGAGAGGGAGAGCTACACATGGCATTATTGTCTTTAGTTTGGAAGAAAGAATGGATGATTGTGTAATCATCTAGCATCCAACACTCTTTGAGGATGTGGTAGGGCATCCAATACAAGAGTGGGCAAGAGGATGGATATTCTTGAGGGCTGGGAACCCAAGATAAGAATAGTCCTAGTAGGGCATACTCGAAGAACACTTGGATGGGTATGACCCTAAGATGGGGATAGGGTGCAGGCAAGATACACCTAGGATTTATAAAAGGAGTAGAAAGGACTTCGGATGGATAGATAGTCTCGGCAGAAAATGTCTCTGGTCTCTCATATAGTACCACAGTCTTCACATAATCATGAGCCACAGTAACAACAGTGACAAAGATGATCAGTCTCGGCATAATGAGAAGCAGTAACCATCACAGTCTAGGCCTAGATGGAAGGTAAGATCACAATATTGATGTATCTACTTCATAAGTAGTCAATGTGTATGTGATACAAAGAACTTTGAAACCCTTACTATCCTCATTGTTTCGGATTAATGGATATCACAATGATCCTATAGTTGTAGTCTCAATCTTGGTATACTTGTTATAGAATACACTCTCAACATGTTCAATATGATGATCTCAACAAGAGTACAGTGATGATCCAAGAATAGATGAAGATAAGGTGTAATAGTCACCTTGATGATTATCATAATGAAGACATAGAATCAAGGTCACAGTAAAGATCTCAAGAAGACAAAAGATCTTGTTAACATGATGTAGAAGTAGTAATGAAGATCTTAGTGAAGCTGTAGCGATGGCTTCAATGGTGCAGCAATGAGGATGATCCCAGTAGTGACAAAGAATTGGATTGATGTCTCAGTCTTGAAGAGGCAAAATGTGTCAAGGGTCATGGTCTTGGTATTCGTCAATTGGAACCTCTATAAGAAGAATTTTGCGTGGTTTTTTCCTCTCCAAGAGGGAGAGGTTTTGGCCCTGGAAGAAAGACAAATACTTTGTGTTATTATCTCTTTTGTTTTGATAGTAGTTTGATGAAGCAAACACACACTAATAATAATATGAAGATCAAGCTAAAAAAATATTGCAAAATAACTTCAAAAATTGTTATCATGAAAGGAAGAATCACTCTAATTTCTGAATGCCCTAGATTCTTCAACAAGGGGGGGAAATGAATATTTATAATTCCAATTTGTAAATTGAATTCCTCAAAATAAATCATATACAAAGAATTCCATCAGATTTTTTGTGCAACTGTATTAAATATATTTATCATTCTTAAGATGCGATGATGATTTTATGAACTTTAAACATTGGAAGTGGATTATGGAGGAGCCTGTCTATTTCCATTTTGAACTGGACTGTGAAGGTGCCTATTTATCGCCCCTCTCATTACCTCAAGTAAATTGGAAGGAGAGAAGGAAAACAAGCTTTGGTATAACATTAAACGTTTAAATAGATAATTTATTAAGAATTCAACATTATCAAAGAATTTCCTCTAGTATATCAGAAGGAGATAAGGAAAGCAAATCTTGATATAACATTAAAGGTGAAAAGAGATAATTTATTAAAAATTTAATGGTATAATGGAACATTTCTATGGGATGTAAGTAAGATATATATCGGGTTATCTCAACAAATGCTATGCTCTCATTATAAAGAACTGAAATGAATTTGTTTTTTAAAGTTATAAATTGATATTTTAAAGTTAATAATTAAGTGAATTGTACATGATTAACCATTCAAGAAAAATTCCTCTATGTTTACTTTATTGTAAAAGTGTGAGTTCTTCTTCTATGCATATTTGACGTGCCCTCAAATTGAACAAATGGAAAAAAAATTGTACAAAGATTTTGTTTCTCTTGAATCTGTCTTCCATGTAAGAGTCTGTAACACCCCCAAGTACCATGAAAGAATATATACTTTACGATTCAAACTTGGTAAATCTTGGTAACACTGTTATGCTTAGTGAGAATTTTTTTTTTTTTTTTTTTTTTTTGTTAAAAATGAACAATCCTTCAAATTTATGGGAAGAAACCCAAGAATGATATTTCATTCACCAGAGAGTTAGAGACAATTAAACCCTCTCATTTTGCCTAGAGATAGAATATCTCAGTGGGAACAAAAGGTTGTCAAGGATGGCAAGATAGGAAGTTGGAGGTATTTGTGAAGAGGAAAGAGATTAGAAACAAGGCACGACGTTCCCATTAGGGTGCTCATGAGCTCGACTATGAGCGAATGGGACCCTTGATTAAAATTTGTATGTTAATTGCTAGACGGGAAGTCTTGAGGCCAAAATAGACACTAGAGGCCATTGTTTCTCTACTATTTTGAAGGCTGAGACCTTGGGGGGAGACCAGATGTAGTCTTCATTCTCATGGTTGAGGGGAAGTCAATTTCCTAGTAAATTCCTTGATTGTTGATTGGTAGATAAGTATTTTGGGAAATTTGTGTAGAAACAATAAAATATTATTTTCTTTTGAATGATGTGCCTTGAATAACAATAGAAGAATAAGAAATTAATTAATAAAAAATAAATTACTATAATTATCAATATCCGACGACTTCCCTGGAATTATCTTTCAACTTTTTTTTAACAAACATATACTTAAGAAAAAGCTAGGGTTAATGACTTGCAACTGTAATAATTTAATGAGACCAATTAAAATGTAAAGGGTAACTGACATAGCCTCATGAAGAGCGTAAGAAAAATCATAGAAGCAAACTAGTATCGCATTATAACAATAAATATATTGATAGGATTGTCGCCATCAGAATTGGCTGACTTTATTATATGAAATTAAAGCTTACTTTGTATCATAATTATTTATGTCTACATGCAGAAGCAGGAAATTCATCGAAATATTATCACCCAAAATTTCTATAAAATTTATAAGCAAGGATAAAGCTAAAGGGTGTCGTTATTGTTGAAAGCTAAAAGGAGAAACTGTGTAAAGTAATAGTGAATGATATTAAGATTGAGGATCTTGGGAAACGATTAGATTCTGGGTCAAGACAATGTGGGTCGGCTACCTGAAATCCATTCAGAGCCATGACAAACTGAGAATATAATATTTCCACAAAAAAAATAGAGTTGGAAATAACTTCTCATGTAAACTAATATGTAGATATGAAAACTGAACACGTTATTGACAATGAAAACATAGTTGCTAATAGAATTGAACACAGTAAAATTTGCATTATGAACCATAACTAGAATACCCATCATATCATAAGTTTGTACAAAGAGATCAAGAATATCATCCAAAAAATAAGCCGAAGACATTATCAACTTTAAATAATTGAGCACACATTGTTATGGAAATAGACAGAAGCAGACAATCACTTTAAAGAAAATATAACTGAGAAATATTACAAAATTCGTAAAATTTGCATGGAAGGGTAAGAACCCTAAATTAGGCCAGGACTCATACAATAAGAAAAATTTCTCGTAATTAAACTAGAACCTAGCCTACGACGGACCAAACCCCTAAGAAGTATCTCAAGTCCTTAACCCAAAACTTAATAATGAAATTTGAACTCCTAAACTTTGAATTCCCTTAAATAAATCAAGTGATATCACCCAAATAGAACCTGTGAAACAAAAGGGTAGTCATTTGAAGCTGATTCAATGGTTATTCTTCACATAGAAAAATATTCATAGCCACTAGAGGTTTGGCAATTACCTGCAAAAACACAAGGAGACAACCCAAATAATTATTAATCTAATAAAGTCAGAATATAGGTCCATGAGAGAACAACAAATGTAACACCACCCCCTCATATCTACCCACATTCATTGGCTTACCTAGGGTAACCATGATATGAGGGGCTACTATGATATGATTTGACTCCCTATGTGTTAGTTAAGGAAGTTGAATTGATGGAAACACACCACAAAGACCTTCCACATCAGCAACAAAACTTCAAGGAGCAGTTGGATAATGGTGCATCTGGGAGGATCAAATGATCGCATAGCATGACATGTGTGCATCTGGGGACTTTTCTCCTGAGACCTATGCGTGCGACTCTGGTACTTGTGCCACTTTTTCAGGCTCAGAGCAGAGATCACTACCCGAAACTCAATGACAGGTTCAGAAATGAATATACACAACAAAACAATGATACTTTTGTAAAAAAATTAAAAAGGTCTTGTTGTAGCGGCTATAACCACCCTCCAAAATTCTGGCCTGCACCCAATTTCGGAGCCTCCCTTGAGAGTTTCATTTGATGACTGCACACCCTCAGGTTCACTCCATGAGCCCGTGGGAGTCTTTGCATCTGCCTTGGTTTTTTATTCCTCCCAATCTTTTGCATATTGATGTCAATGTTGTTCTTACGACCATGTTTTGGTCATACTCAAGGTCTTCACTTCATGTGTACATATTATGTTCACTATAAAAACATATGTCGCACTCACACATGGAGTCACATTCACTATCGTGCAAGCATCATCACGGCCGATCAATGATCAATCATGAGTGTCGTGCTTGTCGCTTACACCATCAGTTAGTCATGTGAAACATGTGTGCCTGATTGGTTTGAGTTGTCGTATCATCAAGTCATGTTGGTGTGTGTTTGTAAGATCACATTTTCACCTTTCACTTAGTCAATTTGCTCAATTCTAACAACTGGAATTCCCTCTGATAGCTGAACCATCACCCCGCCATCGACTCGATCGATGGTCACCCAAAACAATGCAGAAGAACCAAGCAAGTATTTCCCAGCTGCGCTGATCACAAGCGATTCAATCGACTTTCATGTTCGCCACTCAGAGAGTTGGACCAGAAGTCACCCCAGGATTGAATCCCCTCAAAAATTGTGCAGAGGTTGCTGACCTTTCCCGCTCTACTGAATGAGGAAATTGTGCACATAGGTTGGATAAACACCAAGTGCCCATCCCTGTCTCCCTCAGAAAATTGCACAGTTTTCCCAGTCAGTATTCCCGATAGTATATTGACTGCTCATCCAAGAAATTTCCCAGTTTTCATGAGCAGGCCTTTTGCTGCCTAGCAGTCTGCTCAGCTCCGAAACAATGCAGAGGTGATTAGCAACCCGACATCCCAGCCTCAATGGAGTTTACCTCGACAGTAGCTCCTAGCACCATAATGCCAGTTCCCTCCAGGAATTGTGTAGTTTCTGCTGCCAAGATCCCAGCAACTGACTTCATGTTCCCTCCAGGAATTATGCAGTTTTTTCTATGAGTGAACTAGCAGCCAACTACTAGTTCCCTCTAGGAATTGTGTAGTTTTGGCTACCAGTGTAGGTTTTAACCCCGTACAGAAATTACCTGCATACCAATTCTAAAACACATAAAATAAACAATGTGAGAGTATAATACTTAAAACACATATACATAGAGATTTTCCCCTCGATCCCAAAACTGGGACTACCAGCTTGATTTTTTTCATTATGTTCCTTTCAATGTTACAATACATATCTATACATGCCAAAGCATCCAATACCATGGATCGAAAAACCATCGCATCCAATACCATGGACCGAAAACCATCGCGTCCAAAAACATGTGCGAAAATCATGCACAAAACCACAGGTGGGTCCACCCATCTTAACATAGGGTCCAAAACCAAAATTTTCTAGGACGCTGCCCTAGACCCCATAAAGTGGGGTTACGGGTACCCCTCCAATCCCCTATTAACTACGTAGAAAGAATATAACACAACCCAACATTCTATCACTTGTTGTTTTCTTTCCACAAGGGGCCACAAGAGAGCTTAATCATTTTTCCAGCCCTGAAATGCCTATTGTCTCTCTACACGAAGAGAACTTGTCAGAGCTCACAGATTTTGTCAATGCATCTGCAGTATTCTTCAAAGTGTCCACCTTTCCCTCATAAAGTGATACTAAACATCAATGTGCTTTGTCTTTGAATGATATGCGGGGTTCTTTTCCAAGAAAATATCACTTTGGCTGTCACAGTCTATCCTTATAGCTTCCTGTACTAACCCCATACTTGAACACAATCTCTGCAACCAAACTGCTTCCTTGCTTGCATCAGTGGCTGCCATGTATTATGCCTCTATAGTTAATAGTGCCACTATAGATTGTTTCTTACTCATCCAATTGACTGCACCTCCAAATAGGTTAAACACATACCCTCTTGTAGATCTTCTCTGATCCAGATCTCCAGCCCAGTCTGCATCAACAAAGCCATGAATATCCAAAACTCCATCTAATCCTGGTCTTCCTTGGGAGCACAAACCATAATCACTAGTGCCACACAAATACTTGAAAACCCGCTTCACTGTTGTCTAGTGCTCCTTCCACGATTTTGACATAAACCTGCTCAATACTCCCACTGCATGTGCAATGTCTGGTCTAGTACAGACCATTGCATACATCAGGCTACCGACTGCACTTGCATATGGAACACGGGACATGTCCTCTTCCTCTTCTTGTGTCTTGGGACACTGTTCAACAAATAACCTCACACCTACAAGAATAGGAACCTTCACCGATTTACTATCCTGCATATTAAACCTCTGTAGTATTCTCTCGACATACTTCCCCTAGTTTAACTAGAGCTTCCTCTTTGTATGATCTCTTTTAATTTCCATGCCCAAAATATAGTTTGCAGCACCAAAATATTTCATGTCAAATTTGGAGGACAATTGGGTCTTCAAATCTTGGATAATTTCTTTTTCATTTCCAACTAGCAACATATCATCCACATACAAGACCAGATAAATAACACGGTCACCAATTAATTTAAAATACACATAGTGATCTGCATTGCTTCTAGTGAAGCCAAGTCCCCGTATAAATGTATCAAATTTTCGATACCACATCCTTGGTGACCGTTTTAACCCATACAGAGACTTCTTTAACTTAAACACCAGTTCTTTCTTACCCTTCACCGCAAAGCCTTCAGGTTGCTTCATGTAGATCTCCTCTTCTAGATCCCCATGGAGAAATGTTGTCTTCAAATCCATCTATTCTACCTCAAAATCAAAACCCGCAGCAATAGATAAAAGTAATCTAATAGAAGTTTCCTTGGCAACAGGAGAAAAAATATCACCAAAATCAATTCCCGGCACTTGGGAATAACCTTTCGCTACCAATCGAGCTTTGCATTTCTCCACTTTTCCTTTTTCATTTGTCTTCTTTTTGAACACCCATTTGTTGCCAATGGGTTTCCTTCCAGCTGGCAACTCCACCAGATCCCAAGCCTCATTTTTCTGCAAAGATGCCATTTCATCAACCATGGCCTCTTTCCAAAGTTTTCCATCCTCTGAATCCATTTCTTCCTTCACAGTTCTGGGATCATCATTAGTAACTCACAAAGCCAAATTGAAACAGAAATCAGATCGACTATACCTTTTTGGCTACCTTCTTTCTCGAACTGATCTTCTCACAGCTGGAGTTTGTGGCTCTTCATCTTCTGATTCCTCCTTTGTTGTAGAGTCTGATTCTTCCTCCTTTAGCTCAAAGTTTATCTTCTCAGGTTCCTTTGGTTGGAATTCATGTTTAATAACATCTTTTACCTCTTTGAACACCACATCTCAGCTGTACACAACCTTCTGTGTGACTGGGTCCCAATGCTTATAACCCTTTAAACCATCCTTATACCCAATAAAGATGCAATTTTCAGATTTACTATCCAACTTGGTTTGTTTCTCCTTTGGAACATGTACATATGCATCACATCCAAATACCCTTAGATGTGAAAGAGAGGATTTCTTACCAATCCATACCTCTTGTGGAGTCTTATCCTCCAACACTGATGAAGGTAACCTATTGACCAGGTAACATGCAGTATCCACCGCCTCTGCCCAGAATTCTTGTCCTAACCCAGCACCGCTGAGCATGCTTCTTGCCATTTCCATCAACGTCTTGTTCATTCTTTCTGCAACTCCATTTTGCTGAGGTGTATATGGAGTAGTCTTCTGTCATGTTATACCACACTTCTTGCAGAATTCTTCAAATTCCTTATTGCAAAACTCTCCACCATTATCTGTCCTCAGCACCTTTATCTTCTTCTCTGTCTGGTTTTCCACTAGAGCCTTAAATTCTTTAAACCTATCAAAGACTTCAGATTTTTCTTAAGGAAATATATCCATGTATTCCTTGAGAAGTCATCTATAAATGATACATAGTACACAGACTTACCCAGTGATGGAACCTTCACAGGTCCAAACACATCACTATGCACAAGCTCTAATATATGTTTCACCTTCTTACCACCAGAATGGAAGCTCACTTGACTCTGCTTCCCGTATGCACAATTTTCACAAAAATAAAAATCCCAAGAGCTATTACTCATACCTTTTACCATACCTTTACCATGAAGTATTTAAAGGCCCTTCTTTCCGATATGTCCAAGCCTTTGATGCCATAACATGGTCTTTTCTCCAGAGACCACCAGATTTTCTGCTCCACTTTCAGGAACCACGAAACTGTTGCACCCATCAACAGTAGTGCTACCTTGCAGCTTGTATAGAGTTTCAATCTGAAATCCCCGCATCAATACCAACACTCCGTGAACCATCTTGCAGGTATCCTTCTCGAACACTGTTTTTACACCTGCATCATCTAGCTTGCTAACAGAAATTAGATTTATGGCTAATGCAGGAATATGCAGAAAACCTGGAATTGTTCTAACCCTTCCACCTTGCAGCTTCAACCTTACTTTTCCATGATCAATGATTCTAGCCTTCCTATCATCCCCTAAGAATACATCACCATCATCATATTTCTCATACTAACAGAACTACTCTCTATGGGGAGTGAAGTGAAAGGATGCACCCGAGTCATTCAACCATGCCTCATGATCTACATGTGTACTTGAAGAAGCCAAGTACACATCCCCACATTCATCTGAACTGGTTTTCGCGTCTGCAGAAGGAGCCTCATAAGATCCCTTTCCTTTGTCAAGAGCTTTAGATTTACAGTCCCTTTTGAAGTGGCCTTCCTTTCTACATTTCCAGCACGTCACCTTTATAAGTTTTCCTGGAGATTTATATTTCCCACTCGATGACTTATTTTTGTTTCTGTTCTGGGACCGTCCTCGTATAGACAAGGCATCACCATTTTGGCTCTCCATATTTTTTCGTCTCATCTCCTCCTTCAGCAAGGTTCAGACTATTTCATCAAACTGCAAGGTAGTTGCATTGCTACCTATTGCAATAACCAGACTATCCCATGAATCTGGTAGAGAACACAACAAATTGATGCACTTATCCTCATCTGAAATTTTAATATCAACAGATGCTAACTGGCTTACCATAGTATTAAATGCATTCAAATGCTCTATCACTGAGTCTCCATCTTTCATCCTCAGGTTATATAGCTTTTTCCGTAGGAACAGTTTATTCACTAGAGACTTAGACTGGTACAAAGTCCCTAACTTGTCCCACAAAGCCTTTGCTATAGCTTCCTCTGATACATTCAGCAATATTGAATCTGAGACACACAATCGTATTGTGCTCTTTGCCTTTCGATCCAACTTCTTCCATTCTTCATCGAACACTCTCATTGGTTTAGTACCCAGATCTACCGCAATCCACTAAGCTTTATCCACCAACAGATTCTCCATCTTGAGTTTCCACAACTCAAAACTCTAACCATTAAATTTCTCGATCTCTATCTTTCCACTGCTCGCCATCTTCTTTCACCACCAGAATCAATATCACAGATCTCCCACTAAACAGGGTCTACCACATGCCCAAGCAAAACGCCTCAGCAACAAGGACGTCCCCTTGAAGCCAAATCTGCTCTGATACCAAATGTAGGTTTTAACCCCGTATAGAAATTACCTGCATACCAATTCTAAAAAACATAAAATAAACAACGCAAGAGTATAACACTTAAAACACATATACACATAGATTTTCCCCTGGATCCCAAAACTGAGACTACCAGCTTGATTTTTTTCATTATGTTCCTTTCAATGTTACAATACATATTTATACATGCCAAAGTATCCAATACCATGGACCTAAAAACCATCGCGTTTGATACCATGGACCGAAAACCATCGTGTCCAAAAACATGTGCAAAAATCGTGCACAAAACCATAGGTGGGTCTGCCGATCCTGACATAGGGTCCAAAACCAAAATTTTCCGGGGTGCTACCCTGGACCCCATAAAGTGGGGTTACAGTTACCCCTCAAACCTTCTATTAACCATGTGGAAAGAATATAACACAACCCAACAACCAGACTCCCAACTAGTTCCTCCAAAAAATTGCACAATTTCTGCTTGCTAATCCTCCATGCAGCGAGGCATGTTCCCCTAGAAAATTGGGAAAATTTTACCTTCCAGCTCATGCTACCCACTCGTTCTGGAAAATGTGCAGATTCTGTTTGCGTTGCCTTCCTACAGCCTGGACTATCCCTCCCAAAATTTTCACAGTTTTGTCTTCTAGCTGAGCTAAGCATCGCAGATAGTTACTGTTGACTTGGATTGCCTATGTACATCACCCAGTAACTCTTGCACCATTTTCATCACCAGTGCTCGGAGCCATCATCCTGCCTCGCAACCTTATTGCCTCTCCTAGTCACTTGCATCCAAAATGATCATGTGTCATGGTAGACTAGGAGGTTTTTGGATTTGATGTCATCTTGTCATGAGTGATTGCAGGCACAAGTACACTAACGAGCATGGCATGATGACGAATGGGATGAATGAAGGGAGCACATGTAGAAGGATAGATTCAGCAACGGATGAATGAAGGATGCATGTGAAGAGATGTGCTCGTGAATGGATGATCATGCAGAGATGTGTTCGTGGATGGACGGATGAACAAACATGCAATATATGCTCACAGATAGATGAATGGATGAACATGCACCTTTAATGAATAGATGAGCCTATCAAGCCTTCCAACATACAAGCAAGGAGAAACGTGCCAAATAAACATCAAGCGAACCAATGACCATCGAAGACTCTGTGCACTTTGCCATGCAGAGGTGAAGCTGTGATACACCATGAAGACATCCATCACCCAGCAACACTACAACTCGACATGCACTCCAACAGCAACATGAATGTACCAACACTGTCATGTCGAGTCATGTCATGAGTCATGTCGCCGACATCTCTACTATGGGCTATGTTGTCAATCAATGTAATGTAATGTGGAATTCCAAGAGACCCACTTGTTGTACAAAGAGTCATGCAAAGTCAAAAAGTCATGGAAGTCAAACAGTCATGAGGGTAGTCGAACAACCACAACGGTCAGTTTCACCCTTGGCTATAGATACCCCTCATTTGTACATGCAAGGGACTTTTCACCTCAGCTCCTCCCACATAGCCAAGAGAGTCTATAATCTTTTCTTTGAGGAGTAAGTAGTGGCTCCAATGCCCCGTGGACAGGGTTAGTGATGTGTGGTGTAATGATGTGTCTCGAAACTTTCACTTAATTCAAAAGCCTGCTAACATGCCAACACATTTTATCACATGCATTGTAACTATTGGAAGACTAATCTTGAACACTTGTAATGCATGTTTCTTTAACCTGTGTTGAACACTTGAACTTATTTCACTTGTTGTAATACATAATTTATTAATGAAAATGTGTTTTATATGTTGTTAACATTGTCTCGCCCGTGGTGGCTACCCTCCTAGAAAGAAGACAAACCTTTCACATAAAGCTTGTTGTAACAACCGTTACACTCATACGAACTCATCTGCTGAGTGTTGTACTTGTTATCTTACCTTGCGTGTTGTGACTTTTGCATCTGTGTGGACTACTCCTCCAGAAGCTATGCACGTCCTATTGTGTTGTGTGTTCCTAGCCGAGTTGGGACTTCATCCCAACCAAATTGGGAATCACTCTTACCCTCTCCCTCTATAGTGAAAGAACCATTGACACAAGTACACTAGCACTCACCAGGCACACGAACATCACTTCTCGAAGACAAGGCAGACCACTCTCCTATGTTGACAAGCAAGAGTTGAGGCAAAACCTTAAGACAATGGCAACTGGGCCATCGTACCAGATGGGACTCCCACACCAAATGATCTGAGGTCTAGTCAGGACTTCATCCCTGGGTGATCCCCTGAAGGTTGGCGGGTCCAACACCATCAACAATTATGGTGCTAGAAGGAGGGCATCCAATTGTATATGGATGAACATCTCGTCACACTCATTCATTAACCATCTGGTCAAGGTAGTAACTCGCACTCCCCCTCACCTACACGTGACTCTGCAGTTGCTTACTCATCACCTCCTAGGATTGAACACGAGATTCTGTATCATCAACTTCACTTTGTCTTTCCCATCACTCGCTAGTTTGTGAAAGCAGTCAGACTGATCCCAGGCATACAATATCTTCCATATGCATCAAGGAAGTCAAAATCCACTCCCATAGGAGTTGTTGTATCATTGATGGAAGAAGCAGTCCTTGCCACAATTGAAGGTCTAGCAGAAGCTATTGAAGATGGAGAGGAATGCCAAGTCTTTCATCAAGGTGAACAAGACACTCTTGTGATCTTGGGATCAAACTCTGGTATAGGAGGTAGGGGGGAAGACAACAGAGGAGGTGGAAGCGAAGAAGAACCAACAGACTCAGACCCAGAACCATGAGACCCTGAAAGAGAGGAAGAGGATGAATAAGAAGAAGAGATGATTGACCCAAATATTGAATGGATGACTCAGGGACCATTGGCTCTCTCGGTTGTTTCGCAAAATATGTCGAAGTGAGCTGAGAGAATGAAAATCAAGTTCAACCCTGATAGTACGGTGAAGGCAGAAGACCACTTAGACAACTTCTACCTACAACTGCAGACCCTTGAGGTACGGTATGACGACGTAGCATGTACATTGTTCCCATGTACCTTGGACGGTCATGCAATTGCATGGTATCACAACCTTCCACCAAAGTATATATAGAACTATGGTGCATTCAAATGTATGTTCCTTAAAAAGTTTGTTGCTGACAAGACCCCAACCATGCTACTCAAAGAGTTGGGAAGCCTCAAGATGGAGGGAAAAGAGAAACTGAAAGATTTCAATCAGAGTTTTACATGCATATTGAACAATTTTGCAGTGGACATTAAACCTCATGACTCGATCACTATTGACTACTACATGTCCGCACTGCAAACTAGCATTGTGTAGTTCATCAAGTGAACTATGAAACCAACACTCTTGGAAAGTTGCGAAGAGGCTATTTTTGTTGAGAAAAACCTGTGCGCAATCGGAGTCATCAATGGTGACGAAACAACGAAGGACTCCAAGGATACGAGGAGGAAGCCCCAAGCAATGGTGAGCAAAGGTAGAGACAAGGAAGAAGCCGATATTGAGACCCTCACTCACCTTGTCAAGAACTTGACTACAAAAGTGTTTGAGCTCAAACAACAGAAAACAGACACATTTTCAAGCATCCATATGCCAAGACAGAGACAGGAAAATAGTTGATCGAGTGACTCATCAAGCAGCAATTGGTTCGCTTCAAAAACTGCGGAGAATTTTGTGTTCCAACTAGAGCAATGTGTAGATCCTAAGTTCTATTCCTTCCACAAAGAAGACCACCCCGAGAACTCTTGTTTGGACTGGAAGCAAGTCGTTAGCTCTATCTGTAGTCATACTCTCGATGCAGAAAGCAACATGCAAGAGAAATCAGAAGAGACTGATGATGACGAAGAGGTTGCACCTAATGAAGCATCAAGTTCTCAGCATGTGGTGAATGCATATCAGTGCTCGCAAGTAATGTCGAAGATGAACACTGAGAAGCAGCCCCAAAAGCAAAATGATCATTACAATCTTAGGAGTAAAGGGGCTCCCCCTACACTTGGGGAAATGCAAGAGAAGATGAGACTACTAATGAGGAAGGTCGATCCACCCGCCTCCCCAAAGGAGAAAACACTAATCAAGTCAAGGAATATAGCAGCAAAAAAGAGCACATCCATAAGTAGCAAGCTGCAAAACACTCTACCAGATAGCACAAGCATCCATTCCACCCCAGACCCCTTGGTAAGTCTACCAGCTCTGGACTACAACATTATTGAAGACATGAAGAAAACTCAAGTGAACATCAGTTTCTTCAAGTTAGCGAAGGTCCAGAGCCAACAAGATATCCTGTTGTGCGCAATGGGACAGACAGTAGCAAACAGTGCAACCTCTACCAGTGAAGGGGAAATCACATCTCCCAGATCACTTTCCACTGTGCTGAACACACTCCAGATGGAGGAAGAAAACTAAGGTTTCCCTCCATTCTTACTTTCTTTCAAAGTTTTTAAATACAATGTTCACAACTTCTTCATTGATTCTGTTGTGGCAGCCAACGTCATGCCGCTCTCCATCACTAAGAAGATAAATGCGTAATGGAGTGAGACATCCGTGCGAATCATCGAACTTGATCAAACATTGGTTCTAGCCATTGGTGAACTACAAGACATGATAATCTGATTATCTCATGAAAGTCGAGTCCACCAATGCATCAACATAGTTTTTGTGGACATACTAGAAGCATATGGTCTACTACTCAGCAGAGACTGGTCCAACAAGCTAGACGGATTTTTTCCACAGACTGGACTCACATGTGGCTTCCATACAAGGGAAAATGAAAACAAATCCAGGTGTTATCCAAGAGGTATATGAATTACAATGTCACTCCCCTTAATAGCGAGAACGAACTGTTGACCTTCACGGAACTGATGTTTGGTAATTGCCTCCTAGAAAAAATATTGGAATGTTATCTTGGACAACCAAATCCAACCCCATCAGACACATAGTTGGGACTCCTTCCCTACCCAACTGATGTTAATGAAACATGTACAATGCATTGTACTAGTAGTAGCAGTAGTAGTAGAAATAGAAGTAGAAGCAGTACTAGCATGCCAAACAGTCCATGTACAGACAAATCTTGGGCCATGGATTTTAATGAATCAAAGACACATGACGGCTCAAGGACCGGGTGTATCTCAGTTGCCCAAAACAACAAAAAAAGCATGATTTCAATCTGCTTGAATTTTGAGTGCACAAACAACGCTGTTGAGTATGAAGCACTCGTGCTGAGCTTACACAAGACCATCAGCCTCAACGCGGCCACACTCAATGTGATAATCTACCCCACAAACAATGTTGATGCTTTCAAGGACATAACAATTGACAAAGGTAAGCACAAGAAACCCCTGGAAACTGCAGCTAAGGGCAGGAAAGGAAACCTCATTCCTAAGGGTGGGGTTTCCCTCAACAAGCTCTATGGTTTTCAAAATTTCTGTCAAGGGCCAAGATACAATGGAACCCATAGGACCACCACTACGAATGAACCGAGAAACCTGGGAACCTATCATGATCCGAAGATAGCCAATCTCGATGCAAGCCACACACCGCAATAACGACAAATCTTTGACCGCTTGACCAAACAATACTGGGATGGGTTTACATGAGTAGATGATGACCTGAGTACACACTACATGTGAGCAATTCAACATAGGATACCAGGTAAAGGAGGTGACAGGCCATTACAACAAAGACTAGGTAAAACACATATGTTGTTTGAACTCCTTATACAAAAAAAATTGACTAACATTTTGGATGATTGGATTACTGACAAAGTTCGTCATCATATTTGGTTTTCTAATTTAAATTCTGCACGTAAGAAATCTGGGAAAATCCTCTTATGCATTGATTTCAAAAGCTTGAACCATTCCCAGAATAAAAACAACTACCCTGTACCATCATCTGAGCCTATGTTGCATGTAGTACCTGAAGTAGTGGTGTTGTCTTCACTTAAAGGTCTTTTCGAATGCCACCAGGTTCTGGTAGCGGAGCTCGGTGGACTTACACTGGTCCATGAGAAGCTTGGCTCACACACGTATCACTTGCAATCACTTGACGGGAGGATTGAAAACCTTCCTATCAATGGCCAATATCTTAAGCATTACCTTCAATAGGCCAGGCCACACCTGTGCCATGTACATAGTCTTCTTGGTGCTCACTGTTTTCATCTTGTTTTCTTTTCTTATTATCTTTGTTTTTACTTTGTTTGATTTTTCTTACCATTTTTTTTTACGTTTGTTTTGTTTGCTTGGTATATTACTATTTCTATTTCCAGAAATAAGTGCTGCAAACTACTACGTTCTGGCTTTTAAATATAGTATGTGGCTGAAATTTGAAGAGACTTGTGACACTAAAGCACTTGGTGATTCTTGTTTCCATCTTCTCTATGCTTGGTTATGACCTTTGGCTGATGAAGTCTTGACGGAAAATACAAGTTGTCTCCAAGGGAAGTTTTTCTCCAACCATGAACCTGTGTCCACACTGGGAAGCCCCATGCCTGTACTCGGCCTTCTTCTCTGTGTTCAAGCTCATCCAACTAGTAGAAATGGAGAAGGGGAAAATAGAAATGAGAAAACCTATGTCAAAGGTCTTACATGCTTCTCCGAAGGAACAAAATCTTCTTCTCTCAATATGTTAGGATCCCTCTTCCACCCCAAAAATAAATAAGTGCCTATGCATAGTCCTCTTGAAAAATACAAAGGCAAAAGAAGAGAAAGGCTTCCTGCGTAGAGAGGTCAAGCATGCAACTCCACCAAGGTACTGAGCAGGCTAGCTGGTAGTGGAGCAATGTGTGTGTTCCTACATGACTCCATTAGGGTACTGTCCAGGCCTGCTGGTAGCGGAGCAACACCAAAGATGAATACTTATACTCTGAAAATCTTCAACTCGCGAGCTAAACTACCCTCCCTAGATTTGAAACACTGAGAGATAAGCTAAACTTTTGATTGTGTTTGACTGAGTTGGAAAAGGGTTGGTGAGCACCAGTATTGCTGCAATAATGCTGCAACTCCTAGGGCTCCCTACTTTACTTTTATCAGCCTGGTATTTCGTAACAAACTTGGAAGCGACGGTGTTGTATGCACAAGTACTAACTCTTACTACATGTTGTCACTTGGTCAGCTGGCGCAAGTTTGCTAGGAGCTTAAGGCAACTTCTATGAGTTCTAAAAAGAAACTTTTAGCTGTGATGAAAGAAAGCTAACTCTACAGAGGCTATTCTATTTGCAGAAAGAGAAGGAAAACTGAAATGTAACGCAAACCCTAGCAAACCCTAATTTACCTATTAACCCTACTTTTGCAAGAAAATAGATGAAAACTGATGAAATGAGTGCCATTGACTACTGGAAAGGTAAATTGAATTTATTCAAGCTACTTCTGAAAAGAAATGAGAAGAAAACATATTTTTGTGCTTTTGAGTGTTTTTATGTGAAATTATTATGCTCGTGATTTATCTGGTTATGATTGTGCAGAGGTTTGGTGGCAAAGGAAGGTGGAGTTGGTTTTTGTAGAAGTGGAGCAAGGTGTGGAGAGGTCTTAAGAATACCCTAGTACCCTTCTGAAGACTTTCATAGCGATCGGACTTCGAAAAATCACTCACAGGAAATTCTACAGGAGGCTGCAGGGGATCTACAGGAGGAGGCCGCGAGCTATTTTTGGAGTTTTGAAGGTGGAAAAATGATGGAAAAGGGTAATTGAAGGCTAGATGAAGGTGTTGAGGTGTCTGGAGCTTGTCAAGGAAGATCAAGAAATAACATGATGGTTGGATTTGTTCAAATGGCAAGAGGAGAGCTTATGGAGAAAAACGCAGAAATTAGGGTAGATTGGTGAAATGTTGCAAATGACTTCGGAAATCTATGAGAAGTGAGTTGGTGCTGGCTATTTTATGGATGTATGGTGAGATGAGGTGTCCTACAAGAGATCTTCACATCTACTTACAAAAACTGATCAAAGGAAGAACTAACTGTACTATGAAAAACGAAATTTCTCTAGCTTGACCTAATTTCTGACCTACAAACAGAAAATGTTGAACAGTAACCTGTGAACAGAAAAGCATGCAGAGAGATCTATGGTAAAAGAATAGGAAATGATCTAGGCAACTGAATCTGAACCAATATATCAATCTTTTCCAAATCAAGTCATCACACTAGCAGTTGCATGTAAGAGAAAAACTGTGTTTTTGGTGGCAACAGTAGTGCCTTGACCTCAAATCATAATCCCAGGAAGGGAGAAAGGAGATCAGGGCCTGTTGTTGGCCTTTTTGAATCTTATTCTGTCACTGCAGTAACTTACTTGAACAACTGATACAAAAACAACCATGCAAACCATCAAAAGCAACCTAATCTAACGAAGTAAAATGAATCTATGAAACAGAAATGAACTCATGAACTAAAGAAAAAACATATAAGTACACAGTAAGAGGTGTTGGGAAGCTTGGGTTGGGCCCTAACCCAAGAGCATCAGCCCTCTAAAATAGATCAGTGCTGGCTCAAAAACTATTTCATCTTCATTACCAAAAATAATAGTCACATTACATGAACTATTCTCAAAGAGGAACTCGAAAATAAGTTGAACAATGTACTGTACAAAAGTGCGAAAATTCTACTAATGACTGGCTAAAATATTGAGGCTCTAAGCCCCCTTATTTATACAAATGGATTCCTCCAACAGTCCTCCTAAAATCAAGGAACTTGGCTCCCTAGAACTGGACATAAACAATAGTCCTTCTTTACTTGCTCGGCTGCCCCTTGGAATGTGGACCTTTGTGCTCCGAGTTGCTGATGGAGGATTTGAGGAAAGGGGTCATAAATGAAGGAGACACCCCCCTAAAAATCCTCTTCCCTATTTTCCTCGAGTTTTGGCTGCCATTTGCTCATAAATCCCTTGACTTTGTCCAAAATTTGCCAAAAAATCTGCATAAAGCACACATTAGACTACATGGCAAAATGACTAACCCAATTCACTCTATTAGCATAAATATATTCAAAAACATGCAATAAACTAATGAGAATGGTGGATTAAGTTGAAATAAGAGGAAAAATGAGCCCATATAATTACCCATTTCTAGGGCTCATCATCACCCCCCTACTGAATGGGTTGCTCATCCTTTGAGCAACTAATCTAACTCTTCATCCTTGATGGCTTTGACAGATTCCCTAACATCCCATGCCTCTGATGTGATATCTTCCTCTTTATCATGGAAACCTACCTTCCTATCCACTTCTTCCCACTGTTTTTGTTCTTCCTCCTCTTTTACTCCTTCCAATAGTCCTAGCAGCAGTGGAGGACTGAATTTAAGGCCAATCCAATTGGCCTTCAAACTTTGCATTGAGTGCTTATACAGGGGCACTCTCCTCATGGCTTCCATCATCCTATTTGGGGGGTGATACTCCCTGATCCGTAGGTTGTGTGGCAATGTATTCCACCTTCTCATGCAGGCATGAATGCAATCATCTCCAAACAATCTCTCCATGTCCTCGAAATGAGCAATAGCCTAGGCTTGCTTGTCAACATAGTCAGGGACAACTTGAGGATTGGTTGCAAGGTGTTGGTGGGCATAGATGAGAGCCATGGGATTTGTTGGTTCTTCTCTAATCATCAGGGGTTCATTCAGTTCTTTTGCCATCATTTTCTGGATTTCCACTGCCCTTTTCTCTTCATGGCTGATCCAAGATGCCATGGCCATCAGCTGCAAGTCTCCCAATGTAGCATTTGGATCCCATAAGTTCATGTCAGTAAGTGCCAGGTTGTGCAAGTAAAACTCTGCTAGCTTCACTTTGTCCTAAGCTGAACTGTGATCACATAGATGCATGAATTGGCCATAATCTTGAAAAGGTATTGTGCCCCTTTGGGCCAGTGTCTTAATCTGAAATTGGAGCCACTGATCCTTGAGGTACACTGCATATGATTTGGCTGGTTGCCTACACTGTAATGCCTCCATAGCCCAGCTGGCCATGCAGGCTAACTGGGCTTCCTTTTCCTGTAGCTACCTTCTCAAAATCAACAACTCATTTTCTGCCTGGGAGTCCCTTTCCTGTTGCTGTCTTACTACTGCCTCACTATCTACTTTGGGTTCCTCTTCCTATTGCTGTCTTTTGAAGATTGATAGCTCATTTCCTCCTCGAAGTTCTCTTTCTTGCAACTGCTTCTTTAACATTTCATTTTCTGCCTCTAATTGAGCTCTTCTGATGCTTTCTGTATGCCTGACCATGCTCAATTCTTTACCCATCTCCCTCAATTTGTTTTCCATGTGCTCAATGTCTTCCACCCCTTTTTATTTTGCAATTTGCATCCATGTATGGGTCCTGACTCTTTCCTTTCGTAGCTCGATGAAAAGAGGGACTGCAAACTTTTGTGGGATGATCTTCCCACCTTCCAGAAGGTTGTAGTAAGAGCCTAAGTTAGACTGAGGTCTAGGGTCTGGTATCTGTTTTGCCTCATCTTCCTCCTTGGTCTATTCTTGTACCTTCTTTTCAAGTTTTTCAGTTTCTTGGAGCTTTGCCAATGTCTCTTGTAGAGAGGTTTGTGCCTCCTATAGGACTATTTTAGAGTCCATTAGTTTGATCCTTTCTTTCCAAGTAGAGGTCTTGGGACATCCTCTTTCGTAAGTGATGGGGGATTTGGAGGGAGATTCCTCCTTTGTTGCAGTAGGGACATCCTCAATGATGATGGGCTCTTTTGAAGGTGGCTGAGGCTTCCCCATCTTGATTCTGGTGCTCTTTCGAGCTTTGAAGTACATAGATGGTTGTCTCTTCCTTTTTCCTTTGGGCTTGGCTGGAGTACTAAGTGCAGCAAGAACAACTACTGCTTCTCTTGCTAGTGTCTCAGGAGACACTTCTTCTTGCTGTGTTTCTTCTTCTTCATCTGTTGTTTTGCCTGTTTTTGCTGGTTTTGTGTCTGCTGTCTCTGACTCTGTTTTCTCCTCTGCTTGTTTAGTTTATGCCTTTCCAGTGGCAGCCTTTTTCTGAACTGTCTTAGGCTTCTTCTTTTCAGTTCTTGTCCTCTTCTTTTACTCTGCTATGGTTTCCCCTTTTTCTGCTTTTGATTCTGTCTTCTTCTCTTCTTTAGGCTCATCTTTGGTGTTGTCATGTTTCTCCTCTCCTCTCTATTTTTCTTCTTTTTCTGTGTGGGGTTCCTCTTCCTCCAATTGAATGTTCTGTTCTTCTTCATGGATTTCCTTCTCAGCTTCCTCTTTTTGTTCCTCCTCTTCATTTCCAAATGAACTAAGGTCATCAGTGAGAGTTTTTATATCATCCTCTTTAGTCATATGCCTAAACATCTCCCAGGCTATGGGGATTGTGTAAGTGTGGAGGGCATCCTCCACCAACAATTTAATTAGCCCATGGTGGGCCAATTGGTCTAGAACCCCTGCCTTCAGTTTGGTGCTAGATTTTATTAAGGATTGGAGGAGAAAATATGGAAGACTAATTTTTCTAAATGTAGAAAGGTCCATGCCATATATTAGTTCATATAACAGTCTGAAACGATACCCATAGACTATGTTGTATCTTCCTTCACAGGAGATATACTTCATGATATGATAGCTGACCTCACCCCATGGATAAGGTATACTTGTCCTCCTGGTGCCATTCTAATCCTCCATGGGACGTTCATCAGGCTGGAAAAAGGTCTTCTTAGCAACTTGACCTAGTGGTTTTTCTTCTTTGCTCCAGGGGAGTCCAAGTGGGAGACTTGTAATTCTACTGATGAGCTCTGGCGTAAGTTCTATGGTTAGACCCCTGAAACTGATGGTGGCATGGGTTTTTGAGTTAGGTTTTGAAGGCAATAAAAATTCCTTTGTGACTTCCTCATCATAACCATGAAAATTTTCAAAGAAAGGCATCCAATTTGCCCTAGTAAAGAGGGCTACCACTTCTGGATGTTCATGCAGCTTAGTTGAATTCAAAGGCTCCTTCCTCATAAAACCCCTTGTCATGATGTTCAGAGACTGCTGGAATGTTTTAGGTGAGGAGGAAGGCAACAAATTTCAAACCCAAAAACAAAGGAACAACTGGGGGTTTTTTTTGGAACCAGAGAGAGAGTTTTTCATGTTCTTCCTTTTTAACAAAAACAAATTTCAACTTTCCTTCCCTTCAAACTCTGTTCTCAAACTTAATTTACTTCTTGGGCTATTTGAGGGAAACAATATCTTGAAGAAAACAGAGAGCATACAGAACAATGTTTTTTTCCTTTCACAAAATAAGCAGACTACCCAATGCAAATTCACTACTTAATTTTCTAGAGTTGAATCATCTCTTTACACAGGAGAATACCACGGAGGAGAAAGAGACAAAATTTCAGTGCAGAAAGTAAATGGAGAAACTGTATATATTTCTAAAAAACACAGGGAGACTTTTGTTCTCACTTTTCCTTTCTTTTATACTCAATACTTTGCTTCAAATCCCACCACCTTTTGTAGATATATGAAATGCAGAGTGGGTTTTACTGAGCCTACCTTTTCGAGCTCAAATTTGGCATAAAATCCCGAATTTTCCTCTGCGATGCTGCTCACTGGCCCTCCTATAGAAGGCCTCCTGTAGGACTGTGTTTCTGCTCCTGTAGAGTGTGATAATGCACCTATAGAGCCTGATAAGCGGAAGGGTTCTGAAACTGGTAGAGAGAGACTGTTTCGAGGTTCTGAAGGTGGTAGGTAGGTTGCTACAGCTGAGAACTCATCGACACAAATGAAAACAAAGGTGGTGAAGGTAGTTGACTGCAACGTACTTAAGCTTACAGGCGTGTTCTGCGGTGATGAGGTGAGGTGGCAGGAAGGGTACGTTATGCCCATCTAGACCGTTGGTCCCTACTTCAATGCCATTATAAATCTTCATGCTGCCTACCCACAATCACTTCCATCATTCCCATTATACGCCACCACCACTACCTGTTTTGAGTTTTCTTCCTGAGTTGACTAAACACACGTGCCGATTGCACCCACTGAGCGTTGTTTGAACTGGACGAAGCGGTGTTTGAACTAGACGAGGCATGTTGTTTGAACTAGATGAGGGTGGCTAGTTAGCTGGCCACCGATCTCATTTAATCACAACAATCTCAATTGTTCATGTAATTTCTAAAATATACTCATGCGAAAGAGGAATGGGTTTAGTCACTTACTTGTTAGTCGATACCGTGCTGTTGCATACTCAGACTTTGGCGTTCTGTTCATGGATTTCTGCTGCTGGTGCCCGTGGATTTTGAATTGGTGGCTTGGCTACCTCATGCTGGTGATATTCAATCAGGACTGGTTCCTCACATGTTTTATCATCTGTGGCTGCACTGACCCTGCCTCTAGAGCTTAATTTTTAAGGGGATCAGCTGTTACAGGAATCCTGTAGGATTTCCTATAACTGCTTCTCCATCTAAAACTTTTGGCTGAGGCTTGAGCAGGGACTGGAGAGATAACTGAGGAAGGTTCTGTTAGTCGAGGAAAGGTAGCTGGTATGCACTAGGTAAATGATAAGTTAAGGATGTTGTTGGTTTATTCTTCATTTTTTTTTATAAACGAAAGAAACAGGATTCTGTGTTTTCTGTGCAGGGAGGAAAGAAGCGAGTGGAAATGCAGGGGTGTAGGTATGCAATGGAGAGTTAAGAGGATGAATGGTGGAAGGGAGGTCCATAGGTCTTCTGGACAAGTTTCTAGCCCTTTGATCTTTTTCTGGACTTGATTTTGAGCTTCCTGTGGTTTCTACAGGAGCATCCTGTAGAATGCACAGAGCTTCTTGTAGGATGCATAATTTCTAGAACAAGTGGGACCAGGGACAGGGAAAAGACAATGGCGATGGAGAAATGATATATCAGAGGTGTATTTGGCCTAGCCATGTCCCTTTTTCTTCTATGGCCCTCCTACAATCTACAATGCATTCAAAAGAAGTTAATTTTTTTGGTTCCTATTTTTTTCTTTTTTCTCTGTGTTAAACACACATGGGCAGCAAGAACAATATGAAAGATAAAAAATGCAAGTACAATTTTATTGACAAATTATATACATTTATAGTACATTGTTGTGACCATTGGTTTTCACATCCCAAGGTCTCTTGGACTACTTTGTCCATTCAGCTTCCACACTAACCCATTGAGGATTAGGTGTCCAACATTCCCCCCCCCCCCCCCCTTAATCCAAAGGGATATGTATGAGTCCAAGAAGAGAGCTGTAATACAAAATGTGCAAAAATGCATGGTAGCACAAGGCTGAATGTGATCTCTAAAATTTTGGTATAAAAGGCGGTGGTTTAAGGATGACCACCAACACTGGAATGCTTAGTGCAGTTCCCCGAACTCTTCCAAAACTGGCAAGAAGCTGAAGTCTTCTGCTAGACGAAGTGCTCCTATTGTTTTGAGGGAAACCTTCAACCATGAAAGGGAGGTCTCACCCTGCATAAAAGGGAGAAATTCAACCTGAAAAGGGAAGTCTCAACCTGTGATGGTTTAAGGATGACCAACAACTCTAGAATGCTTAATGCAATTCCTGGAACTCTTCCAAAACTAACAAGAAGCTGGAGTCTTCTGCTAGAGGAAGTGTTCTCAATTTTGTTCCTGGAATTCTTCTGACACTGGCAAGAAGCTAAAGTCTTCTGCTAGAGGAAGTGTCCAAAATTTCCAACTGAAGGCATGTTCACGGGCATATTTGTTTCTGGCTACAGCTCTAAAACTGGTGTCGTAGGTTATGGCTCAGGCTCACTTGATGTGGCTTTGAAGCTTGTAGATGACCATCATTTCCCCCCTTGTCAGATATAAGGTGAGATGATGGAGAAAACTCAACTGCAATATTGTTTAATACTCTAGAACAAGCTCTTACATGTGTTTGGAATATCTTCTTGGTTGTTGATGCCCATTGCCAAGAAGCGATCCATCCAAGATGAATCTTTGTTCTTGTAGGACGTTTGTTTTTGAAGCATCTGTTTGAAGAATGACTGGTTTTATGACAGTGCTTACATGGATGAATATCAAAACAGTGATCTTTCAGATGGCCAACTCGATCACAGTGTTGGCATTTCACAATCTGTTGTTGTTGTTGCTGTGGAAGAGAAGTAGAATCTGGAATAACTGGAGGTGAAGTGTCATGAGGAGCAGGTGAACTATCATGAATGAATTCAGTACTTTGAAATTGAATGGGGTTTGAGTAGTCTGGAATATGAAAAGACAAGTCCTTGTCATATCCAAGACCAGTTCTGTGCTTGTTGTGGACAAGTTGTTCCCAAGGTCTGATGATGGGCTTGGGAAGTGCAGACTGAGTTTCTGCATCTTCATGTACAACTTCTGCGTTATTTGAATGAACTGTAACATTATTGACTTGCTACTCATGGGTGGTTGTCTCAATGTTTTGAAAAAAAATAGGTTCAGAATGATGTCTATTTTGATGTAGCTCTTCTTGTTGTAGCTGTGATTCAAGCTGCAAAAAATCGATCTTTTCCTGTGCATTACGCAGGCAATTCTGAATGTCACAGAGAGTCTCTTTGTTGATGTTGACTATGTTTTCGGCACTAGAATGTATTAGTGTGTTCAATAACTCTAATACTCCATAAATTCTTCCCATTTTATCAACAAATCAAAATCTATTATATACACTTATTTTTAACCTTTTTTTTTCAAAGATATTAGAAGTGGCTCCTCTTTCGATTTGCACCAAGTTCTGGCTGAATGGTAAAATCATACAACTTTTGGAATAAGATGATAACTTCTATATACTTTAATACTCCATTAGGAAGAATAATTTATCTTCAAGGCTATCTCAATCCAAATTCACAAGAAATATCAAAGATATATGTGAAAAAATTATTTTCATCTTCATGGCACTTTCGAAATTATTGTCTTTCCTGTCAAAGGTACGATATGAAAATATTGTAACAGCACCCACTAATATATCATGCTCCTCCACTGTACAAAATCAAAATACTGAAAATACATCCTTCCTTTTCAAGGAACAAAATCAAAATGTTGGCACTGTAGTCAATACATTGCACCCCACTAACGTACAAAATATAAATGTGGAAACAACAGTCATCAATACATCTTGCCCCTCTTACGTACAAAATCAAAATGCTGAAACTGCAAGCACTGATATATCTTGTCCCTCCAAGTTAGAAAATCAAAATATTGAAACTGTAGTCACTTCAGTTGAAACTAAATCTAAACATGCAGCCGTGTATGCTGGAAAGTCAGGAACAGTTGATGAAACTACAAAAGAAGTTGGAAATGATCCTGAAAACACTTCAGAGGCCCATATGCTTGAGGAGTTGCAGCCAAATACAATTGTTGACAAGGAAATACAAAGCTCAGAGCACCAAATGGATACTTCTGGACCTGATTGTGTTCTAGATGGAACAGGAAATGGATACTTTGAAACCACCAATCCATCTCATTCAGTAGCTTCTCCAAGCTTGTTGAAAGATCTAATATCTGCAGCAGTTAAGAATGATTGCTATGTCCAGGCAACAGTGAAGAGGGACCTGCACCAACAACTTCCCCATATTTCAAGTGTACTTCACAATCAGATTACAGACTCTGGCAAGCTCATTAGTATCTCTCAACATCATGGTTTCACTTCTTTGGTTAGACTATCACAAAAGTAGTAGTTCCAAAGATCTTGGGAGATTTAATTGAATAAATTGCCGGTGAAACTTTTTTTTTATGCTGAATTTGACATAGCTTATTTGGAATGCCAAGAAACCTCTCCTAGAACCAATTGCCACTCTAGAAACTACAAAATACCACCCTGTTTATGAATTAAAAGAGTTTTGTGGTCGACTGAATATACAGCAGTACATCAAATCTGATGGGATTCAGATTTATCAATAACGCAGAAAGAGGAAGTTTGTCTTTTATTATAAACATGATGGTCAATTCACATGGATAAAAGAGCACTATGGAGATTCACACGACTTGTTTCACGAGCCTGTGAAGCAAGCGAGCTGCAATATTATATGAACAGAGATTTTGTGAGCCAAGACATGTCCTTTGACGGCGAGATTTCCACGGGATGGAATTTGGAAGCGGCAGACTTCTTGTAATCGACACAAAGACTCATTAAGGCTGTATAAGGCTTTGATTTTGTGTTGCAAAATATGGGTGCAACATTTCAACATGGAAACTACTGTATTATTTTTTTTGAATCTGCGGCGGAATTTCCAGAATTGTTGTACACTTGTATCATATATTGATGGCAACAGAGATTTTAACACCGTCGCGACTTACGGGGAGAATATTCCAACGTGGTTGTATATGAGCTATGCGTGAATACCAGAAACTACATCATTAACTGTGACTGTCGAGCGGTATTACACCTGAGGGCGTAATGAACAACAGAGGCAACATAATTAATGGTGACCAAAAGTAACACATGAATTAAACATCTGCGGGTTGTCACGTCGGGGTGCGTAAACCAAAACTTACGTTCTAGTACCAAAATCCTCCATCGCGGACAATAAGAGGAATGGGGCTGTGCGTACAAAAGAGCTTAAGCGTTCAAGAGACGAGCTTAAGGTATCAAAGCATAAATACAGCATTGTCAATGATGCCGAGTCAAGACATCAATTTTCTTCAAGCATAACAGAAATGCAGTTACAAATAATGGCGCTCCTTTTTTTCACTGTGAATAAATGCATCTTTATTGAAAAAATTAAAGATGAGAGGAGAATAGAATACCAAGTTCATTTTTTCGAAAAATGGTTAATATTCGACACGTGGAGTTTTCATTTGAAACTTATGACCAAAAGTAACACATGAATTAACTCTTGCTAACTTGAGGTCTCTAGTTTAAAGCTTGTTGAATGAAGATTCAACACTGCTCGCTGACCTCTTCCGCCCTTGAATCAATAGACAGCCTTCAATCACACAGCGTTGAAGGGTATACAGCATTCAACGTTTCAATGTCAGGCCAGCGTTCAAACGTTTCAATGTCAGGCCGACATTCAATGTCAGGCAGCGCTCAAACGTTTCAATGTCAAGCCAGCGTTCAATGTCATGCCAACGCTCAAACATTTCAATGTTAGGCCAGCACTCAACTATTTATAGTATGACGGCACAATCATTTCAAACCAGGTCAGTCTGACAGCACATCAGAAGAGTAGGGCACATGTTTTATAAATGGTATATGGCTAACAAACAAACATTCATGAAATGTAGAACTGACTTGCACAGAAAAGCCATAAAACAAATGGCTCAAATTAATTATGTAGGGCAGGAATACGCCTGCTCTAATACCATGTTAAACACACATGGGCAGCAAGAATAATATGAAAGATAAAACATGCAAGTACAATTTTATTGACAAATGATATACATTTATAGTACATTGTTGTGATCGTTGGGTTTCATATCCCAAGGTCTCTTGGACTACTTTGTCTATTCAGCTTCCACACTAATCGATTGAGGATTATGTGTCCAACACTCTATTTTTATTTTTTTATTTTTATGAGACAGTTGGGGCACCTCCAGGAGGTTTTCACCCTCATTGCTTGCCCTGGGTGCCTCGAAGGGGAGGTTTTCACCCAGGGATTTCTTATTTTCCTTTTTTCTTTTCTATTTTTTCTCTCTCTTTTTTTTTAAGGGTGTGGGTGGAGTGGAGGCAGCGACTTGCTCCACTACCAACACTGTTTTTCTCAGATTCTCAATGAATTCTTGCTTGGAAAGGGGCTTCCTGTAGATTTTCAACCTATGCCCATTGACAAGCATGGGGATGGCTTCTTAATCAATGGTCTGAATCAGAACTGAACCATTGTCATTGCACCTTTCTACTGTGTACAGTCCCAACCATCTTGTCCTCAGTTTGCCATTGAAATCTTTATACCTTGAATCATACAACAGTGCCCAATCTCCTTCCTGGAATTGTTTCTCTTTGAGGTGTTTGTCATGCCATATTTTCCTTTGAAGCTAGACTACCTCTAAGTGGAGAAGGGCCTGCAATCTCTGTTCATCCAATCCATTTAGCTGAAGTAACCTTTCCTTTTGTGCATGGCTGAGATCTAGGTCTAGCTGAGCTGGCATCCTTAGTGTGTTATATTCAAATTCTATTGACAACAAAGCATTCTTCCCATAAGCCAGCTCATAGGGTGTGAACCCTGTGGTGGTCTTCTAGGTGGTGTTATTGGCCCAGGTGGCCTCAGCCAATCGATCTGCCCAATATTTTATGTTGCTGCTCACTACCTTGGTCAAAATCCCTTCCAAAGCTCTATTAGTGACTTCCACCTGTCCATTTGCTTGCGGATGGTAAGGGGTGGAAGTTCTGTGCTTAATTTTATGATGTGTGAGTAGGTCCTCAACCAGATTGGAGGTAAACTGACTTCCTTGATCTGTGACTAATTCTCTTGGATATCCAAACTTGTAGAATATATTCTCTCTCAAGAACTCAACTACTTTCTCTTCTGTTGCTGCCTTGATTGCCTTTGTTTTTACCCATTTTGTTAGATAATCAATGCACACAATGATGTATGATTTTTCTTTGAAGGAGCATTGACAAGACCCACAAAGTCCATGTGCCACTTCTCAAATGGCTCAAAAGTCACTTGAGGTTGTAGGGGCATCTCATCCCTTGGAGTAGGTTTCCCCATCCTTTGACATCAGTCACATTGGCTGATATATCTCCTTACATCTTGATGAAGAGTGGGCCAATAGTAACCTTCTTGCAGGATTTTGAAGGCAGTCCTCTTTGCTGCAAAATGGCCCCCACAGGGCCCATCATGACAGGTTAGGAGAATGTCAAAAACTTCCTCCTTCCTAACACATCTCCTCAAAACTTGATTTGGGCCAAGTTTGAAGAGATTTCCCCCAATCCAAGTGAAAGGGGCACTTTTCCTCACAATCTTGCTATTCTCTTTTGAGGATAGGTGTGGCGGGAACTGTGCGGAAACCAAGTAATTTTCTATATCAGCAAACCATGGAGAGAGTACTGAGATAGAAAATAGGTGTTCATCTGGCATTTGATCATCCGCCATTCCTTCTTTGCCTACAGGCAGATCTATTCTAGACAAAAAATCAGCAACAACATTTTCCTTACCTGGCTTATCAACAATGGTGAAATCAAATTGCTCCAATAAAAGCAACCATATAATAATACGAGCATTTACATCTAGTTTGTTCATTAAATACCTAATTACAGCATGATCAGTGTGTACAAATGTTTGATAGCCAGTGATGTAGTGTCTGAACTTATTTAGGGAATGGATTATAGCTAGGAGCTCCTTTTCAGTTACAGTGTAGTTTAATTCTACCTTCAACAAGTTTTTACTTACAAAATATATGGCATAAGGCAGCTTCTCATAAATTTTCCCTAAGGCTACTCCTATCGCTTTGTTCGAGGCATTTGCATGAATGTGGAAAGGTAGGGCCCAGTTTTGACCTCTCAAAATCGGGGTAGTCACCAGTTTACTTTTCAAGGTATCCAGAGCCTCTTTATAGTTGTCAGTCCATATGAACTCAACATCTTTTCCCAAAAGACCAAACAATGGAGAGGCTAGCTTATTGAAATCCTTAATGAATTGTCTATAGTACCCTGCTAAACCTAGGAATCTTCAAACATCTCTTACCTTTTGAGGAGGTGGGACCCTTTGGATGATGGAAATTTTGTTGGGGTCCACCTGTAATCCTTGTTGAGAGATTGCATGACCTAGCACAGTCCCTTCAGTCATCAAGAATTCACATTTTTCAGGACTGAGGGATAGGCTCATTTCAATACACTTGTCCAAAACTTTTCCTAGGTTAGCCAAAGCTTCCTGGAAGTTAGAACCGTAAGGGGTAAAGTCATCCATATAGATTTCCACTGCATCATGAACCAGTTCAGCAAAGATACTCAGTACTGCTCTCTGGAAAGTGGCAGGAGCATTGCACAATCCAAAAGGAAGGACTTGGTATGCAAAGGTACCCCAAGGGCAAGTGAAAGTGGTCTTATCTTGGTCTTCCAAGCTGATTTAGATCTGGTTGTACCAGCTAAACCCATCTAGGAAGGAGAAGAACTTCTTCCCTGCTAGACCATCTAACACTTGATCTATGAAAGGCAAAGGAAAATGGTCCTTCTTGGTGGCCTTGTTTAGTTCCTGATAATCAACACAGATTCTCCACTTCCCATTTTTCTTCTGCACTAGCACCAAAGGAGAGACCCATTCACTGTCAGAGATAGGGTAGATGAATCCTACATCTAGTAACTTTTGCAGTTCTTCTTTGACAATGTCCTTAAGGGCTAGATTCATCCTCCTTTGAGGCTGCCTGACTATTTTGCAATCTTCCTTAATGTAAATGTGATGAGTACAAACTGAGGGGTGCACTCCCTTCATCTCCTTATAGCTTCAAGCAAAAGCATCCAAGTGGTTTCTTAAAAAGCTACATAGTTCTTTCTCCTGAGAAGTGGATAGGGATGAGTTGATCTTCAAGGTTCTTTCTGGGCTGAATTCCACATTCTTAACTTGGAGAGAGGTCAGGTCAGCCACATAGAGATCAACTAAATGATTTGCTCGGGTTTCTTCCACCAACTCTTCTAATGGCAACACATTAGGTGGCGGATTCTGAATCAAGTTTTCAATAAGATCATCCTCGGTTTGTGCCACCCCGCCCCCCCCAATGGTAGCTTCCACTACACACAGTGGTGTAGAATAAACTTCATCGTCATCTTCCTCCTCCAACTAGAGGGGTAAATCATGTTCTAATAAAGGTTGGGCAAGAGGATGTAGGGCTAGCTATTTGGACATATGCCCATTCTTGATTGTCATGTGCCCTACTTGACAACTGATGTAGGCATCTATAGTAGCCAACCAGGGTCTTCCCAAGATGAGAGGATACCCAGTAAGCTTTGCCTTTGGTTGGAGAACCAGAAAATAAGCCAGGTACTCCCAAGAATTGATGGAGACCATTACATCTTCCACAATCCCTTCATGGGTCACGATGGAGCGGTCTGCTAACTGTAGTATTGTTGTGGTCTTTCTCAGGAAGCCCTGAAGGTTGAGCTTGAGCATAGTATCCTTGGTCATCACATTAATGGCATCCCCAAGATCAATCAGGGTATGGGGGATTATGGTGCCATTAATGTCACATCAAGTACAGGACTTCCAGGGTCTAGATATTTCGGACAGATTACTTGCCCCAACATCAGGTAGGATAGTCGTCCTGTGACATTGATAGTTGGAGCATCTCTCTTGTGACTGCCTGGGTGCCTGAAGCACTTATCCTTAATCATTTTGTTGTATATAGGCACATCCTTTATGGCTTGGAGAAGTGGTATCATTACACATAATTGTTTCAATTCTCCCAGAAGTTCAGTTTCTTCTAGGGTAGGTTGTTTTGTTCCAATCAATCTCTTAGGAAAGGGTGGAGTGGCTTTTGGTTCACCTTCCTCTTTTTCTTCCTCATCCTCCTTAGGGGGAGGCTAGTTATTTGGGAGAACCTTTCCAAATTGTAGGTTAATCTTCTGAATCTCCATAGCATAGGTCGGGCATGAGTTTTCCCCACTATATACCTGCTGGGCCTGTCTATTATTCAGGTTCGGGTTCGGTTGAGCAGGTATTTGGGGTTGCCTTGGTGGAGCAGGAGGCAGTGGTTGTGGTTGAGCAGGTGGTGGAGGTGAAAGAGCGGGAAGACAATTGTACTGGGGCCTCCACCCCTGAGGAGGTGCATTCCACTGAGGCTGTGGCTGAGCATAAGAGTGAAACAAATAAGCAGTTGGTTGAGCATGGTATTGAGATGGATATGACCAGGGAGGGGGTGTGGACCAAGAATGATGAGCATGGGGACAACAAGAAGGCATGGAAGTGGCTTGATTAGGGTTGTAATATGTTTGGGATGTCCCTTGCATTCCCTACTGGTAAGGTCTAGGCCCATGTGGCCTCTTTTGGTTCATGAAATAAAGTGGTTTAGTGGCTCCTTCGGCCCCCTGATATGCAGCTTTAAGTCTGGGCAAGGAAGGGCACTAATTCTTGGAGTGGTCTTCTTCACAGACTGAACACACTTCTATAGAGTTCAATGGACATTTGTTTCTAGGATGCCTTCTAGTGCACCTAGGACAAAAGATGGCCAAAGCCTTCTCTGCTTCCTCTTGTTTTCTTTTGATATGCAAGGTATCCATTTACGTGGCAAGAGTCTGCCTGATCTCTCTCTTAAAATCTTCCAGCAAATTTTCAAATTTACCTCTAAGGGGTGAACTGGATGACAATGTAGTTGCCAAGGGTTGACTTCCCCTACCTCTCTTTATGGATGCCCTAGAATGGTTTCTAAACACAGTCTTTATGTCATCATAAGGTAGTTGGTAGATGTCCCCCCCCCCGTCCCCCCAACCAGCAAATGGAGGGTATCTAGAAGGTCTTCCAGGACCCCTCTGAGCAGGATCAACTTCAGAGATTCAGGGTCAAGTCTACACCTGGCCCTTTTATAACTGAGCTGAAACCTCTCTTCATAGTCTTCTAAGGATTCATCACTTCCCATGGTCATTCGAAAGATTTCTTCCTTGGTATCCTTTGACCTACAGTAGTCCTTGTATTTGTTGTTAAAGGTTTGCTGCATCTGAGACCAAGTTGTCATGTTATTTCCAGGTAATCCCATGAACCAGCACAATGCTAGATCCTTGAGGATAGAAGGAAATAGTTTCAACTTTTGCTCATCTTCTGCATAGTCATAGGTTCGACAGATAACAACAAATTCAAAGAAGAAGGTACCAAGATCTTCGATAGTCAACCCATGGAAGTGAGGTAAGGCTAAGGGATTTATGTTCTTCATTTTAGTGTCCCCATTGGTCTCTCAGATGGGAAAGGTACCCTCTACTCTTTCCCCATTCCCTCTAGCATTTCTATTTTCAGCAATGGTCTCAGGACGGATGGTTTCTTGCTCTTCTTCGGCTATAGGATCTTCACATATATTCCGTGGTTCACCTATTGGTTATTCTGGATCACTGCCACCGAAGAAGAGAGAAGGGTGACTTTGTGATGTGGTGGGGGTGTTGGGTAGGAATTTTCCTGAATTATCTCTGTTCCTACGAGGCATGAAAGGAAATCTCTTTTTGGGTGATTTTTGTTTTTTTTCTCTGCTTGTACATGCAAGACTGAAATGGATTGAACAACAAATTGCAACTAACTGAAATGAACTTTCTGAAAGGAAATTGCAGAATTGAAATGAAAGCAAGGAAATGACTAATCTACTTTGCTGGAATGGAAATTGCAGAATTGAAATGAAAGCAGGAAATGCCTAATCTACGTTTGCTGGAATGGAAATTGTAGAATTGAAATGAAAGCAGGAAATGCGTAATCTACTTTGCTGAAATGGAAATTGCAAAATTGGAATGAAAGCAGGAAATGCCTAATCTACTTTTGCAGAATTGAAATGAACGTAGGAAATGCCTAATCTACGTTTGTTGAAATGGAAATTGCAGAATTGAAATGAAACAACTACTCTACTTTTGCTGAAATAAACTACTTAGCAGAATGTTGCAGTAGAAAATAGAAGAAAAGCAGTAATCACAAAATACTCTGATGCTTCCTCGGCAATGGCACCAAAAAGATGGTGAGCACTAGTATTGTAGCAATAATGCTACAACTCCTGGGGCTCCCAACTTTACTTTTATCAACCCAGTAGTTTGTAATAAACTTGGAAGCGACGGTGTTGTATGCACAAGTACTAGCTCTTATTGCAGGCTGTCACTTGGTCAGTTGGCACAAGTTCACTAGGAGCTTAAGCCAACTTTGATGAGTTCTCAGAAGAAGCTTTGAGCTGTGATGAAAGAAATCTAACTCTACAAAGGCTATTCTATTTGCAGAAAGAGAAGGAAAACTGAAATGTAACACAAACCCTAGCAAACCCTAACCCTAATTTACCTATTAACCCTGCTTTTGCAAGAAAAGATATGAAAACTAATGAAATGAGTGCCATTGACTACTAGAAAGGTAAATTGCATTTATTCAAGCTACTTCTAAAAAAAATGAGAAGAAAACATCTTTTTGTGCTTTTGAGTGTTTTTATGTGAAATTATTATGCTCGTGATTTATCTCGTTATGATTGTGCAGAGGTTTGGTGGTGAAGGAAGGTGAATTTTGTTTTTGCAGAGGTGGAGGAAGGTATGGAGAGGTCCTAAGAATCCCCTAGTACCCTTCTGAAGACTTTCATAGCGATCGGACTTCGAAAAATCACTCACAGGAAATTTTACAGGAGGCTACAGAGGATCTAAAGGAGGATCTACAAGAGGAGGCGCCGAGCTATTTTTGGAGTTTTGAAGGTGGAAAAATGATGGAAAAGGGTAACTGAAGACTAGATGAAGGTGTTGAGGTGTCTGGAGCTTCTCAAGGAAGATCAAGAAAGAACATGATGGTTGGATTTGTTCAAATGGCAAGAGGAGAGTTTATGGAAAAAAACACAGAAATTAGGGCAGATTGGCGAAATGTTGCAAATGACTTGGGAAATCTATGAGAAGTGAGTTGGTGCTGGCTGTTTTATGGATGTATGGTGAGCTGAGGTGTCCTGCAAGAGATCTACACATCTACTTACAAAAACTGATCAAAGGAAGAACTAACTGTACTATGAAAACATAAATTTCTCTAGCTTGATCTAATTTCTGACCTACAAACAGAAAATGTTGAACAGTAACCTGTGAATAGAAAAGCATGCAAATAAATCTATGGTAAAAGAACAGGAAATGATCTAGGCAACTGAATCTGAACCAATATATCAATCTTTTCCAAATCAAGTCATGACACTAGCAGTTGCATGGAAGAGCAAAACTATGTTTTTGGTGGCAGCAATAGTGCCTTGACCTCAAATCATAGTCCTAGGAAGGGAGAAAGGAGATCAGGGCCTACTGTTGGCCTTTTTGAATCTTATTCTATCACTACAGTAACCTACTTGAACAACTGATACAAAAAAAACCATGCAAACCATCAAAAGCAACCTAATCTAATGAAGTAAAATGAATCTATGTAACAGAAATGAACTCATGAACTGAAGCAAAAACATATAAGTACATAGTAAGAGGTGTTGGGAAGCTTGTGTTGGGCCCTAACCCAATAGCATCAGCCCTCTGAAAGAGATCAGTGATGGCTTAAAAACTGTTTCATCTTCATTACCAAAAATAATTGTCACATTACATGAACTGTTCTCAAAGAGGAACTCAAAAATAAGCTGAACAATGTGCTGCACAAAAGTGTGAAAATTCTACTAATGACTGGCTAAAATACTGAGGCTCTAAGCCCCCTTATTTATACAAATGGAGTCCTCCAACAGTCCTCCTAAAATCAAGGAACTTGGCTCCCTAGAACTGGACATAAAGAGCAGTCCTTCTTTACTTGCTCGGCTGCCCCTTGGAATGTGGACCTTTGTGCTCCGAGTTGCTAATGGAGGATTCAAGGAAAGGGGTCATAAATGAAGGAGACACCACCCTAAAAATCCTCTTCCCTGTTTTCCTCGAGTTTTGGCTGCCATTTGCTTATAAATTCCTTGACTTTGTCCAAAATTGGCCAAAAAATCTGCATAAAGCACACATTAGACTACATGGCAAAATAACTAACCCAATTCACTCTATTAGCATAAATATATTCAAAAACATGCAATAAACTAATGAGAATGGAGGATTAAGTTGAAATAAGAGTGAAAATAAGCCCATATAATTACCCATTTCTAGGGCTCATCAAGGGTGAACCATGTATGTTTGTGGGGTAAGTAGGGAAGCCGAAGTAACCCACATAGTGATTCAATACTCCCAAAAAGACCAAGGCCCTGTGATAGCAATGAAATGAAATAGAGAAGTTGGAGTTCTACCAGTGTGTTGCCAAGTGTTGTAGCGACTACAACCACCCTCCAAAATTTTGTCCTACACTCAATTTCAGAGCATCCCTTGAGAGTTTCCCTTGATGACTGCACACCCTCAGGTTCACTCCTTGAGCCTGTGGGAGTCTTTGCATGCTCCTTGTTTGTTTATTCCTCCCAAGCTTTTGCATATTGATTTCAATGTCATGCTTGTGACCATGTTTTGGTCATTCTCAAGGTCTTCGCTTTGTGTGTACATATTATGTTCACTATAAAAACCTCTGTCACACTCACACACGAAGTCACATTCACTGTCACGCAAGCATCATCATGGTCGATCAATGATCAATCACGAGTTTCGCACTTGTCACTTGCACCATCGATTAGTCATGTCGAACATGTGTGTCTAGTTGGTTTGAGTCCTCGTGTCGTCAAGGCATGTTGGTGTGTGCTTGTAAGATCACATTTGCATATTTCACTCATTCACACACTCAGTCAATTCCCTCAGCTTTGATGACCAAACTTCCCTCTGACAGCCTAACCATCACCTCACCATCGACTTGATCAACTGTGACCTAGAACAACGCAAAAGCACCAAGCAATTCTTTCCAAGTTGCACTGATGGCAAGCGATTCAACCAAATTTCATGCTGGCCACCTGGAGTGTCGGACCTGACAGTCACCCCAGGACTGACTCCCCTCAAAAATTGCACAGAGGCTGATGACCTTGCCTTCTCTACTGACTGAGGAAATTGCACAGATAGGTCATATAGACATCAAGTGCCCATCCCTGTCTCCCTCAAAAAATTGCACAGTTTTCCCAGTCAGTCTTCCTGACAGTTGACCGACTGCTCATCTAGGAAGTTTCGTAGTTTTCATGAGCAGGCCTTCTATTTCCCAGCAGTCCTTTCATCTCAGAAATTGCATAGAGATGATTAGCAGGCTAGCCTCCCAGCCTTAGTGCAGTTTCCTTCGCTAGCATCTCCTAGCAGCAGACTGCCAGTTCCCTCCAGGGATTGTGCAGTTCTTGCTACCAAGCTCTGAACAGCTGACTACCTATTCCCCTTAGGAATTGTGTAGTTTCTACTACTAGTGACCCAATGACCAACTGCGAGTTCCCTCTTGGAATTACGTAGTTTTGGCTGAGAGGCTCCTGGCCAGCTCCTCCAAAAAACTGCGTAATTTTTGCCTACTGATCCTCCATGCAACTCGACCTGTTCCCCCAAAAAAATGTGCAAATTTTGCCTTCCAGCTCCTGTTGCCCGCTCATTCCAGAAAATTCATAGATAATGTATGCCTTTCCTTCCTGCATCCTAAACTGTCCCTCCCAAAATTTGTGCAGTTTTGCCTTCTAGTTGAGCCAAACCTTGCAAACAGTCACTGTCGACTTGGATTGCCCATCTTCGTCACCTAGTGACTCTTGCAAATTTCATCAACAGTGCCAGGAGCCATCATCCCACCTTGCAACCTTAGTACCTCTCCCAGTCACCTGCATCCTAAATGATCATGTGTCATGGTAGACTAGGAGGTTTTTGGATTTGATGTCGTCTTGTCATGAGTGAATGTAGGAACAGGTACACTAGCAAGCATGGCACGATGAGGAATGGGATGAACGAAGGGAGAACATGTAGAAGGATAGATTTACCAATGGATGAATGAATGATGCATGTGAAGAGATGTGATCATGAATAGAGGATCATGCAGACATGTGTTCATGGATGGATGGACAAACAAACATGCAAGACATGCTCACGGATGGACGAATGGACAAACATACACCTTTTGTGAATAGATGAGCCTGTCAAGCCTTCCAACATACAAGTAAGGAGCAATGTGCCAAAGAAAAATCAAGCGAACCAATGACCATTGAAGACTCTATGCACTTTGCCATGCGGAGGTGAAGATGTGATACACCATGAAGACATCCATCACCCAACAACACTATAGCTCGACATGCACTACAACATCAGCACGAATGTACCAGTAATTTCATGTTGATTCATGTCATGATTCATGTCGCCCACATCTCTACTATGGGCTATGTTGTCAATCAATGTAATGTAACATGGAAGTCCAGGAGACCCACTTGTTGGACAAAGAGACATGCAAAGTTGAAAAGTCATGGAAGTCAAGTAGTCATGAGGGTAGTCGAACAACCATAAGGGTTAGTTTCACCCTTGGCTATAAATACCCCCTCATTTGTAAATGCAAGGGAATTTTCACCTCACCTCCTCCCACATAGCCAAGGCAGTCTGTAATATTTTCTTTGAGGAGTAAGTAGTGGCTCCAATGCCACACACTCAAGGTTGGTGATGTATGGTGTAACGATGTGTCTTGGAACTTTCGCTTAATTCAGAGGCCTGCTAGTAGGCCAACACATTTTCTCACATGTATTGTAACTTTCATAAGACTAATCTTGGACACTTGTAATGCATGTTTCTTTAACATGTGTTGAACACTTGAACTTATTTCACTTGTTGTAATACATAATATGTTAATGAAAATGTTTTGTATATGTTGTTAACGTTGTCTTGCCCATGGCAGCTACCCTCCCAGACAGAAGAAAAACATTTCACATAAAACTTGTGGTAACAACCAGTACACTCATGCGGACTCATCCACTGAGTGTTGTACGTGTTATCTTAACTTGTGTGTTGTGAATACCTTATCCATGTGAACTGCTCCTCCAGAAGCTATGCACATCCTGTTGTGTTGTGTGTTCCTAGCCAAGTTGGGACTCGATCCCAACCAACTTGGGACTCACTTCCACCCTCTCCCTCTATAGTGAACGAACCATTGACACAAGTACACTAGCATTCACCAGGCACATGAACATCACTTCTCGAAGACAAAGAAAACCACTCTCCTGTGCTGACAAACAAGAGTTGAGGCAAATCCTTAAGACAATGGGAACCGGGCCATCATACCAGATGGGAATCCAATACCAAACAATGTGAGGTCTAGTTGGGACTTCATACCGAGGTGATCCCCTAAATGTTGGCAGGTTTAGCACCGTCAATGGGTCTAGACTAAACCCCTACTAGCTAGGACAAACATTTCATCAACCATGTCACAAGTATATTATCTATAGTTTTAAGCAATATATTTGAGCATAGGGGTATCATACTTATCTGAGAATCACTAAGAAGCATTGTTTCCTTATATCATTAGCTTCACTATCATCTATTAGGTATGTTGTCGCACAGATTGTCACAACAACCCTTAGACTGGGGGCTGTCACCCTAATCCCCGATCTCTCCGTTTAATCCATCTCCCGAGGCTAAGGTGGGTAGACCCTATGGGATGAAGGAAGACCAACTGTGGACCAGTTGGCTTGGGAGACACAGCAAGGTGATTTAGCACCTGATTGATTTTTGGAAATTAAAGTACCAGTGCCTTATGGAGCTAATGATTAAATGATTGTTTATCAAAAGCTGCAGAAATATGAACTTTATAATTCCATGATTACTAATCATTTATAAGAAAAATGAAAGATATTCAACAAATGCACAATGCCTTAAACAATAATCCAACGATTAAATTTATAAAGATTGAATACATTAAACCACGAAATTTAAATGCTAACCAGCTATCACTTTTATATAGCTAATATTCAAATGAGCATTTGAGCACATTAACCACATAAAAAATGATAAATATTAATCCCACATCAAAAGTCTATTAGCCTTAGTGAAATATACCAAAATTTGGAAACATGAAAAAATATGCTAAGACTAAATGCGACACAAAAATAATTCAAAATCTATATATAATAATAATAATAATAATAATAATAATAATAATAATAATAATAATACTTTTTTAATAAAACTAAAAATTCCTAATTTAAAACTAAAACCTAAGTCAAAAATTAAACTAATAAATCAAAAGCTCATGACAGTATTAAAAAAAAAAAAAACTAAAGATTAAAACTTTTTATGCTTTTTTAGGATTTTTAATTTTTAACTTTTATATTTTCTATATTTTAAAATTAAAAAACAAAATAAAGCCTAAATCTATTCTAAACTAAAGTTCTAAAAAAAATAAAAAGGAACCTTTTATGAATTTTTTTTTTTTTTTTTATTTATTATTTTTTTTTTTTATTTATTTTTATTGATTTTTTAATTGTTGTTTAAAATCAAACTTTAAAAAATTCAAATGTAAAACTAAATCTAAATAAATCCTAAAAATAAACTAACCCTTTTTAACTTTTTTGTTTTTTATGATTTTTTTTTTATTTTACATATAAAGTCCTAAGTTAAATATACATATAACTTAAATAAACAAAATGAAAATTAATATCTAAATTAAAGAAATCTAAAACTAAACAAAACTTAAAACCTAAAAAAGAGCTACGCTAAAAGGAACTACCACCTAATAGCATCGAATATACAAAGAAATCGAATTTTTTTTTTTTATTATATATTATTTTTTATGTTTCTGAGTTTGGAATTAAAATGAAGCTAAACTAAAATGAAATAAATTTGAAATCAAAACGTAACCAAAGAAAAAAAAAAATTCTAATCCTAAACTGAAATCAAATATATGCCAACTTAAAATGTAAATACATAAACGCATGTAAAAAAAGAAGGAAACCTAACCAAAAAATTGAAAGGCATTTTTATTTGCAGGTTTGACATGCAGGACGGACGAGGGAGAGCGAGGGAGCTGGAGTGGATTTGAGTGCAGTTCTGGCAACGTGGGATGGTGAAAAGCATTGGACGGCGGCAACGTTTCTTGATAGCGCAGGGCACAGTGAGCAGCAGGGAGCTGTGGATGAGGCAGTGGGCACGTTTTTTGCAGGTGATGGTACGCAGGATGAATGAGGGAGAGCAGCGTGAAGGCATCGATGTTCACTAGTAAATGCAACAGACAGGTAGCATGCAGGTGCAGAGAAACCTGGACGCTAACGTAGGGATGACTGCGTGGATGGCGCAGCTGCATGAAGAAAAAATGGATACTGCGTGAAGGGTGAACGAGTTTCTGCTGCATGGGAGGTGCGTGAATGGCAGCATTGAAGAAAATGTGGGCTTGAAAGTTGCATGCTGATGTATGGAAACGGATGAGGGAGAAACTGAGCAGTGTGGGTAGTGACAAGTGAGAATTGCAGGTATGGCAGCGTGATGGCTTGTGTGATAGAGCAACAGAAATGGGACAGCTACGTGACAAATTGTTGAAGGTTAAGCAGTGGCAGCATAGATGGAAGAAGGAATCACACAGATAAGTAGAGAAAATGAGGCATGGAGAGAATGGTGAACAACAATCGCACAACCTCCCTAAAAAAAATTCGGAAATTTTCCTGTACCACAATGAAACCCTGAGCAACAGAACTATACACCTACAGAAAACTGGTTCTGAGGCCAGATCTTACCCTCCAGGGCCTAGATCTAGCTTCAGAAAAAATGTTTTCTTCCGACTTGCAACCTGCAATAACAAAAACCGAACACCCAAAAATAAAATGTGCAAGAAATAAAACTAAAAACCCTAAAACCAGCTAAAAAAATTTACAATATTTACAAATTTTCGACTCTTAAGCAGCCAGATTTGTCAACAATCCACAGTAATATTTTTAGAATTTTAAACTTAATGTGAGATACTTCAGAAAAACCTTCATGCATTCATAAATTTTTTTCAAATGATAAGCTCGAGATCAAAACTGGTTGGGCTCTTTCAGAAAACACAATCCGGGAGTTGGCTGGTTCAGCCGAGAACTTCCTTGAACACTCGGTAATCTAAAAAAAACGATTTCCTGAATAGCTCAAAATCAACCATTAACATAGAGGGATAAAACAATAGTGAAATCGAGATCAATTGAGATATCTGCCATTATATTTTAGAATCTAAACTGTCATTCAAACGCCAAAGATCAGACAAGATACCTGTGCCTAGATCGATCTTCATCAAGCTATTATCAATGGTTGAAAAATAAAATTATGCAAAAAAATAAAACATCTTACAACATTTCCAGAAGAGTAACACCAGTAAGTTTTTCAACCCCAAAGTCTTTCTTTATTACACAAAAAACGACTACAAGAGAGATTTCTTTAGCACAAGACTCACAGATCCAATCTGATCTCAAATGACCCCTGACACCCTATTTAGAGGAAAAATTCCCAACGGCTACTTCGAGTGATCCATGTCAAAATGATCTTGACCGTCAATGAGGATCAAGATTTCTTTTAATCTCATCTGTCGAATTTTTAAATGCTTTTTAATGTCTTAAAAAATTAAAAATTTTCATTTATTTACTCAAAAATTTGACTTTTATTATTTTATTATTTATTTATTATTATTTTATTTATTTATTTATTACTTTTAATTATTTTTTAAATTTTTAAATTTTATTATTATTTTATTATTATTGTCATTTTTATTTATTTTTAAATATTTTAAATTTCTTTAATTTTTATTTTTTGGATCCTCGAACTTAGCCATTGGAAAAATTACCTAGGACCTAGGACTTAGGACTCATTAAAACATTTTCTAACCCTCAAGACACTTTACAACATGACTTTTACAATTTTACATCTCAAGGGGGAAAACCCATTTGATATAGACCCTCACAGACCACCCAATTCTGCGACACAAATATAATCTAGTAGATCAACACACTAGGATTCCCCTAAGATTCTAATGACAAAATCCATTTCAGCTTTGGGGTTAGGCTGAAGGAAGACTCGCTGATCATGGATTGGTGAGACAAAAAACCTTCCAGAACATAGATTATCACTAGAAAATTAGGTCCACCTAGGCAACTTAGATACATGACTCAGATCTGCTAAAATTATTTACAATTTACACATGTAGACTAGGTTTACAACATAAGATGATCAGGTCGACAATGACTGCTGAATGGCACAAACATATAGATCAAATGCTATCCCTTTTGTGAAGAAAAGGGGGTGTACCATATATCCCCCCATTGACTGCCAATTATTCCAAGGATTAATCAAGGGAAACCACCTCTAGAGTATATCCCACCATTAACCAGCCGAGGATTCCTAGGCCCACCAAGGCACACAATACCTCTCTTTACCATAATCCATAGTCCATTTCAGGGGTCACTAGGCTAGTGGCTTTACCATAATCCATAGTCTTCTTCAAGGATCACTAGGCCATGTGTTCTTTCTTTCACAGATCCACCTCACTTAGCTTCGAATCCATCTAGATATCCATCTCAACCAAAACATGAGAACCCCATCAGACCATGGCTATACAGAAATGGCAAGGCTAAGCTGAAAACATTGTAACACCTGGCAAAACCCATGCCATGCCAAATCTATTAGGAAAATCACACATGAAAATTGATACATGCAAAGAATCATGTTTTAGTTTCTTGATCCTTCTCTTCCTTACTTTCTCCTTCCTTCCTCTTTCCTTATTTTCCTTTCTTGATCTAATGCGAAAGTTCTCCAAGAAAAAATTAAGTGAGACTTAGAGAGAGAGAGAGAGAATAATGAGAGAGCTCCAAAACTAAACTAGCAAAAGGTTACACTAACCAAGCCCTTCCCACTGATCCTCATAAGACTTTTTATCAATTAGGCCTCTATTTTCTTCATTTTCCATTATTTTCCTTCATTTTCCTCCTCATATGCAACCTGTGACCTTTCATCTTCCTTTTCTCCTAATTTCCATTAATTTAATAAATAAATGTGCCAAAATGCCATTTTTCCTTTCCAAAGCCTTTTCCATTGCCTTTTCCAATTTCCTTTAGCCATAATAAGTGAAATGAACACCCACTACGATGTTTTTCCCACCATTTAGCCTGGAATATGTGTCCCATGACTGTGGTCTTATATATTTTTACATGGATTTTTAACCAGGGTTGTTATAAAACCCTACCCCTTGGGGGAACATTATCCTCAGTGTTCAATGACACCTATAACCAATAAAACCATTGAAAACAAAACATACTTCCCATGGAGCTTTATAGCATATCTTGTCATAGTATTTATAATGACCACCACTAAGACATGACAATCTTACCATTTACTGGAGCTTTCTAATGTAGCTCATTACGATATTTACAAGAAAACCACATATACTTAAGCACATTTTCTTCAAAAAACAAATAAGCATACTTTCTGTGGAGATTTATAAACTAAATAGATAGAATATTTACAATAATATAGACATATGCACATTTGCTAAACCAGCAAATAAAAGGATATGATGTTTGCATCTGCAACAAGGGAATCCAAAGGATCACACCTCCACCCGCAAAGTAATACTGGGATTCACCTCCTTCCCAGGAAGTCTAGAATCCACTATAAGGTTATATCTGTATCCAATGTCCAGTGCTACAATCCTACGCCACTTTTCCTCTCAGTGAATAATTACCCACTCATTATTCAAGGGCGCACTCCCAAGCTATATCTGATTAAATCTACAAATGTTAATGACAAAAAAAAATCCATCCCTGGCCTTCCCTTCTCTACTACACAGTCCCTCAGGAAATCTGATCACCCCCTTCTGTGCAGTCACACACTTTCCAAGTTCGACTAACACCCCCTTCCCAGGAAGTCCATCCCTCGACAAGGTTTCCTCGCATCAAAGGTCCATAAATCAAGGAAAAGACCTGCCTCAAACCATCATACCAGTCATAGTATGCTTATGGAAATCAATGGACAATATTAGGTACCAGTTTCCCACAACTACCCTCTTCTTGAAGTGCTTTACCAACATACTTCTACCTGTTCCAATTTCTTTCGCTGTTGCTACTAATTCTTGCAGTCATTTTCAACCACCCAATGTGGGAATTTCCCATGCTTTCCTATACCAAGCACATAACTGCCATTAGATTTAAAATAAATTGAAATAAATTCACAACATACCTCATTGGTGGCTGATCAATAAGGCATACTTTAAATTAGGTTCACTTCCTGTCACAACAAGTCAAACTAGCATCTTTGACCAAATCATCATGTATAAACATATCACATTAGGTTAGCTCAAAACACAACCATCATAGATAAAAATCATAAATCACATGTAACCATCATAAAATAGAATCATAGATCACATGCATAATAAAACTAAATGAGATATTGATACTTATCCTTTGGTCAAAACTTAGCTTCTATCTTTTTCTATATTCCGTACGTAGACCAGATCGGCTGCCACACTCAAAAAACACCCAGTGCCTTCTCCTCAACCATGTCCAAATACACATAGTGTGCATCACATAGATACAACCATAAACAACATAAAACACCATATAATACATGCATCTATACCTGACATAAAATACATACACCTACACCCAATGTACAACACAACATAATACATACACCTACATCTGGTGTACACCACCACACAATACATACAGCTACACCCGATGTAGAACAAAATACATATACATACATAGAGTACAACAAAATGAATACACATGTCATGATACTATGACTACCCAATGCACATACATAGTACCTCACGCCTGCAACACAATGTGTATGACATGGACACAATACCATATGTACACAAGTCCCATATGTACAAAATCACATGTACATGACAACACCTTCACAACATGTACACAAAACCATATGTACACCTCACCACCTGTACAATTTGTAGACAATACCACATGTACACAATGCCACATGCACGACATGTACATGACACCGCATGTATACAATGCCACATACTTGAAATTCACACAACACCACTTGCACATGGAACAACATGTACAACATGTACACAACACCACATGCACACAACACCACATCTACAGTCATGCACACAACACCATATGTACATAGCACTACATATAAAACATGTACATAGCATCATATTTACACAACACTGCATATCCACATGCACGACATGTACATGAAACCACATGTATACAATGCCACATACAGGGCATGCACACAACACCACCTGCACATGGCACCACATGTACAATATGTACACAACACCACTTGCACACAACACCACATGTATAGTCATGCACACAACACCATATGTACATAGAACTACATATAAAACATGTACATAGAATCATATGTACACAACACCGAATATCCAACATGCGCACAACACAATATGCACGCAACACCACATATCCAACATGCACATAGTATGATATTTACATAACACCATATATCGAACATGTACATAACACCAACTATGACCAACACTGCATATGTAATATACACACAACACCATATATACAACATGCATACAACATCATATGTACACAATACTAACATTACACATCACCATACATTCAATCATTGAATATACAACATGAAAAACATATACACAACAATAACACTACACATCTAAAACCATACTACCTCTACCAATAAACCTTGCTTCTAGGGTCTCTCCGCCATCCATGCTTATCCAAGCATGTTGTGGATCAAGCTATCTTCATTCCGCTAATGTATCTCTCAATATTGGACTTTCCATAACATAAACATAATACAATCACATAATATCAACTCATAACCACATCATAATGACATCGTAGATTTGTCAGAATTACTCTTCCCACTTGATTCCTCATAAACTAGGAACCTCTTCATGTCATTCACCTATGTAAGAAATCATTCCTATAGAAGAATGATTCGTAACAACCCTGCCCGACATCAACATACATACATACATATATATACATATAAACATACAAGCATTAGCATAAAAAAAATCATGATCCATGATGACCCTATCAGACATGACATACATACATGCATACATATATAGACATCAACATAATCATGATCACAACATAATTACCATATAGCATAAGCTCAAGGTTAAGAGAACTCCCTTTATCTATTTGCAACATGCACAACATTGAGAACAATGATTCCCAACATAGCTAAGGCATCTAACAACTCAAGTCCATTTACTTTACCTTTCCTATTACCTTTTTCATTATTATTCTCCCATCATTCATTTATCCCTACAGACTCGACCAACTCAACTAGGTGTCATGTTGTTGCCTTCAACTTCCCTTATACATGCATCGACTTCATCTGAGTCTAACATTACCTCCTGGATTTCATTCAGCTCTCCTTGAGATTGACTAACTTTCCTCTTTTCCAACCAATTCCCTATACCCTAAAACATAAAAGGAAAGAACAAGAAACAATCAAGAAAAAACAAGAACCAACAATTATATGACACCACAATCAAAGTGGCATAGATATGCACCATACATAAACAAGTCACGATAAAATGCAACAAATCACAAAATACCAAAAGCAGAAGACTAACAATAGACACCATGACTCAATCCTATGGTTACCAAGGAAAGCTCAACCCAAGCCCTCTTCAAGATTTCATGGCAACCAATCTTACCATTCAACTCCCTGTATCACACTACCATAAACACATAATTTTCAGTACATAACTAAACATAACAACATATTAGTTACCTTGCCTTGTCATACTAATGCCAAGAATGTTACCCTAAACTACTCACACATGTCAACCACATGCTCCTAATATCAAGAGAATCATATCTCTCAATTTGAAATCAACCTTTACCAAGACTAACAATCTTGTCATAATCCATAGTCAACTCGTAGTCATTAGACATAATACTACAAATGTCACGTATTACACTCAAGTACATGTCAACTATCTCAACACATATGTGTTAGTATGACTATATTAAAACAATATCATTTCTTCATGCAATCTTACAAACACATACTCATATCATGCAATTAATCAAACATTCAAACAAACTATAAATGTACCATGTTAGATAAATCAACTATATAACAAAATAGACACTGAACACTCAAACACCAAATAAACAACATAATCAAACAATCAAGCACCAAATATATGACATAAGCAAACTCATACCTTAATGTGTCTCAGGGGAGGCTATCTTGTCTGCACAATCAAGCTATATTAGCAAGATATAGCTTCACAACATATCAACTCAACTATAAACAAGGTCATGATGTCCATAACAGGAACTAGCTAACATGTTCACATCATAAACTCATAAATAATTTTCATTCATACATAATAATCACATCTGCACAATCAGTCTATATTAGTGTCACATAATAACACAACATATTAACTCATACCTGAATGTCATAACCCTAACCATTTGCATAGACCAATCAAATTTAGCATGATACATATAACATCAAGATATTAATGCTATAACCCTAATAATCAATTTAATTGACATATAAAAACAATAATTTAACATATAGCATGCTCATTAACAACATATAACATAATCATCGAGCTAACTACAATTTAACATATAACGTATTCATCAATGACATATAACATAATAATCAAGTTAACTAACATAAAACAAAAACAACAATGCATAAAACCACAGGTTACTATCATTCATGACTATCTATGATCTAGGTGGATATTGGTGGTCACCCACCTTTTCCACTTGGACCCCCACCATTGTTCTGTCAGTTTTTTTTAGTTTCCTTAATTGTAGAAAAGTTTACCTTTTTTGGCAGTTTTTCGAGTACTGAACTTCTGGATCGGTTTTCATGCCCTAAACGACATTTCTTTGGAAATATTATTCTAGGCTATTTCACTGAAATCACATTTTCAGTTGTAGTCCTGAGGGAGATATTTTCAACGAGGTATCATGTACGTCAAACAGAGATAATGTGACCAAATTATGACCCCAGGAAGTTGGCTACCCAACTAACCCCAATGGGGCCCATAAACTCTTGGTGTTACATCTCCTCGGGTTATGGTTTTGGTTGTTTATGGTTTAATCTTATTTTTCAATAATAAAAAGGCACTTGAGCCTCATTGTAACTCAGTTGAGAGGCATGTAGCTGCCACATCTCTTCTCAGAGATAAGATACCATCGCCCGAGCTAGTCTCATTTCCATTCTATTTGTAAGTGTATTTCATTATTTGATATTAATGAAAGGAAGTGTTATTTATGGTTATATATGTAATTTTTTTTGTTCCTGTGTAAATTCGAACCAATGGTATTAGAGCGGTCTAATATTTCTCTGTTTTTCTTCGCATGTCCCCAATGAGGTAGGGATATAAGGAGTTAGGGCTCGAACTGGTTGAACCTTTGCAAGACCAGCCTCATAAATCCCGACGACCTCCCATGGGGAAAGAAAAGAAAGATGAGGGAGCAGGAGATCGTATCAAAATATTGCTCAAGGAGGCCCTCGAGAAACAAAGGAATGCAATGATGGATAACGTTTCCCAGATCCTTCAACGGTTACCCACCGGTAGTGCATCCACATCCAAAAACCACTCTGGAGGCTCCACACCTTTTAAGGTGCAACTAAAATTTGACATTCCCATATTTGAGGGCCAAATAGATGCATAGGTCATAGATAAATGGTTGAATCTTCTCAAAGCCACCCCCCAGGTCAAGGATTGGTGGAAAACCTATTGTGAGCAGAAGGATGAAATTACGACCTCACTATTTTCAGCGTCTCCCACTTGGAATTCATTTTGGGATGCCATCGAGGAGTAGTACTACTCCATCGGGAGCTATGAGGACAAATACATAAAGTGAACCATGTTGTGGCAAGGAAGGGACCAAGATGTGTTGAATTTTACCAATGTTTTTCATACCCTTTGCATGAAGTTAGGTATTAAGGATTTTGAGAAACGTTTGGTACTCAAGTACCATGGCTACCTATGTAGATACATCTAGGATGAGATGAAGTTCCTGGACATCTCCTCACTCGCCATGACATACTGATACGCCGTCAAGATCGAGTAGAAGTTTAAAGAAAAGAAGCGAGACTTTGAATCTGTGAATTCAAACCAAGGGAAAGGTGCCCCCAAACCACATAATAAAGGACAAAGCCAAGGAAAGATGTCCCAGGACAACCCGCCAAGGCCACAAGCAAAGGACAACACTGTGAAGCTAAAGAAGGACACGAGAAAGTGGTGTGAGTTCCATAAGAGCTCCACCGACAACATAAGTGAGTGTCGAGCCAAGAAGTCATTGGTGGCCCAGCTGAAGGCTTCAAAATAAGATGAATGTTCCAACTCTGAGTTAAAACCTAACAAGGGGAATGACAAAGGGAAGGAGATTATTGATTCGGAGCCCAACGCCACCATCGCCACCACAAATATCCATAAGGAGGAACTCAAAGGTCCATGGAAGGAGGAGCATCTCTTCCACTCCCCGATGTCGGTAAAGGGTTCCCCACTATAGTTCATTATCGATAGCAGGAGCCAAAAGAACCTCATTGCAGCAGAGGTCATGAAGTGGTTGGGCTTACCAACCACAACACACCCACAACCGTACACCATTGGGTGGCTTCACGAATGACGGGATCTGCGCATGAGCCAACAATACCACCTTCCATACAACATCAAGCCCTTCATGGATGAGGTATTATGTGACGTTGCTCCTCTTGATGTTTGGGATGTATTATTAGGCCAACCATACTTGTGGAAAAGACATGTTGTGCATGATTCAAGACCTCACGTTGTTATTGTTACATTAGGAAATAAGTTGTACAGGATACCGTAGGTAGCATCTCCTATCACCATCTCTCTAGTTACTGGAAAACAATGCAGTAAGCTCATTTCAAAAACCAGGAAATTTGTTTTCCTGATGATACACCCTCAAGGAAAGAAGAATGCGGTGGCCATGACCTCTAGATAGAGCCCCTCCACACGACAACAACAGATGGACAAGGTCATGGAGGAGTACGAGGATATATTAACCTCCTCCATAGGGGTGTATCTGCACTATCAGGTCAAGCACTCCATCGATCTGACCCTAGGTGCATTGTCACCCAATGGACCAATCTATCAGTGCTCCATTCTACAGAACGATTAAATCAAGAGGCAAATTCAAGAGCTACTATAGAAAGGTCACATTTGGCCGAGTTCATCATCCTATGGGAGCCCAATCGTGTTGGTATAGAAGAAGGATGGGACTTGGAGACTTTGTATTGACTATCAGGCACTGAACAAGATCACTGTCTGGAATAGGTACCTGATCCTATAGATTGATGACCTTCTGGACCAAATCAAGGGGGGAAATATTTCAGCGAGATTGACTTGAAGTCCAGATATCACCAAGTACCAATCGAACCCTCCAATGTGTGGAAGACTGCCTTCAAAGCCTAGGAGGGACTTTTCAAATGGTTGGTTATGCCTTTCGGGTTGAGGAATGCTCCTAAAACCTTCATGAAGATGATGGATGACATCTTGCGGCCATTCACCAACTCATTTGTAGTAGTATACTTGCATTACATCCTGATCTTCATCCAGAGTTGGGAAGAGGATCTCCACCACATCCGATAGGTTCTCCAAACACTGTGGCAACACAAGTTGTGTGCCAATTTGGTGAAATGCACTTTTGGCATGACTCGAGTTAAGTAGCTAGGATACATTATTTATGAACGAGGTTCATATGGATCCAACCAAGATCAAAGTCATTCAGGATTGGCTAGTGCCAACCACTCTGAGAGAGCTCCGAAACATTCTGGGCCTTGCCAATTTGTACCACACGTTTGTGTTGTGGTTCTCTCATATCACTTAGCCATTGAGTCAAGTCACCAAAGGAGGAGCGAAAGAAAAATTATTTTGGTCTAAATCTCAATAGAAGGCATTCGTAGAGTTGAAACATCACCTCTACTCTGCATCAATGCTCACATTACCAGACCTGCAACAACCATTTGAGATCAAGATAGATGTCTCTGACTATGTTATTGGGGCAGTCCTTACTCAATAGGGGCATCCATTAGAATATCATAGTGAGAAAATTTCAGACATAGTCCAGAAGTATCCCACTTATGACAAAAAGATGTATTCCATTATGCAGGCCTGCCGACAATGGAAGGATTACATTTTGGGGAAGGAAACGGTCATCCACACAGACCACTGATCCATGCAGTTCATACAGATGCAAGGGAAGTTGCATCATGATCGCCATCAGAAGTGGTCCACATACCTATAACATTTCCATTTGAATATCAATTACAAGAAGGGCAACACAAATAATGTTGCAGACTGCCTCAGCCGATCATGACGTTAACCATCGTGCTCAACTCTTGTGGGCACGAGTCTTTTTATTGGCCACTTCTCTACAAACGCAACCTAGAATTCAGCCACACATACCACACGCTCTTGGAGGGTCAACAAGTTCCAGTTATTCACCTCCAATATACTCTATTATGTCACCTCGGACACCTTTGTGTTCCTTCAAGTGACCGTGTGAAGTTTATTTGGGAAGTGCACTACAGTCAGGCCATTGGAAATTTAGAGGTCGAGAAAATGGTGGCAGTACTGCAGAATTATTTCTATTGGCCGAATATCCGATAGGATGTCGGGAAGTACATCAAATCCTGCACTGCGTCCACCATTTCCAAAACAACAATCAAGAAGTAAGGTATCTATACTCCATTGCCTACCCCTCGTCGACCTTGGGAATCCATCTCCATGGATTACATGTCATGCCTTCCTTCTACTAAGCATGGCACCGACTGTGTTTTTTTGGTCATCAACATATTCTCGATGATGGCCATTATGGCAACCTGCAAGAAGAGTATCACAACAGAAGCCACTGCTAAACTCTTCCTTTAATGACTGTGGGTACACTTTTGGATCCCAAAGTCTATCATCTTAGATTAGGACATCAATTTCCTCAGTACATTTTGGTCCAGTCCCTGGTCAATGCTGGACACCAAGCTCACTAAGTCCACAACTTTCCATGCCCAAACTAATGGCGAGACAGAGATCGCCAACAAGATGATCATACACATTTTTTGCATGTAGAACTCAAAGCATCCATGCACATGGGATGAGAGCCTCAACTATGTCCAGTACAACTACAATCGGGCTCTCCACAGCTCGAATGGCCACAACCCTTTTCACGTGGGCTTGGGATTCCAACCACTATGCCCCATTGATGTCGCCATACCATTTGCAGTGACTTAGGTAGATTCGCCTCATGTCTAGTCCGAAGCCGACAAGACAAATAACTTCATTAAGAACATTCAACACATTCACCAACAGGTCCATGACATATTGGACAAAGCCAATGCTAAGTACAAGTAGTGACATGATCAACATCGGGTGCCACACAAGTTCCAGGTGGGCAACAAAGTTTGGCTACATTTGTAGAAGGAGTGCCTTGTTGGGCCCCACCGCAAGATTTTCCCACTTCAATATGGGCCATACACCATCACCAAGGTTGTGGCAGATAATGATTTTGAGCTTAGCATTCCCCCATTCCTTGGCCTACGCGTAGTGTTCAATATGGATTGTCTTCAGCCATACTATGCACCATTACTGGACACATTCGACATTGCAGAACATCTCACACCAATAGATTTAAATCCAAACTACATGGAACAAGCTACAACTTATCAGATCATGGACATGCATATCAAGAACACTCACCAGCAAAAGATCCAACTGTATCGAGTTGTCAAAGCCATCCAACTCCTGCACCAAGGAAAATGGCTCACTATGGACCAAGTTCAACAGAAGTTTCCTCATCTCACAGAGGAACTCAATGCAATGGAGACCATAGCTTCCTAAGGGGAGAGGAATGATCTAGGTGGATACTGGTGGCCACCCACCTATTCCACTTGGACCCCCACCATTATTCTGTCAGTTTTTTTTTAGTTTCCTTAATTGTAGCAAAGTTTACTATTTTTGGTTGTTTTTCGGGTCTTGAACTTTCGGAGCCGTTTTGAGGCCCTAAAAGACATTTTTTTGGCAATATTCCTTCAAGTGATCTCATTGAAATTGTGCTTTTAGTTGTATTTCTTGGGGAGATCTTTCCAACAAGGTGTCATGCATGTCAAATGAAGATAAGATGACCAAGTTACGACCCGAGGAAGTTGGCTGCCCAATTAAGCCCAACGGGGCCCATAAACTCTTGGTGTTACATCCCCTTGCATTAGGGTTTTGGTTGTTTAGGGTTTTTTCTTATTGTCCAATAATAAAAAGGCCCTTGAGCCTCATTGTAACTTAGTTGAGAGGCATGTAGTTGCCACATCTCTTCTCAGAGATAAGCTACCATCACCCGAGCGAGTCTCATTTCCATTCTATTTGTAATCATATTTCATTATTTGATATTAATGAAAGGAAGTGTTATTTCTCATGCATCTCTATATTTATGGTTATATCTGTAATTTTTTGCATTCATGTTTAAGTTTGTATCAATCTAACACGTGTATATGACTTATTAATCAACTATCATTTATCATATATGTAACCATAATAATAATATAATGACAACCATACCAGTAACCCTAATTCTTATAACAAACATTAACCAACATACCTGCATTCCCACCATACAAACCTGTATCATGATCTTCTCTTACCTTGAATTCCATTGTGGAAACTTCACTTTAATGATTTTCATCTCTTCCTCTATCTCAACCAAGACATTAGCATCATAACATACCAATATCATCGTGATTACCTAATTGCATATGATGACCTTATGCACAACAATCTTCACCATGAAAATGCATGCATAGTAACATATAGGCATTGACATGCATAATAAATATATATACAACCATACACTCATGACGGGACATTGCACAACAACACTATCAACATTCACATGTTGACATCATTACAACCATGATCCACACCATGCAAATGCAACAAGCACATGGACTACAAGCATAAGGAACACATATGCAACCGACATGAATGCATGACCAACACACTGCCCATCTAGTATGAGGAGTGAACCATGCTCTGATACCACTATGTAACACCCTCCCCTCATATCTACCCACTTTAACCATCTTACCTGGGGTAAACATGAGATGAGGGGATACTATGATATGATTTGACTCCCTATGTGTTAGTTAAGGAAGTGGAATCGATGGAAAAACATCACACAAAGATTCCACATAAGAAACAGAACTCCCAACTACTCAGCTAACTAGACCCTGAGCCAATTGAAGTTTTAGTGCATCAAACCCATAAACACTCCCTTGATATGGACAAGGGTGCATCTGGGATGCTCCAGATGCTCTCACATCATGGCATGGATGCATCTGGGGACTTTTCTCCTCAGTTCTGTGCCTACAACTCCAGGATTTATGCCACTTTTCCAAGCCCAGGTCACTTCCGAGAACTCAATGACTAGTTCAGAAATGAATTTACACAACAGAACAATGATACATTTGCAAAAACATTGACAAGTTCTACAGTGGACCCCTACTAGCCAGGGTAAACATTTCATCAAACCTGTCACAATTACGTAATCTACAGGTTTAAACAATAGATATGAGAATCACTAAGAAGCATTATTCCCTTATATCATTAGTTGCATTATCATCTATTAGGTCATAGGTACATTATTCATTCATTTACAAATAATAACATGAGGAGAACCATACATCATCATTCTCATAATGCATTCTTATAACCAACATAATAACAAAATACAAGGATACACCAACTATAGAATCCACATATAAATGAGTACATTTACACATAAGATACTAAGGAAAGAAACTCTTATTAATGAATGAAAAATCCAACCCAGTATGGGACTACCACATTCCACCTAACAATAGATTGGCTTAGCCAAATTTCTCTTTAACCAATCACCCCCATGCCATATTGCAAACATGAATGTGGGACACAAAACAAAAGAACCAACAAGGGCATCCTAAGGTTAAACCACCTCACCCTCATCAATAGAAACCAGGCTTTACCGCAATCCACACCGGATCAATAGGACAAAACAATAAACATGTAATGACATGTTTTACCATGATCTCCACTAGATCAATAGGCTAAAAAAAGCATGGGTACCACCAAATTTCTCCACCTACACCTTGAGTAATTTTCCCGTCTCCTAGTCTCTTAGGCTTTACGACAATCCACACTGGATCACTAGGCCCTAAACCGAGACTCCACCCTCTAGGATTTATTGCATATCCCACCATTCACCAATAAGGATTCCTAGGCCTAATCAAGGGAAACCACATCTAGGCTTTACCGTACATCCTGCCATTAACTGGTCAAGGATTACTAGGTCCACTCAGGTGCACATTACCTGGATTTACCACAACCCAAACTCTTGTTCAGGGGTCACTAGGCTAGTGGCTTTACCACATTTAACAGTCTGCTTCAGATATCACTAAGCAGTGTGTTCTTTCTTTTAGAGATCAACCTCACTCATCTTTGAATCCATCTGAAAGTCTAGCTCAAGCAAAAAATGAGAACCCCATCACACCATGGATATTAGAAAATGACAAGGCTAGGCTAAAAACACTATCATACTTGGAAAAAACCTGTCCATGACAACAAAGAACCACATGCAATACCAGGCATGTGAAATCTAGCAAGGAATCACACATGCAAATCAATACCTGCAAATAATCCTGTTATAGCTTCTTGATTATGATCTTCCGTTCTTGCTCCTTCCTTCCTCTTTCCTTATTTTCCTTTCTTAATCCAATGTGAAAGTGCTCCAAGAAAACTCCAAGTGTCTAAGAGTGAGAGAGAGAGAGAGAATAATGAGAGAGGTCCAAAACTGAACTGATAAAAGGATACACTAACCAAGCCCTGCACACTAATACTCAGAAGCCTTTTTATCAATGAGGCCTCTATTTTCTTCATTTTCCATTATTTTCCTTCATTTCGCCCTCACATGCAACCTCTGACCTTTCACCTTCCTTTTCTCCTAATTTCAATTATTTTCATAAATAATTGTACGGAAATGCCATTTTTCCTTTCCAAATCCTTTTCCATTGCCTTTGCCAACTTCCTTTAGCCATAGTAAATGAAATAAACACCCATTACGATGTTTTTCCCACCGTTCTTCCTGGAATACATGTCCCATGACCGTGGTATTATATATTTTTACATGGATTTTTAACTAGGGCTTTAACAAAAAAATAGGGAACAAACACCACAACTGTAAGAAGATCTTTTGAGGTGGGAAACCTTGAGTGAGGGTTTCATGGGCACAAAATACAAATGTTAGTATGAATATTATCTCTTGTATAGAATTGGTAAAGAAAATTAGAGGTTGTAGGGAATTTTACCTGCTATGTCGAAGTAGTAACCTGGAAAATGGAAAAACCCTAGAGAAACTGTGCCAGTTTGAATCCTATGCTATTATGGAAAAATTCACAAATTAGTTCTAGAGAGTAAGTAACAGATTTAGAAGGGAAAATTAATCTTGTAAGCACATTAGAGTACCTCAAGAAATTCGGTGCAAAACCCTCATTTTTCCAGAGTTCAGAGTGAAACACTTGGACCCGGAGGAAGAGCAATGATGAACAAACTCACAAAGAAAAGTTGTTAGTTACCATATACCGCGAGGACACTATTGGACCATCGTATTTAAGCCTTAGAGGATCAAGGGTCAGATCGACACCACCGGCCCCATCAACATTATAATATATATGGTTTGGCGAGTGGAATCCAAGGTATTGGTTTGCCATAATATTTATAACTATAGCTCGGGAGGGTAGTAAAGACTTGATCAAATATTACAATTTTAAATTATTGAAAAATAATACGAGGTGCAATAACATTATTTCAATGATAACACATGGAAAACAAAGGACAACCAAGAAAGAAAATGATAAGACTTGTACCACAATGAGTAATTGAAAATAAAATGAAATGTATCATTTTTTATAAACATAAATAACATAGATTAGGAATCCTTCTAAATGCTTAGATTAAGGAGCCCATGGTGATAAGTGCAAGTGTGTTTTTACTCCTTCATGGTATGTGGGAATTGATAGATGTTACAAGTGGTATAAGAGACCAAGTTTCAACATTGCAGCATATTTGGGTAACCATGAATAACAAAGTTTGTAATGCTACATAAAGTGGAAACAAGATGAGGAGAGGAGCGAGATTCATACAACCTTTTACAGGGAGCTCGAAGAAAATGCGGAGGCCTTGTTTATTAATATGAATAAATATTTTCAGATCTACAAATGTGATGATAATTTAAAGGTTAGGCTAGCCATTTTCCAATTTCAAGGAAAATCCACCTTATGGTGGGAATAAATTAAGACGGCGCGAAGAATCGATGAGCAAGAGGTGACATGGGAAAGTTTTCAGAAACATTTTAAAGAAAAATATTTATCATAGTGATTTTATGATGAAAAAGCCAAGGAATTTCATGATTTGAGGTTAGGACAACTAACCATGGATGAATTCATAACTAATTTCACATCCTTATTGTAGTACATTCCTTACATTCAGGAGGAGAAAGGTAATATATAACACTTCATTAGTAGTCTACCTCCATTTATGAAGGAAAGATTGGAATTTGATAATGCTAGGAAAATGGATGAGGAAATCCGTAAGGCTCAACTTTGCTACCAATAGATGAGGAAAAAAAGATAGGGTAGAAGGAATGGTTCGAATAAGAAAGGATAGAAGAATTATTGGAATGCGATAAATCCAAAACCCGTTGGTACCAAGAAAATACATAAAGGAGAAAAAAAAAATTGGGGAAAATCAACAACAATTTAGACTGCAAAATGAGTTGAAACAAGTTGAAGTTTCTAGCAAACCTTAACAGATTCAAGCAACATAACTTCACCCACAATGTTGGGGCTATGGAGAACATGACTACTACAATAACTCTCTACATCGCACTAGAATGGAACCATCTGCCAACATTCAAGAGGCTTCTATGGTTAGAGAGATAGCAAGAAGTATGCCAAGAATCAACGTTGCTCTGGAAGATCGCGAGGTGGAATATCAACCTTCGATGATAGAACTAGAAGGTAGAATAGTTGATTGCATTGTTTCTATTTTTGTAGATCCAAGGGCAAGCTTGAAATATGTTAGCCCAAAAAAGTTGAGTCATGTCAATTACAAGCTAGTAAATTTGAAAACCCTTGGTTAGTACAACTATCCATGGGATCTAAACAAAGGGTGACTGCTAAGGTAGAAAATTGTCCTATTGAGGTAGCAAGACAATAGATTAGAGTGAATTTGAATATGTTACCGTTAGGGTCCTATGATGTATTAATTGGAATAGATTGGTTGGAAGTACATTGGTCCCTAGTGAATTGTAAGGAGAAAACCATAGGCTTTCTCACTAAGGATGGTCGTAGGCAAGAACTCGCAGGAATCAAAAGGCCTATTAGGTTACGACCGATTACAGAAACCTAGTTAGGGAAATGTCTTAGAAACTTTTTCGTGATTTATGTTGTACAGGTTGGATATTCTAACACCAAGAAAATAAAGGTTAGCGATATTGATTTTATGATAGAATTGATTTTGGGAGAAACCCTAGTTTCAAAAGCCCCCTACCATATTAGTATTCTAGAGTTGACAAAATTGAAACTGTAGTTGCAAGAGTTACTTGAGAAAGGGTTTACCCATCCAAGTCTGTCTCCTTGGGGAGCCCCTGTACTGTTCATAAATAAAGAAGACGACACCATGTGACTATGCATTGCTTATAGGAAACTTACCAAGTTGAAAGTTAAGAATAAATACCTATTGCCAAGAATTAATGATATGTTTGATCAATTTAAAGGTCCCCCTATAATTTCAAAAATTGATTTATGATCTCGTTATCATCAAATTTGAATAAAGAAAGAGGATATTGATAAGAAAAAATTCTAACTCGATATGGACAGTAAGAATTTGTGGTGTTTCCATTTGGACTTACCAATCCACCAGTAATGTTCATGAGATTAATGAAAGGAATCTTTCACCCTTAGTTAGATAAATTTGTTTTAATTTGTATTGATGATATTTTGATTTACTCAAGGAACTTGGAAGAATATAAAGAACATATTTAGATAATATTGCAAATGCCCAGTGATCATTGGTTATATGCTAAGTATAGAAAATGCAATGTTTATAAGGATCAAATACAATATTTAGGGCATTTAATCTCATCTGAAGGAATAATTGTAGATCCTAAGAAGATCAAGACTATCTTGGAGTGTCCTATTCCCAAGAAGATGGCATGTATTCAGTCTTTCATGGGCCTAGTAGGATACTATCATCGCTTCATAGAAATATTTTCCAAAATTGAGTATCCTATAACTTCCTTACAAGGGAAAAACCATTCATTAGACAACATAATTTCAACATAGCTTTGATCTATTAAATCACTTACTCACTACAACCCCTGTACTAAAAAAATTTGATCCTACAAAATAATTTAAAGTATGTATTGATGCTTGCAAAGAAAGATTAGGTGGAGTTTTGATGCAAGAAGGTAGTGATATAGCTTATGAATCTCAGAAGTTAAATGAGATTCAGAAAAGGTATTCTTCCTATGATCTATAGCTTATTGTTGTAATTCACACCTTAAAAGTATCGTGAAATTATTTATTGGGAAAAAACTTTATTTTAATGAATGACCATAACAGTTTAACTAGTTTTTTTAAAAACCTTACCTTAATGTCCGTCAAGCTAGGTGGACCTCTTTTCTAAGTGAGTTTGACTTTAACATAAAACATCTCCAGGGAAGGGAAGAACATGTAGCTGATGCTTTAAGAAGGAAGTTCCATTGTGTGCATGAAATCTCTTATTGTCAAATGGAAATTAGTTTTTTGGACCAAATTAAGGAGGTTGCCTCAAGGGATCCAAAATATGAATTTTTATGGCAACAAGCTAAATTGGCTCCTAACTCTGGAAGTCAAACCAGCTAAGGTATGGACAAAGAAGGTTTTTTAACTTATAAGGGTAGAGTTTATGTGCCTAATCAACTAATTTATAAGAAACTAATTTTGGATGAATTCTATAGAAGCTTGTAAGCTTCCCACCCTAAATATACTAAACTATTTACAACAATAAAGAAAAGTTATTTGTGGCCTAGAAAGAGAAGGGATATAACAAATTATTTAGAAAAATGTTTGGAATTATAGCAAGTCAAGGTCGACTACTAACACCCTACAGGATTGTTGCATCCATTACCCATCCCTGAGTGGAAATGGGATGTCATTACTCTATATTTCATAACATAATTTCCTAAATAAAAAAGGCACAATGACACTATCATGGTTGTTGTGGATAAGCTCAATAAAACAACCCATTTTATTCTTGTACAATCTACATACAAAATTGTTCGAATTGCTAACATTCTTATGAGAAAAATATTTCGGTTGCTCGACATACTAAAGGTGGTCATCTCAGATAGAGATGTGAAATTTACTTTTGGATTATAGAAGGATATTTTTGTAAATATAGGAAATCAAGTTAATTTTTTACCACTTACCATCCTCATATTGATGGGCAGACCGAAAGCATGAACCAGGTACTTCAAGATATGCTAAGAATGTATATTATGTAGCAGCCATCCCAATGGGAGGATTACCTTCATCTTGTTGAATTTTCATATAAAAATAGTTATCACAAGTCGCTTTAAAATGATCCCCTTTGAAGTCTTATATGGAAGGAAGTTTAAATCACCAACAAACTGAAGTAATCCCAACAAGAAACCACTCTTAGGGCCTTATATGATAGCATAAATGAAGCAAACTATTAATAAGGTTTAGCAAAACTTGAAGGCTTCCCAAAATAGACAAAAGGCTTATGCATGTAAAAAAGGACTTTTAAGATATTTCAGATTGGATACCATGTTTATGTATGGGTTAAACCAAAGAGAAGTACATTAAGGTGGGGTGGTTGTACAAAATCAGCTCCCTGTCATTGCCAAATACTGGAAAGAGTAGGACTTGTAGCATACCATCTTGCACTACCTAGTCATATATGAGTTCATAATGTATGTCATGTTTCCTTATTGAAGAAATATGTGTATAACCCCTAACATATTATTAACTAGCAGGAAGTGTCGGTAAATGTAAAAATGAATTTTTGAATATGCACATATTTTTTCATGATTTATAATTACTAAGAACTAATGACAAACTTGCAATTGTGTTTAGGTCGAGCCTCAGGAAGAATTTTTGGTAGAACCTCCCGGTATTCTCAAGCAGATAGCAGATAAAAACAAAGTTACTGAGGTGATTTATCACCCAAGTCAAAGTGCAGTGGCAACCACTTGGGAAGATGTTGAACTTATACATGCAGCATGTCCTGGTCTATTCTAGAGGTAGCATTGAACACCATGGACAGTGTTCTACATTGAGTGGGGAGATGTAACACCCCCAAGTACTGTGAAAAATTAATATTTACTTTACTATTCATACTTGGTAAATATTGGTAAGACTGTTATGGTTAATGATACATTATTTGATTATTGTTTTGGTTAAAAATTAACAAGTCTTAAAAGTTATGGGAAGAGACCCAAGAATGAGATTTCAAGCATCAAACAATTAGAGATATTTACATCCTATCATTTTCCCTAGAGATGGGATATCTTAGTGGGAACATAACTATGTCAAGAATAGAAATATAGGAAAATTGAGGCATTTTTGAAGAGGAAAGAGATGAGAAACAAGGTAGGTTGATGCCATTAGCATGCTCTTGAGCTGGACTATGAGCCAGTGGAGACCATGATTAAAATATGTATGATAATGATTGGACTAGAAGTCCTGAGGCTAGTATAGACCATAGAGGTAATTGTTTCTTTACTATTCTAAAGGATGAGATATTGGGGAAATATCAGAAGGAATCGTTCTTCTCATGGTTGGGAGGCAAAATAGATTTCCCAATAAATTCCTTGATTTTTTATTTTCAGATAAGTATTTTTGGAACTTTGTGTAGATACATAAAATTATTCTCTTCTATTGAATGAGATGTCTTGAAGAACAATAGAATAATAAGAATTTAATTAAGGACAAAGAAATTACTGTGACTATCAGTATGCGGTGACTTGACTCTTTTATCCTTCTTTTCAACAAATGTATACTTAAGAAAAACCTAGTGTTAATGACTTGCGGGTTGTAAATAATTTAATGAGGCCAATTAAAATGTAAATTGTACCAAACATAGCCTCATGAAGAGCATGAGAAAAATCATGGAAACCAGCTAGTATCACGTTATAACAATAAATATATTGATACGACTCTAGCCATAAGAATTGGATGACTTTGTTATATGAAATTAAAGCTTATTGTGTATCAGAATCGACTGTGTATGCATGTAAAGGAAATTCATCGAAATATTATCACCCATAATGTCTATAAAATTTATAAGCAAGGTTAAAGCTAAATGCCATCATCATTGTTGAAAGCTAAAAAGATAATTTGTGTAAAGTAATAGTGAATGATATTAAGATTCAGGATCCAGGGAAACATTTAGATTCAAAGTCAAGCCAACGTGCGTAGGCAACCCAAAATCCATTCGGAACCACAATGGACTGAGAATATAATCTTTCCACAAAAAAAACAAAGTTGGAAATAACTTCTCATGTAAGGTAATTTTCAAATCTAAAAACTGAGAACATTATTGGCTATTAAAATTACCCAGAAACAGAGTTGCTAACAAAATCGAACACAATAAAATTTTCATTATGAAACATAACTGGAATGCCAATCATATCATAAGTTTTTATAAAAAGCTCAAGACCATCATCCAAACAACAAGCGAAAGGCATTATAAATTTTAAATAATTGAGCATACACTGTTATGGAAATAGCTAGAAGCGGCCAACGACTTTAACAAAAATATAACTGAGAAAGCTTGCAAAATTTGTAACATTTGCATGGAATGGTAAAAAGCCTAAATTAGGCCAGGATTCATAAAAGAAGAACAATTTCCCTAATTAAACTGGAACCTAGCCTACGACAGACCAAACCCCTAAGAAGTATCTCAAGTCATTAACCCAGAACTCATTAATGAAATCTAAACTCGTAAACTTTGAATGTCCTCAAATAAATCAAGAGATAGCACCCAAGGATCACCTGTGAAACAAAAGGGCTATCAGTTGAGGTTGACTCAGTTGTTATTTATCTCGTAGGAAAATATTGATATCGCTAGAGTTTTGGTAATTACCTACAACAACAAAAGGAGGAAACTCAAATAATTATTAGCCTAGTACAGGAAAAATATAGGCCCATGAGAGAACAAAAAACCAAGGAACAAAAGCCATACCTATAAGAAGCTCCTGTGAGGTGGGAGACCTTGAGGCACAGTTTCATGGGAATAGCATCCAAACATCAGTATGAAACTTATCTCCTCTGTATACCTAGTACAGAAAATTAGAGGTTCTAGGGAATTTTACATGCCACGCCAGAACAATAAGCCAAAAAATGGAAAAACCCTGGAGGAAATGTGCCACTTTGAAGCCAATGTTGTTATGAAAATATTCACAAATAAGTGCTAGAGAGTAACTACCGTATTTGGAAGGGAACATTAAGCTTGTAAGCAAGGCATAGTACCTAGAGGAATTTGGTGCAAAACCCTCATTTCGGCGGAGTCCAATGCAGAACCCTTCAACCAGGAGGAAGAGGAACGTCAGACGAATCGACAGAGAAAAGTGGTTAGTTACCATTTTCTATGAGGGCACTGTTTGGCCGTCTGATCTAACCCTTAGAGGATCAAGGGTTAGATCGACACCACCTGTCCCATCAACATTATAATCTATATGGTTTGGCGAGCGGAATTCAAGTTATTTTTTTGTAAAATATTTATAAATATAGCCCTGGGAGGGCAGTAAAGACCTAATGAGATATTACAATTTTTAATTGTTGAAAAACCATAGGAGGTGCGATAACCTTATATGGTTGAGAACATATGGAAGTCAGAGTACAATCAAGAAAGAAACTGATAAGACTTGTACCACAACATGTAATTGCAAATAAAATGAAATGTATCATTTTGATATAAACATAAATAACTTAGCTTAAGAATCGTTCTGAACACTCATATTAAGGAACCCATGGTAATAAGTGCAAGTGTGTTTTTTTATGTTTTTCTACTCCTTCAAGATATATGGGAATTGAGGGATGTTATAGAGTCGAGCAAAAATCTCATCGCAATTAATCAAGTAGACAATATCATCTTGAAAGATGGACCAAGATAATTTATTTGTTTGATCTAGCTAAAACTTCATACTACCTTCATGCATTGCATCAACTCACTCAATTATAATTATAATTCTAATAATAATAATTTGACTTATTTGATTTATACTATGATTTCGTTTTTATTAATAAAACCACAAACAGTTTTTTTTTTCAGAAATAAGAATAATATACATATTACATTTAAATAAATATTATTTATATTTAAAAATTTTAATTAAGAAATATATATATATATATATATATATATATATATATATATATATATATCTGTGTGTGAGAAAGATATATTGTTACACAGTATTTTGTCACACCTCATTTTCACTTCTTGATCCATATCTCAAAGTGCCAAAACATTGACAACTGTGCAACATATCAAACACGATATACAAACCAAAACCTCCGTGAAGAATCAAAGAAAAACTGCCCTGAATCAATTCTTAAGAAGGTTAACTAAAAACCTAAATTTTAGGGTCAGGGTATTTTTCTACACTACCTGCCATTGCTGATGGAAAGTTGCACTATTCTACCTTAATGCTGCCAGCGTGGGTTTTGATATGAAAACCTGCGCTAAACCTCTTCTCGCAAGTTTTCCTAAACTAGAGGAGAAGCTTCATGAACTAGAACCTTCGAGAATAATGAGATGGATATTGGTTGTTGATATGGTAGAGATCTTCCATTTGTACCTCTTGATCTTATCATCATGTGTTTTCCCCTTGATATGTGGACCTTCCTCCCTCTTTTTTAGACCCCTAACTACCTCTCCCTTACTATAAATTCACTCCTTTCCATCCCCAAATGGATTTTCATTAATTGTTGCATCCCTATGTTGAGATTATGCCTACATGCTATCTAGTCTATCTTGGAGGAGGAGTCCTTGCGACGTATTTTCTTGAAATTGACATCCACCAAAGGGAGGTCTCCAACATCAAGGCATAGGTTGTATGCTTCCATTTTTAGCTCATTAATATATACATTGATGTTCACTTTCCATAATTATGTAAATGTTTATGCTTTTAGCTTAATAATCCTTGATATATTAAGTAGTTTATGTTTTATGTATGCTATATATACTCTTGTATCTTGCATAGCTCCTTGATCTTCCTTACAGGTGCTCGGACATGAAGAAAAAGTAAGGAGCAAGGCCTGGAGCGAAAGAATCAAATTCATCTCCAAAAGGATTGGGCAATTAGCATCAGAACAAGGTAGGCCACTCTCTGTCTCTCTCTGCATTTGTTAAGCATAAGCTAGGAAAGTCTATGTTAGTTTGTCTAGTTTGTTGCTAGACCCACTCATTGGGCTAGACAGATCACCTCTATCTGCAGAGGGGATTTTCCTTCACACACACACACACACACACACACACATATAAATCCATAGTAATCCATACTCATAGCCATTATATTTTATAATTTTATATTTACATTTAATTAAAAGACATATAATTCTTCAATTCATCGAGAATCTTGGAGCCCAAAAAATTATCCATTAATCCTTACAATGTTTTTCTTTAACTACATTTCCTAACATCATGAATCCAAGAATTCAATCTGATAGACATATAGAGAAAAAGAAAAGGAGATTCTTCTTCCTACAACTAAGTGGGAGGGAAGTTACCATTGGTATTCCATGGCATTTAGATCTTCCCCATTCTCGTATTTGTATATAGCTACAAAACCTAGAGGAAGCTCAAGTACTTCTTTGGAAATAACATCCACCTCCATATTTAATTCTACATTTAATTCTGGAAGAATATGTTGTATGCGATGCACTCAAAAGTAAATACTTATCTTTTCCCTTGTATTTTGAGTATTTATTATATATAATTATATACATTATATATAAGTATTATATCAATTAATCATTGAAGATAAAAAATTGTAAACAAAATGTCATAAAAAATCAATATTTACAATTTTTCTTTTAAAATTATATATCTATATATACCATCAACCCTATATATATCACATTAAAAAGTAAATTAAAAAAATACAAAATATGTTATAATGTGTATTATCATATTTTTTTTAATAAGAATTTTTTTATATGTTGAGATGTGAAATTTATAGAAATATAAATAATACTATTAAGAACCAATATAGTTTCGTATTAATTCTATATCTAAATTCTTAAAAGTGCAAAATTTTCCTCAAAGTTTACTTTCAAAAAGAGATTTTCACCTTGAAAGATTTGATCCGTGCTTGGCAAATCCAAAATTAAGATAAACATAACTCTATATTGATATATAAAAAATGAAGTAGTATGAGAAATCCAACATCAATTCTCAAACATTAATTCACTAATAATTAACATCTAACCCTCAAACTATAACCTTTAATTTTTAACCTACCAAGTTATTAACGCTTTAACAATAATCCATATCTCATGAACCATGTAACAACTAACTTTGAATATTTAATCCACCATTGTAAATTTTAAACACTACAAATTTAAAAAATATAAATAAACCAATTTTTCAATATAAATAAAGCTCTAATATTATTTTATTAATAATTCAATATAAATAAAATACTTTGAAAAAACATTCTAGTCCATTATAAAATGATATAAAAATATGTGAGTCTTATGATAAGATATAAATCCTGTAACGATAAGTGATTACTTATTTTCCATAAAAATTCCTGATAACACTTATTATATGGAAAAAAGATTATTTTAGTATCAAGAGGTAACATTTATTATTAATTTTTTCTTACAATATTATTTAAGTTGAAATTGTGTTTCAGTTTTGGAATAAGATGTAAAACTACTTCTGATTGGCAAAGAACTCATTTATCTTGAATGTAAGGAAATATGTTAATGACTTAAAATCTAGAAGCATCATGAAAGAGTGAAAATATAACTTGTCACTAACCACCAAAGTAAGATATCATATTTTTATTTTGTTTTGTTCTCAAAGAAAAATACCTATGTCTTCATTAGGGGAATATATACATTTCAAAAGATTACAAAGTGAAGTCCGGTGAGGATTGTATTGGAATTTCATCAATTCATTGGGAATCCTAGAGCCTAAAAACTTCTCCATTGATCTTTACAATTTTTTTCTTTAACTACATTTCCTAATGTCATATGTCTAGGAATTCGATTTGATGAGAATCTATAGAAAATAAAAGGATATCCTTCTTCCTACAACCTCACCACTCTCTTATTTGTATATAGAAACAAAATCTAGGAAGCTCAAGTGCTTATTTGGAAAGAGCATCCACCTCCACATTTAATTCTTGAAGGATGTGGTCGCATGTGATCCACTCAAAGGTAAATACTCATTTTCTTCATTGTATTTTAAGTATTTATTATATATAAGTATATACCAATTATTTATAAGTATTATATCAATTAATCATTGAAGGTAAAAATTAGTAAACTAAATTCCATTAAGAACTAGAAGATAAAGATAAATCACTTACATTATGTCAATTGACATATTCTATAACCTTTCCAACATAGATTGCCTCTTAATATTCAAAGATTTTCTTTCAAGTTCCAATATAAAATATTTGATATATTTAAAAAAAATACCAGTAGATGAGATAAACTAAATAAAATAATATTAATTCATGAACAATATGATGACTATATTTCCATCAAGAATAATATCCAATGGGTGCTTCATTTAGCAATTGCATCTCATCGCTTTTTACTTAACAAATGTTGACTAACACGGAGAAACTGAATAACAATTATTAAATGTCGAATGAAATTCACATGAAAAAGAAGTTCCCAATTGAAATATTTAGAAAACTAGAGTAAACATAACCATTAAACCACTTCGAAATGCTTCTTAAAGTGGAACAAATGGTATAGTACTAAGGAGTAGTGTATTATGTAGGTGTCTTGAGTACTTTTTCCTTTCCTTATATTTTTTCCCAATGGACCACTATTGGGTTTTGGAAATTACCTTAAATTTTTTACTTGACCTCATCCAAAACCATTTCCATTACAGACTCCCTTTCATAAATTCTCAGGTCATTTGAATGGATAGCCAAGAAGCACATTCTCCAATTCTTTGTTTAAGGATGACCACTTTCCTCTTTCAATATAGGTTCATGGGTAGTTTAGCAACAAAAAATCATGATAATTAACATACTATCATAGTGGTGTACTTCAAATGGAATGATGTGCAATGATCTACCAAATTTCTAGTTTATTTTCATATACTTCTCACATAATGCTTTTAGAAGTCACTAATCATTCCCATTGCTGACTTCTTTTTTATCTAATTCAATCCATCTCAATGTGTAGCCACAAAATATTCTCTATTATTTTTTTTAGATGTGCTAGATGTTTTGCTTCAATGGGAGCTCATTTTGGGCAATTCTAAATCCCCAGACTAGAAAACTACCATACTATCACAGTTGAGAACATCAAATGGAAAGATCCACACATATTTTCCAAAATCCCCTCTTAGTTTGTAGGTGAGATGATCTCTTTATGGGAAATGAAACACCTTTTAGATAATTCCTTTAGCTAAGCTATTGAAGTCACTCTAAGCTTGCACCCAATCTGATTAGCATCCAATTTGAAAACTTGGACAATTGAAAAGATTTTTATTTTATTGGGGAATATCCCCTCACTTAATTATTTATGTTGAACTCAAATTATGTTTTTATAAATTAGTATGTAGAGGTGATCTTGAAGCTCATAAAAACTTATAGAATGCTACTATTATTGATATATGAGTTAGTTTCATTAATTCGTAATGAAATTTTCTATGAAATTCGGTAATCCATATTTCTAAAATTTTCAATCTCTCTTATTTACTTATGCTAAATACCTAGTGATGTTAACTACATATTCATGCCTACCCAGTTCTCTCTTGCTTTATGCTTTTTCTCTTTTCATTTTGAACATTGAACAATAGAGATGGACCCTTGGTTTCAATACTTACCAGAATAAGATGGACCCTATGGGGTTGTATGTACAAAACCATAGTTACACAAGACCTACCTCGATATAAAGTCAGTTCATACAACACCCAACGTAAAGCATCACACATCAAACTCACACAATAAGAAGAACCAGTGAGAGTCGATTTTTTATCATTGACAGATAGTCTCGATTGCCAATTATTGTTGAAAGTCAATAAACAACCATTGTGATACTCGTTAGAATACTCCCAGGTTCTTATTTTTTTAATCATTTTTTGTTGAATAGTTAAAGTAAATTTGAAATAAAAATTAAGTTATAAGTGGTTGGTGGTTTATTAGATTGTGTGAATTTTACAAATTTAAAGAATATGTATGCCATAATCGAAAAGTATGTATGTAAGGTAAATATTGAATAATATGTGTGTAATGTTTGTGTTAAGGAATACATATTTTTCCCCTTAATAATTATGAATAATTATATTTTTAAATTTTAATGGGAGTTGGTTGCTTTAAAGATTATTAGTCATCCTTGCCTTTCGCAGAAAAAATGATCTTCTTAAAATGCAATAGGGTTGGCACTTCAAATATTGTAATCACCCTTTTCTATATTTTAATTATAATTTTTAACTTTTGAATTTCTAAAGTTTATTATATATTTATTTTTATCAAGTATTTTATGAATTCAAATAATAGTTTTATGATTGTTTATCTTACAACTACTTAAATTTTCAATTTAGTTAATGTGAATTTTAGTTACAAATATTCATTTTAATTGTTTTGAATTTCTTAAAAAGTAGTGGCGGTTATATACAATAAAATTGTGAAAATAATTATATTGAATTGTAGTTAAAGTAGAGTTTAATCTTTGGAATTTTTCTTTAGAAATAAACATTATCCAAGTTAACATTATCCAAGTTAGCATGGGATAGAATTTTGAGTAATTTTAAAATTTTAAAAGTTCATAAAATGAAAGTTATTTTATTAAGTGAAATTTAATAATAAGTAATTCTATTTTGTTGTTCTCAATTTTTTCGGGCTATCAGGTGCTTGAAATCAAAGGTTTGGACTGTGGGCTGGTATGCTTGGATAGAAGCTGGAGAAGACCTAGTTGAAGCTAGCTGGAGGAGTCACTTTTTGTAGATCAACAATACATGCAATAAAACATGTTTCTCTTTTCATTTATAAATCACCACATGTCCATATGGAAAAGATGAGTTCAATTTGAGGAAGTTGATCTATCTACTGTTAAGGACTATATCTATGACATGGAATGCCTTTTAAGCTATAGAAACCTTAAGAAAACAATATAACAACTACAGATGCTTCCAAGAAATCATAAGAGGTTATCTACCTAAGAATGACACTTAACCTATGCAATAAACAAAACACAAACTCTGTTTTCTGGAGTTGTGAGAGTGGGGTTCCCTAATCATGAGCCCATCAATTCATTCAGGCTATGAGGTGCTTGAAATCAAAGGTTAGGATTGTGGGCTGGTATGCTTGGATAGAAGCTGGAGAAGACCTAGGTGAAGCTGGCTGGAGGGGTCACTTCTTGTATATCAACAATACACGCAATAAAACCTGTTTCTCTTTTCATTTATAAATCACCACATGTCCACATGGAAAAGATGAGTTCAATTTGAGGAAGTTGATCTATCTACTGTTAAGGACTATATCTATGACATGGAATGCCTTTTAAGCTATAGAAACCTTAAGAAAACAATATAACAACTACAGATGCTTCCAAGAAATCATAAGAGATTCTCTACCTAAGAATGACACTTAACCTATGTAATAAACAAAACACAAACTCTATTTTCTAGAGCTATGAGAGTGGGGTTCCCCAATCATGAGCCCATGAGGGAAATGAGATAGGGGCCACTGTCACAAGATTTTATGGTATAACTTCTTTCACTAACCTACAACACTAATCTACCTATTCAAACTAATGGAAACAAGGTTAAGGAAAAATTTAAGTAACTTGCTAAGCTAAACATAAAAACATAAATAAACTTCATTAGCTAACTATCATTCTAAGCTAAGAATACAACTCAAAAAGAGGAACTTTTGCTACCAGGGTTTGGCCCTAACCCAAGAGCTTCAGCCCTCTGAGTCAATGCAGTGTTGGATCAAAACATAACTTCTCATTATCATCAAAATTTCAAGTACATCATAACAATAATAGTCAAATGTTTTAGCTCAAATTGCCTCTTGGCTACAACAAAAAACCAAATCCTAATGAGTACCTTGGCTCTCTTATTTATAGAAAACTTGAGTTACCAATAGATCCCTAGAAAATAGGGATTCTTGGCTCCCTAACTTGGGAATAACTCTTCCTTGACTGTGACTGGCTTGGCTGCTAATGAACCTGGCTTGCTTGGTTACCAGTGACACACAGCTGATGAGATAGAGTGGAGGAATCTTCGAATGATTTAAGGAGTTGAGGAGGGAGACAAAATCCTGAAACCTCTCTTGCCTACCTACTTTGAATTCCTACACTTAAGTCAACCAAAAGCTGCTCCAATTCCCACATTTAACACACCTAAGGCCACATGACATAGTATCTCACCTTTACTCTTCTCACTAAGAAAAATATAACAAAATATGTAAATAAATGTGATAAAATTCAATTTAATAAGCTGGAGAGTGGCATTGTGACCCATATAGTTTACCTATTGATGAGCCTCCTCATCACCTCCCTACAAAAATTTTTTCTCATCCTCTGAGCTACCTAGTCATCTATATCCATATCATTCATGACCTTGGTGGCTTCTTTCACATCCCAAGCTTTAGTGGATGGTGTCTCTTTTTAAAGATAGAACCCTACATTTTTCTCTATCTCTTTCCACTGATTTCTTTCTTCTTCTTCCTTCCTACCTTCCAGCAAACCTAACAACAAAGGTGGAGTGAGTTTTACTCCAATCCAACTAATATTTAGTCTTTGCATGGCCTTGTTATATAGGGGTGTCCTTTCCAATGCATTTCTCAATCTCTCAAGAGAGTGGTACTGTGATCGGGAAATCTAGTGTCCACTCGGAGCTGCTAGTCCCACTAAGATGGGTAGTTATCTTAGAAACAAACAAACTAAAACTACTTTTGCTTTCCTTTATAAGAAGTAGATAAGAGGGGAACAAAGGATACCAACCTCAGTCTTGCGCTTGGTCCCTTACTTGTTTCCTCTCCCTTCTGACAGATCTTTGTCGCTCCTTCCTTGCTTACCTCGCTTCAGAGAGCACCTGTAGAGTCAAAGTAGCATAACACTATCAAAGTACAGAGATCTACAATCATAAAAAATATAGGACCAGATATATATTGACCACACAAATGCATATATCATCAAACATACAAGAATGTGGAGGAAAACTCGAATAGCTTTATTAATAGAAAGAATAGCAAAGAGGATTACAACCCATTTATCTGACCCAGTGTCATCCTCCCAGCATGAAAGCTCTTCTTCACCTCATGAAAAGCTTAGATCACCCAACACTATGATATTCCACCAAGAAATCAACAACACTTCCTTACAAATACAAGATTCTAGCCTCTGGATCTCTGTGATGAGGGATCCATATATAGATGTTTGCAGGGGGGTGAGTCAGCTTTTGGGATTTTGATTAGTGTCCTCTCTCTGATAGTTCTTGGTTCCACTTGGAGATCCATGATCTCTTACTCATTCCTGGGTGAATTCAGAGAGGCAAGTGTCACAGGAGAAGTTTCTGGAAGTTTTCATGATCATCCACCTTGAAAACTGTCTCTGCCATTTGTCTACTCTCACCCATCGCACCCTACAGAAGGGATTTCCAGTATGCATCGCACTTTTTGCACTGAGCAGATGAGATGCATCGCACCCTTAGCACGAGCAGTTTGTATGGTCCAGTTTTGACTAGTTCTGAGCAGTTTTCCATGGATAACTTCTAGGAGATGATGTAATCAGCTGACCTTGTTCCTTTAGGGTGTGAAACAACACTTTTAGGGACTTATAACCCCTTGTGTTATGGACATATATGATTGGGGTTGCAATGCCCAAAAATGTCTATAACAGTTTCCCCCTAAAGCATGAGGTCGTTAATCTTTTGATGTCGGGTGAAATGCATTATCATAAGGATTCGAGGTTTCTCAAACCGAAAGGCGACCTGTAGTAAGATACAACACCATACATTATCTTCATAATATTTTCATGATCTAGCTGAGGTGGGCATTCCCATGCTCAACTTTATAAATTTATTTCATGTACATAGGACAGACAACCGTCTATGTAACAGACTGATGATTCTGATAGAGCCATCATCCTTTGATTTAGATGATCATCTGTGCGGCAATGATGTACATTCGATGCCTTTATTTTCCTGAATATATCATAGCCCGGATGGATGAAACTAGATCCGGGGTCTTCAATCTCGTTCAATCTTCACCTGGAGTACAAGTTGATCCATGTGAAAGATGTTCTGGAGTCGAACATGGAAAGACATTGCCTGATTACCAGCCAATGATGTAAGCTGTTAACAGGCACGAGAGGAATCACCGATAATGATGATGACCCTCAAGGTATGACAGTACAATTCACGTGGCGTGAAAAAGGGACTTGGAATCGAACACCACGTAAAATCTTTTAGTCGAAGGCCATTGATGTAAACTTATCGTCGGAAGTGAGAAACTTGCCATTGAGGCATGCAAGCTTCAAAGTACTGAAAGGGTTGTTCCTAGGTTGACTTCTTAGATAATGAGCAGATGTCGACAAGAAGTGACCCGTCATAGGAGGGCCTTAATGAATCCCACATCTACGACACGGAACGAAGCAAATGATTTTGTGGAGGTGAAAACGATCTGATGATACAAGGTTCACGGTGGTGGTCATGAAAGAATGGAGCATGAATGTATTGTAGCGGATGAGACACAGTTGAATTCTCTTAGTGACTTCTCTTGAAAATATCGGTGACACTGAAATGGATTGGTAGTGTTAACCCCAAAGATGGATGGTGCGATGGGCCAATGGTAATATGATTGGTGAACGGAGTGAAAGTGTCATGTTCAAGAGCGACTTGCTACCAATAAAGTTTCTTCAAGTTTTCTTCCCAATTTTCCCCAGTCATTGCTGACTAGTACCTCTTTATTTTTATCAAGATTGAGGAGGATAACATATGCTTGTTCTATAATTTTCCCTTCAGGCAAACCCGTCGCTATGTTTTAAGGAGCCTAGTGACAGTGAAACTCATTCTTGTCTATATGGACGAATTTGTTGCTATTGATTTTAATGAGTTTAACGACAATGATAACTCGGTCCTTTTTCAATTTTGGAGAGACTGAAAAGGGGCGGAAAGGAAACTCCAATAATCCTTTTTCTTCATATAATCCCTTAAGTCCAAAAAAGTATAAAATAATATGAAAGGGATGAATTTTGGATAGTTTTAACGAGCCGAACAAGACAAGCACTCGATCTTTTTGTGTAATAATCCCTTAGGTCCAAAAAGATTAAAATCTACAGGAGGGATAGAACTTCCAATAGCTTTAATGAGCTGGAGAGGCCAATTGCTCGACAATATTTTCATATTTTACGATTCAGATGAAAAGAGCTTAAAGGAGACTCATTTTTGAGGAACGAGTGATATTTTTGGGTAGCAGCTGATTCTAGGTAAGGTTTGGAATTTTCCAATCAGAGCAGTGTCACAAGGATGGCTAACAGAATCACTCATCGCAACTATTCCTCAAAAGGGTAAACAATCAAATGGAGGCATATGATCAGCTAAAACAGAGTGGAGGTGATGGTAAGAACATGACCAAGGCTCAAAAGCTGATGATAATGCATTCACAATGGTTATTTACCAGAGATTGGTTCATTTTTTAATGAGCTTAAACTCTGGGGGGAACATTTTCTCATCACTTAGGTTTAATTTTTAACGAGCTTGAACTTCGCATAAAAATTGCTCGTGGTAATGGTCATTGATTATTCGATTCACCGTTAACACTTTGTTCCTTTGACGGTTGTACTACCTATTCAATTGCTTCATCAAACTGATTATAAATGAAAATACATGCTTGAAAAATGAGTTAAAACACTAATACCCTACTCAAATTACGTGAAAAGTAAGTTAAAAGTGGTTTTTACCCCTCATTTTACCATTTCATTTGAACTTGGGTTTGTTGGAGCTTTGGAGGTGTTTACGCCCTTGATTTTCACTAGCTGATTCCGGGAGATTCTGTGGATGATTCTCGGTACCGTCTAGACCACGTAGGAGCTAAACCTGAGCTCTTCAGTTGCATTCCTCCCTTTTTGAATTCTGAGCATGTTTCCATGCCTTTCTGAGCCCCTGGGGTTTGAACAATTCGCTCTGGACCCACCGCACCCTTTCTATATCGAAAGGTGTGATGCATACTGGACTGGCCATTGGCCAGTCAGTATGCATCTCACCTAGTACATTGCTAGGGTGCGATGGGCACAAGGAGGGAAACTTTTGCACTGTTTTCTCATGGAATTTTTGCCTGTTTTTTGCCAAATCAGGACCCTAACTCTTCTCTTGTTTGTTTTTCAAAGATTCATTGGAGCAAAATGGTTGTTACATGGTGAGAACGCAAGCATGAAGAAGAGGGCATGGTTTCCTTACATGATCCGGGTACGGTAACTGCATTGCGGAATTGTGGTTTGCTCAAGTTTTTCCGCATCTCTAGCATGAGGCAACAAATCAACTTGTTGCAATATTTTCTCGATGCATGGGATCCTATCAACCAAGTGTTCTAAATCAGAGGCAAATCCATCCCCTTGACTGTCGTGGACATCTATTTTTTGACCGGTTTATCGAGGTGTGGTGCCCCTCTCTCACTATTAGGTTCCTCCCGTGGGGGCGAATCCATGAGGGATTATATTCGCCGATACTATAGAGAAGGATCTCAGCCGAGTAGGGACGGAAAGATCAATATCCGAGATGTCACTGACCGGTCCTTGAGGACCATTCTATTCACTTTTGCTAGACCGGCTGGTAGTGCGGCTCTTCACTTGGCCAACAGGTCCTATATGCAGTACGCCTTGGAATGCCTCGAACCAAAGGTGTTCAACTGGTGTGATGCAATACTCCCTGTGATAAAAGAACAACTAACCAAGGTGAAAAATGGAAGATCCAAGAACTTTGGCTATGGTTCCATTTTGACCTCTTTCACCTTGGAGAAGATCCCACTGATGCAGCCACAGTACATTTCACTTGGTTTGCCACCACCGACTAAGCCACGGATGCAGAGATGGGTTGACCTTATGGCCCGACATGCTGGTCAGTCTCAGGTTTCTTTCTCTGATGCCTTCTTCGAGTGGTTCAACCGTCAGGAGATGGTTTATGCCGAGTGTCCATACGCTGGTATGGATTTCTAGGGTGACCCAGATTTGGTGCTGTCGGCTGGTGAGAAGTGGGGTGTTATAGGTAAAATCTCTGACCATATCTCTATTTATTGTTTTTATAATGTTCTTATGCTTTCTTTTATCAAGACTAATCAAAACTCATGTGCTCATGCAGATATCGGACTAGTGCAACTAGCAGTACGCCTGAGAGCACCAGCTGCCGTTTTAGCAGGAGAGGCTGTGGGGAGGGCTATCCTTCGCGACCTGGATGTGGCCGAGACTCTTGTAGTATTGCAGGATCAGGTCGAGGGTCTCACTCTTGGTATTCCAGACGTGAGGACCGACGAGCTACCTCTGAGATTACAGCAACATACTACTGGCGTGCCGAGTCAATGGACTAGGCTTTTACGCATGATTGCACAGGTGGTGACTTGTTATCATCAGCATCATTAGGCTAGGGTTCCCCCTAGCATTTTGAGTTTTGGGTCATTTGACCGATTTTGTCTTGGTCACAGAACATTATGTATAAACCATAAACAGTTATATATATATATTTGATTTTCGGAGCTTTATTTTGGTTAAGTTACATGATCCTAATGCAAATATTGATGAAATGCTTCTTTTTATAAATGTTGCAAATGTCTATCTAACACATAATTTGCCAATGAGTCTATTAATGTGTTTAAGTTTCTGGAAATATGTTGATATTGAATAGAATCGAACTATCTTTCCAAAATCTTAACCGTTAGGAACATGCGATAGATAGCTGGATTCTGTACGGAGTAGATACCGATGAGTTGTAGAATGATGAGTTGTGAGTCTAGCCTGATGACAAGTAGGCGTCATGCACGATGGCATCAGAGAGGAGTTCTATCAATGCACTGTATTCAACGATGTTGTTCATTGATCAACCAATACATACCCCTTTGAAACTCACTAACTCGCCGCTTGGATCAAAGATGGCCCAGGCCGCAGAAGATAGGTTCTGCAAACTACGACTCGCTCCGTCGGCATATCCAACAAATGATTCCAATAGGTTTGACATCTGCAACAAATGAAAAATTGGATTACCTAACCAAAACAATTACCCTTAGCGAAAACAAAAATGTAACAAAAACATAGGGGTTACTACACTGAGTCAAGCATAGTAACGCTTAAGGTGCAACTCGTTGCGGGGTTGCACCAGTGGAATCCCATCATAGTCCACTAACTTGTAGGCTCCTTTTGGTAATACATGGTTAACAATATAGGGGCCCATCCATAAAGACTTGAACTTACCTGCTCCCAACATATCGGACTCTTGGTCATAAAGTAAGACCAGGTCACCTTCTGAGAAGACATGGGGTTTGATATTCTTGTCGAACTGTGCCTTGACTCATTTCTTATGTGCTTCATTAGCCAAGGTGGCATCATGACAGGTTTCATCCAATTGTATTAATTCCAGGAAACAGGACTCCTCTTCTAAAGTTCCGAGGAGAAGGTCAACTGCGAGCTTGAGGGACGAGATTTCACACTGAACTGGTAAGATTGCTTCCAGGCCATACACTAGTTGAAAGGGTGTAAACCCAGTCACATTCCTCACTAATGTCTGGTATGCCCACAAGGCCGAGTACAGGATCAGGTGCCAACTCCGTTTATGGACTCCAATCATCCTTTGCAGCATGCGCTTCAGGACCTTGTTGATTGCCTCAACCCCTTTTTATGGCTTTCTTGATTCCCACCTGATGGGAGAGTATATAGAGGTTGATTGTCTGTAGAATGTACTTGCGACCAAGGATCTAAAGGGGTGCCATATTCCTTAGACCTATCTATACAAATTCTTGATAAGCATTGATTAGGGTTTGCCTCCCATGCCAAAAACATTGATTTCTACAATATTTCTATTGGGCTTGGAGGCAATACCTGTTGATAATCCATGTTAATATTGTTTTCGGACATCTTTTGAATAGAAGATACCATATTGCAGGTTCCCACCATGGCCACTTCTGCCAGATTGTTTGGAGGCAGTAGGGAAAAAGTCCCCATTAGTGTAGGGTCTTTTAGTAGGCCTACTCCAATATTTTGAAGCGAATGAGGGCTTCCGTGGATCATCGAAATGATTCCCGTAACTTGTGAACTATTGGGGAGAAATGTTTGTTGGTTGATGATTGTGATTCCTCCTTGGAAGGGAAATGCAATCTTCCTGAATTACATCGACACAACGGTAGCCATAGCATATATCCAGGGCCTTCCCAGTAGGATGTTGTAATCGAGGTTTCCGTCCATAACTTCAACATCAATTTCTATTGTTTTGCCCCCCAGTTCGACTTGCAAGTTACTTAAAATCCCGTATGGGGTGTATGTTCATCCATCAAATGCTTTTAATGTCGTTGACGATCGCGACAAGGGTGGAGATCCTAAAGTTTTCCAGCAACTCATTGACATAATACATGTAGATTCCCCCTCATCAATAATTGTTCGATGAACAATTTTGTTGAGGGATTTCACTTGAATAAGGAAAGCTAATTGAGCTGGTAACTGAGGGTCATATCCTTTATGATTAAAGGCCACAAGATTGGAATCCACTGGGTCAATCCCACCTATTGCTGATAATAAAGCCTGCTTTTGGGAAGGGCAATTTTGCAGTACCTCAAGTGTCGACATAGCGGACAGTGATTGGGCCAGATCCTCCACTATATTATAATGTTGTGCTACTCTCACACGAGGATTAAATGTCGACTTGTGTACTACTCCCTTTGGCAGCTTTATCGTTAGCTCAGTAATGATGGGTGGCACAACTTCGGTCGAAGCTGTTGTCAAACTACTAAGTTGATCATTAGCCTTGTTGTTCGATAGTTGTGGATTCCTGTAATATTTATTCCTTGTCGATATCAAAGCATCATTTTGCTGCTTTGAAATAGACAACATTATCACTCGGGATGGGGATGCATTGTCACTAGCAACCAGATTTGTTCCTGGATTTGGAAACAGATCCGTCAATACCGTCGAGGTTTTTGAACTCTTCAAGAATTTTCTAAGCTCAGCTTTATGTGGACAATCCCTCGTCCAATGATCTTCATCACATATAAAGCATGGATGACTTGGTTTCCTATCTCTAGAAGGGTTTGCAGAAGATTTTTTAGGAGACGACTCCTCCTGTTTCTTCTTTTTCCCTTTCTTTTTCTTCTTGCCTCCTGGTTGCTTCAGTTCTTTGCCTTTGTCAGTCGACACGACATTTACCTCTGAGGCGAGAAGCTCCTCATTTGAATTTTGACTTGAAACCGTACGAGCCTTCTTTGATGCAGCCTTTACGGTTTTCGTGCTAGTCTTACCTATCACGCCATCGCTGCCATGAGAGTCTTCGTTCGATTTAGGAGGGGGAGGAATGGAAAATTCTAGTCTAGGAGCATCAGAGATTTTATCGTAGAGCATGCCAGACTCAGTATAGATCAAGTCTAGATATTGCGCATGAGCAATGACTTTCTCTTCAGTGATGACTCCTCCCTTTGCCACATCTTCTGTAATATAAGGTAATAATGACTTAATAAACCATTCAGCTAGCAGCTGATTAGGAACATATGTTTTTACCATTCTACGATGACGTCACCGCTCATGAATATGATCAGATATGTGAGTGGCTGTCGTTTGCTTGAAATTGGTAAGAAGCTCTATCCCTGTTTCGTACCTTATTGGTAACTGAAAATGGGTTAAAAAGGTTGTGGCAAGGGCGTTGAAGTTATCGAATGAAACTCTAGGCAATTAGATGTACCATTTTTCTACTGGACCAGTTAACATTCGCTAAAAAAAGCGGAGCCTAATCGAATCATCATTGAGAGTGTTGGATGAACACCATAGATTAAAGGTCATGACATGATTCGACGGGTCTTCACCTGGATTTCCATTAAATTTAGGAATATCTGACGAAAGTTTATGATGAATCACCGGCCACCAAGGGGCATAAGCAATTGGATCGTTTGTTAGCCGATTTAGATCCGGTAACTCTAAAGTCTCCACGAAGGGCAGCTGTTGATTCAAGTTGGGTGAAGCATACCCAGGATAAGATGGAATTACCTGAGCAGTTGGTCTTTGCATACCAGCATAATGCATTTGATGTTGATAACTTTGGTAAGGTTGATGGGCATAACCATTATGATATGATTGATGTTGACCATTTTGAATATACAACTGCCCATTACTTGCAAAGATTTGTTGCTCAGATCCTCGGTAAGCTTGTTGGAATTGCAGTTGTTGATATTGTACCAGCCATGGTTGTGAAGCCATTTTCTATTGTCCAATACTGGCTGTTTGACCAAGATGAGGGGTAATGGTACCCGTTTGAGCCTGGGTCATTCCAGTTAAGGAACCATTAGTCGGTGATTGTGGTTGTGTCGCAAGACAAGAGGTTGTTGTATTACGACCTGAGAAACTTGAGGTTGGCATACAACAAGCAACGGTTGTACTTGCGACATCGTCACAATAGCCAGCGTAGTGGGGATATTTGACATAGGTGGACTTTGTTGCATTGAGTATACAACTCTTGGTTGTTGAGGCAGTACTTGCACCCAACTGCTGGATGTAATTCTAGCATAACCTGAATTCTATTGCAAACTCTCGTATGGTTGTTCTCTTGGAGGAAATAATGAAAGGGCATACTGCCCCCCATACGGCGACAATCCAGTGCTCAAAGGAATGATTTTCCTTTGGGGACCAGACTGCCCAAATTGATACTATTCCAAAGGATCAATTTGCTGAGATTCAACATAAGAGATTCCAGATATTATTCTGGACAAACAAACGAGAACAGACCATATTGTCGAAACAACCCCTGCATGGACTCCATCCAGCGATTGAGAGCTAGTTGGGACAGATGGTGCACCAGCGAACATCGTTGGAGTAGCAGTAGGAGGTTCTGCCACTGCTGCGTTAGATGACACAGTCCTGGATGTCGACGGTTGTTCAGACATATCTAGTCTATCCAAAAGATTTCCTAGCAATTCTACAGGAACTTCTGATGACGGGAGACTAACTTCTGATGAAGAAGGATATAGGGTGATCCTAGCTCCAAAATTCGATGGAGTACTAGATGGAGGATCCTCCACAATCTCTTCTATAGCAATCAATCCAGGTGGAAGAGGTAGACTGTCAGGTCCGTAAAATATTTCTGGTGCCGAATAAGGTATAGATTCTGCAGCGACAGATGTTTGGGGAACAACACCTCCTGAATCAGTTGTAGATGGAGCCGGTTCAGGAATAGAAGTGTTTTCCGTCACACCAGGATCAGTTCTAATATCCTCTTGTGGCTACAAAACTTCTTCTATAGAGGCAAGGATGCCAGAAATGGTTGGAGTAACTAGAGTCTCTAAGGATGTTGGAGCATAAGTTCTAATCAAACAAGGGGACTTTGATCCAGTTAAACGAGTTCACTTTGTCCGGAATAGTTTCGTTTCCGGAGTCAAAGATGGTTGACTCGTAAGTCTCCGTGAACGACGAGGTTTTGATTGACTTTCTTCCACGATTGTGGATTACTCGATCAACTAAAAATAAAAGGGAAAAGGATTCCGAATTAAATGAATTTTAAACGCTTTGACACAACTTGCTTTTTCAATTTTTAAGAGTCAAGAAAAAGCAAAAGATGACTCTAGTCGCCTTCGATTTTTAATGAGCCTGAAGTGACAAGTGCTCAGATGGACCTTTTCCTTTAAGGAGTCTGAAAAGGAATGAAAGAGACTACTCTGGAAATCTAGACAAAGGGATTACCAAACCAATCGCAAAACTACAGAATACCTTTTATGGTATGGCAGTCAATCTTGCCAAATGTTATGTTCAGTGCATTGTGATCGATAGGGTGGTAGACACGACTTCCTAAGGATAAAGGATATAACCTATTGTGGTCTCCCAATATATACTCGACGGTACGTGGGAGCACAAGTCCGTACTAGCACTTGTCATCTCAAAGAGGAGGAATCACCCAACCTACAATGAAAGCGATAGTTACTAGGCTTTACGACACCGGAATACGTCTCTAGCCTAGACTTCTAAATGTTGTGCGTTAGGTTCCAAAGCATTTTTATGTTCATTGAATTTATTTTACAGTTGATCTTTCTTAAGAAATTTTCCTTTCAAGTTCACCGCGTGATGTAGATATACAATTCCTAAAATGAAATCTAAGATGATAAACAATCATTTAATCTTCTTTTTGCAATGAAAATCCTAGCTACTAAGGAAAGAGAAATGAGATTCTTTCAACATAGAGTAGAGAGCACACACTAGATGCACTGTCCTAAATCAAATCAACAAGCAATCTAAATGCAGATGCACATGCATGTATTTGTTTTTCGCATTCTTTATGCGTGAATGACAAAAAGAATGTTGAGTACAAATTTGAATTATCTTTTCAAAGTGATAGTACTAACAATTTTCTCTCCAAAAAATGAAAGGAAGATAATGACGACACTTTGAGATTTTGAATTGAAAACTGCTTTCGACACTTGAAAAAACTACTAATTCAAATCAAATACAAGAGTAATAGTGTAATTGATCATCAAGAACAATAGGATCCTCTTCTTTGACTAAAAACGACACTTGCGACACTTCCAAATCAAAAGACGACAGTTCGATTACGCTACTTCTTTGTAAAAGAGAACTATAAATGGCGCGCAATACATAAAAACATTCACAATTATTTGCACAATGGAGGCAGAATGATGGAAAGGAAGGGAGTTTCCACAGTGGTATATTGATCACAGACAGTAAAACTCCTGAATAAAGCTGAAAAGAGTGAAGAAAAACCAAAATCTGAAGGCAAAATTAGCCTTTTCTGATCATCGCACCTGTAACACAGGGAAACAGGGATGCATCTCACCTACTGCACACAGGAGGTGCGATGCATCTAGATTTCCTTGAAGAGAGGGTGCGATGATACCAGGACAAGACTTTAACTTGGTTCTTGGTCACAGTTTGTAGCTCAGTTCAGGGATTTAGGCCGAGCAAATGATAGTCAGTAAGCATAAATCACAGGAGCTGATCTAATGAGGTTACTTGAGCCACCACTAGGGCAATTAGGATGTTTGCAAATCGATTGTTCAGTTTATAAACAAAACCCGGAGATAGACTAAAGCAACATTGATCTACTTTGCACTTGCATGGCAAATGCAGTTCGAAGGATAGCTGGCTTAACTTCAAGCTCCATCTGTAGTTTATAAAGCAAACAAATATAGACAATCAAACAAGCTATTCGCTCCCCAGTGGAGTCGCCATTTTGTTATTGGGAAATCTAGTGTCCACTCAGAGCTGCTAGTCCCACTAAGATGGGTAGCTATCTTAGAAACAAACAAACTAAAACTACTTTCGCTTTCCTTTATGAGAAGTAGATAAGAGGGGAACAAAGGATACCAACCTCAGTCTTGCGCTTGGTCCCTTACTTGTTTCCTCTCCCTTCTGACAGATCTTTGCCGCTCCTTCCTTGCTTACCCCACTTCAGAGAGCACTTGTAGAGTCAAAGCAGCATAACACTATCGAAGTACAAAGATCTACAATCATAAACAATATAGGACCAGATATATATTGACCACACAAATGCATATATCATCAAACATACAAGAATGTGGAGGAAAAATTGAATAGCTTTATTAATAGAAAGAATAGAAAAGAGGATTACAACGCATTGATCTGACCCAACGTCATCCTCCCAACATGAAAGCCCTTCTTCACCTCATGAAAAGCTTAGATCACCCAACACTATGATATTCCACCAAGAAATCAACAACACTTCCTTAGAAATACAAGATTCCAGCCTCTGGATCTCTGTGATGAGGGATCCATATATAGATGTTTACAGGGGGGTGAGTCAAATTTTGTGATTTTGATTAGTGTCCTCTCTCTGATAGTTCTTGGTTCCACTTGGAGATCGATGATCTCTTACTCATTCCTGGTCGAATTCAGAGAGGCAAGTGTCATAGGAGAAGTTTCTGGAAGATTTCATGATCATCCACCTTGCAAACTGTCTCTGCCATTTGTCTACTCTCACCCATCGCACCCTACAGAAGGGCTTTCCAGTATGCATCGCACTTTTTGCACTGAGGAGGTGAGATGCATCGCACCCTTAGCACTAAGCAGTCTGTATGGTCCAGTTTTGACCAGTTCTGAGCAGTTTTCCATGGAGAACTTCTGGGAGATGATGTAATCAGTTGACCTTATTCCTTTAGGGTGTGAAACAACACTTTTAGGACTTAGAAGCCCTTGGTTTATGGACATATATGATTGGGGTTGCAGTGCCCAAAAATGTCTATAACAGGTACTCCCTGATCCAGAGACTATGTGCTAGGTTATTCCATCTCTGTTGGCATGATTTTTGGCTCTCAGTTCCCAATAATCTTAAAGTGTTATCAAAATGGGAGATGGCCTGTTCTTGGGTAGGCAAGTATCTTGGTGCAAGTTGAGCATCATTGGAAAGGATGTTATGGTTACTAATGACAACCATTGAACTCATTTGTTCTACTCTGATATAGAGGGGTTCTTTTTCCTCTCTTCCTACTATTCTCTTCACCTCCTTGACCCTAGTCTCTATTGGAAATAATACTGAGAGGGGGGGGGGGGGGGTGAATCAGTATTATCAGATCAATCAAACTTTTTCATTTCCATAATCAGAAACATATACGCTACTTCAGTTAAGTGAACCCGCGTGTATACGCTACTGTGTCTAAAGCAACTAGCGTATATCCAAAAATCTTATGATTCAGTTATCTTATCTTCAGTAAATGCAACAGAACATTATTAACCATATTAACAGTAAACAGGTGTAGTATAATAGAACAGATCATCACACAAAATCCACACACATGAACACCATGATATAAGGTGGAAACCCAATGTGGGTGAAAACCACCTGCTGCAATTTGTTTCTATCTTCCTTTAATAAGAAACTTCTTTTACAATGTATTGGTGCAGTCCTTTACCAGCACGCAGGATACAACCTGCAGAGGGCTACAACCCTCTTAGCTCTTGTACTAGCCGATCCATTTACTAGTACGTAGGTGCCTGCCTACAGAATGCTACAACCTTTACTCGTTCTCCAGTTGCTCCTGAAAGGGAGCTACAACCCCCTGGCTCTTGTACTGGCTGATATGTTTACCAGTACGTAGGCGCCAGCCTACTGAACTCTACGATCTTCCCGGGACCACGTTTCATACATTTTCATACTGGATCCATAAAACAACCTGCATCATCAATCTCTGAATCACCCAATACTGAATCACTGAAACCCTGTCAACAACATAGACAACATAACAATAACCAGATCCAACTTCATCTTCAAATATCATACTTCACATTGTATACGCTACTTGGACAAACCCAACCTGCGTGTATACGCTCTTTTGCCAAAGACAACCTGCATACAGATCTGCAAATCCTAACTTATAATTCCGCAGCTATATCAGACATCAAAACATACCTAGATCATAATAATAAACATGCGTCAATAGATCTAGTCTATCCACAGTCAAACCATATGAAGATAATCATTCCAAGCCTTGAGATCCCGTTCTATAGTTCATCATCCTCCACATGAGTGAAACCATGGTTCAGATCACCAACCCATAACCAGCATTTGGATCTCACACTTCATCAGATATTCATTACTCACACACACACTTTGGCCTAATGATCTTCTCCTTATATAGGTTTAGTCCTTTCATAATACCACGGTCCAAAACCATAGTAAAACAATACCATCAACTCAATACTAGGGATCAACACATCTGTCGAGATACTTTGGTCCAAAAACATAGGCTCAAGTACCGAGGACTAACTACCACGGACCAAAAGTAAGCTTTCCGACACGTACGCTCTTTTTCGTTCATTAACCTGCGTGTATGCCCGACTTGGTATATAGCGAACCTGCGTATACGTGACTTGGTATATAGCGAACCAGCGTGTATACGCGACTTGGGCTTAATGAACCTGCGTATATGAATTTTCTCTTCTTCTTATAGTCTGATCATCAATTCCTTGCTGCTGACCTTCTGCACTATGATTTGTCATCAGTGTGGTTTGCCATCAAGGACAACACTTATCTCATAATGCCAACAATCTCCCCCTTTGGACTTGATGGCAAAGCTAACTTGTTACACTTAGAACTATCATCTGATTCCTTTGAGCTGTCCTCCATCAGTCACATCTGATATCTCTTCTGAAGATTCATCCAGTTATACATAAGTGAGATGTTCTTCTATGAGAGGGTTGCCATCAAGTACAACACATGCATCATAATGCCAACAATCTCCCCCTTTGGACTTGATGGCAACAACACCAAATCACTCTCCCCCTTTGACATCAAGGGCAAAGGGTGGACCAAGATGTTCTCTTCCTTTGCTGAACATTTCGTTGTCCATACTCCCCCTGAGTATCTGTTAAAATCTCTGAATGATCTCCCCCTTTGTATATGCCAAAGTGTACCAATCTGTCCATGCTCCCCCTGAGTACATGTCGAGTCTCTGTACTGCTGAAGTGTGTTGTTCATGCTCTTCCTGACTATAGGCAAGATCTGCAAAAGATGTTCTTAAAGAAGAAAATAACTCTATACATCATAAAATACCTTCCTATCACCAAAGACTCATACATACATCCATCTCTCAACTAAGTGAGGATATACAAAAAAATTGACTCATCCACCCATCCAAGTGGGGATACATCAAAAGTTTACATATGACAACCAAACACATTGCATCAATCATCCCAGGCATAGTGGGGAAACCAAAATAGGTCGTTACATGACCTTGACACCATGAAAGAGATACCACAAAAGAGATATATGTCATAGAGACGAAATATCTAGAGCAAGACTTATGAATGTCACCAATAACTGATATTGGCAGCATCTGTCAATCACCATTCAGAGCAGCAACCAAGAGATCCTTCTTTTCTCCTTTTGCCTTTGTTCCACCTGAAACAAACAACAAATGTGAACTAGAACCAAAAGCTTCTAAGATAATGCCAACAATGCATCATTGGAAGATTATCAGCTCCCCTTGAACCTGTGCCAGATGGTCTCTGTCAGACCCATATCAGACTCTCTGCAACCAACATCTGTCCCTGCTGATTTCCTTCAAAACTCCATATACGCGTCTGCATCCACATAAACAAGCATATATACGTGGATAGGCCTTATGAAACTCGCGTACAACTATTTCCATATCAGCAACCTGTAAATGTCCTGCAACAATGTATGTCTGAACATAGAAGTCAACTCCTCCTTTTAAACATCATCATGAAATCATTCACATTATATGTGTCACCACTATAGTCATTACATCAACGTCAAGATCTACATGCTCCAAGTATCATTACTTGGTAACATCTGCATCAATCATCATATGTAAGTATCAACCTATCATCATATAGATAAGAACTCATCATCATGTCTCCAACAAGGAAACTTTTGAGAAGTCATCCATGTATCAGCACTATGTATCTTGAGCTCAAGCTCTTTTGACAAAACTTCTTGATATCATCAACAGCAACAATCCTTATCCACATGAGTGCCTGCATCATAACTGTATGATCTTTATGCATATGATGACAATAGCATAAGAGTGACTCATCATCAAGTGAGGAAGATGTGTATTCAAGCTTTGTACTTCTCCTTATCCTTATGAAGATCACTATGTAAGCACCATATATGCATTATCAAAGAATCAACCATAAATCTGATCTGAACATCAACTATGTAACCACAAGAATCATATCATGGACAACTCATAACCATATCATAGCGAGATATATCATTTAGCCATATAAGCATCATCACCAAGGACTATCAACCATAATGCCAACAATGCAATATTAAGGGCATATTCTCCCCCTCAACCTGTGCCATCTGTTCGCTGTTAGATCTGAACATGCATACATTAGTAGTAAGCATCAAGACATCATCATCATCAAGTTAGGATTAAAACACTTCTAGCATCTTACAGGTATCAAGACATTTCAAGACATTCTCAGCAGACTGTAACTGTTAACCAATAGAGCAGATACTGGATTGAATCATATCAGACCCCTTTTCTGAGCCTGTCCCCACTGCTTTTCCACAGACTGACATATACGCGGCTTTACAGTGTATAACTCGCGTATATACGCGAATTCCATTTATGAAACTTGCGTATGAGTTTCAGGACACTGAAGTTTTACACCTTCAGCTCCCTCTGAGTTTATTATGTCTGTGTTGTGTTGAACCTGAGTATTTTGTGCTGTGCCACATATTTCTGTCTGTACTTCCTTCTTCTTCCATATCTTCAAGTGTGATGTTGTTTTCTCCTTTTGGTGTGAAGTCCGTGCTTTGTTCCTGCATTCCTTTGCTATATGTCCAAGCTTGTTACATGCATAACATCTTACATGTTTCATATTTCTCCTGTAGCAATCAGCAGCTTTGTGACCAAACATATTGCAAGCAAAACAATATCCATTAAAGTACCTTGAATGTGATGATCTTTTTGTATGATGGTCTTGAACTCTTCTTCTTCTACGTCTAGCTGCAACATGTCCAAGGTTATGACATACATAACATTCAACATTATTCATAGGAAGAGTGAAAGATTTTCTATGAGGAATCTCTTTCCTTGAATGTTGATGGGGTTGACCTCTTATTTCCTTGATGATCATTTTAGATTTCTCTTTAAAGTTCCTTGCCTCACCTTGTGAACTAGATTCACCTTCAACAGATTCATGGAAACCAAGACCAGTCTTTATAGCAGGAGACCTTTGACTACTAAGAATATCATCCAAGACTTTAGAACTATCTTGAAATCGTAAAAGCTTATCCTTTTCTTCTAGTTTACCTTTCAAGATATTTACCTCAACCTGAAGCTGTTCTTCCTTTTCAAGAGATTTCTTTTTCAAATCTTCTTCAGCTTTCCTTCCTTCTTCCATTTGTTCCCTTAGTTTGAGAATCTCCTTTTCTTGTTCTTCATTCAGATCCTGCTGCATTTGACAAACTCGAGAGGCACATTCTAGTTGAGATTTTAAGCTGATATCTTCGTTTACCTGTTTTTCAATAGCTTGGAGTAGATCTTTATTCTGCTTCTTTGATTCTTCAAGATCTTTCTTTAGCGAGCGGATCGTGGCTTCAAGACTTTCATAGTAACTGGATCTATCTCTGAGTTTCTCGATGGTTGTGCTTCTTTCGTTGAATTCATCTCTTAATGATGTCACTTCACCCTGCAACTTTTGACATTGATTTTCCCTGTCCTTAAGTAACTTTCTTACCTTGTTTCCTTCCTCTGATTGAGCTTTTAGTTTGGTAACTTCTTCTTTGAAAGCACATTCCCTTTTGTTCAATAGATCTTGTTGATCTTTAATTTTGTCTGTAAGCCTTCTAAATACTGCCTCTATTTGATACTTTTCTTGCTCATCCACAAAAGCAAGTTCAGTAGTTTCACTATCACTTCCATCTCTTTCACAAGGAAATATAGCTGGAACATCAGAGGATAACACATTCATACCTGATAATGATTATGAGTCTGATTCTGAATCTGAAGAGCTTCTTAAACCTAATCCCCAATCGATTCTCCCACTGTCATAGTCCTTCTGAGATGTCTTCTTCTTCTTATGAGCTTTCTTCTTAAGCTTCTTTCCCATTGATCCACGGATCTCCTTCAAGCGATCAAGCTTCTATCAAAGGACCTGCTCTGATACCAATTGTTGGAAATAATACTGAGAGGGGGGGGGGGGGGGTGAATCAGTATTATCAGATCAATCAAACTTTTTCATTTCCATAATCAGAAACATATACGCTACTTCAGTTAAGTGAACCCGCGTGTATACACTACTGTGTCTAAAGCAACTAGCGTATATCCAAAAATCTTATGATTCAGTTAGCTTATCTTCAGTAAATGCATCAGAACATTATTAACCATATTAACAGTAAACAGGTGCAGTATAATAGAACAGATCATCACACAAAAGCCACACACATGAACACCATGATATAAGGTGGAAACCCAATGTGGGTGAAAACCACCTGCTGCAATTTGTTTCTATCTTCCTTTAATAAGAAACTTCTTTTACAATGTACTGGTGCAGTCCTTTACCAGCACGCAGGCTACAACCTGCAGAGGGCTACAATCCTCTTAGCTCTTGTACTAGCCGATCCATTTACTAGTACGTAGGTGCCTGCCTATAGAATGCTCCAACCTTTACTCGTTCTCCAGCTGCTCCTGGAAGGGAGCTACAACCCCCTGGCTCTTGTACTGGCTGATATGTTTACCAGTACGTAAGCGCCAGCCTACTGAACTCTACGATCTTCCCGGGACCACGTTTCATTCATTTTCATACTGGATCCATAAAACAACCTGCATCATCAATCTCTGAATCACCCAATACTAAATCACTGAAACCCTGTCAACAACATAGACAACATAACAATAACCAGATCCAACTTCATCTTCAAATATCATACTTCACATTGTATACACTACTTGGACAAACCCAACCTGCGTGTATACGCTCTTTTGCCAAAGACAACCTATGTACAGATCTGCAAATCCTAACTTATAATTCCACAGCTATATCAGACATCAAAACATACCCAGATCATAATAATAAACATGTCTCAATAGATCTAGTCTATCCATAGTCAAACCATATGAAGATAATCATTCCAAGCCTTGAGATCCCGTTCTATAGTTCATCATCCTCCACATGAGTGAAACCATGGTTCAGATCACCAACCCATAACCAGCATTTGGATCTCACACTTCATCAGATATTCATTACTCACACACACACTTTGGCCTAATGATCTTCTCCTTATATAGGTTTAGTCCTTTCATAATACCACGGTCCAAAACCATAGTAAAACAATACCATCAACTCAATACTAGGGATCAACATGTCTGTCGAGATACTTTGGTCCAAAAACATAGGCTCAAGTACCGAGGACTAACTACCATGGACCAAAAGTAAGCTTTCTGACACATATGCTCTTTTCCGTTCATTAACCTGCATGTATACCCTACTTGGTATATAGCGAACCTGCGTATACGCGACATGGTATATAGCGAACCAGTGTGTATATGCGACTTGGGCTTAATGAACCTGCGTATATGAATTTTCTCTTCTTCTTATAGTCTGATCATCAATTCCTTGCTACTGACCTTCTGCACTATGATTTGTCATCAGTGTGGTTTGCCATCAAGGACAAGACTTATCTCATAATGCCAACAATCCTCATGACTCATCGATTATGCAAGAGCCATCAATTGTAAGTTCCCCAACTTTCCATTGGGGTCCCACACATTCAAGTATGTTAAGGCAAGGTTGTGCAGGTAGAATTCATATCATTTCACCTTGTCCTCAAGGGTGCTCTTGTCACATAGCTCGATGAATTTCCTATAATATTTGAATGGTATGGTCCCCTATTATGCCAATGCCTTTGTTTGAAACTACATCCATTGATATTTTAGGTATAGTTCATATGATTTGGAAGGAAGCCTGCATTGAATTCCCTCCATGGATTGGCTTTCGATGGTGGCCAATTAGATCTCCTTTTCTTGAAACTTCCTCCTCATCCATGTGTTTTCTTCCTGCAACTGTGTTCTCATGGTGTATTCTCTATCTCTCAATTCACTCAACTCCCTTCCCATCTCTAGGAGTTTTTCTTCCATAGGGCCCACTTCTTGTACTTTATTTGACTTAACAATTTTCATCCATCAATGTGTCATTCCTATTTCTTTATCAAGTTCAAAGAAGAGATGGATTGCACAATTTTGTGGTATTACACTACCTACCTCAATGAAATTATAGTAGGAGCTTAAACTTGGATGTGGGCTAGGCTCTTGAAGCTCTAAGAGAAGTTGCCCCCTTCTATACCTATGGTTTTTCTTCCTTACATTCTTTCTTCCCCTACCTCTGTTCTTGTCTTTCCTATAGCACTGCCATTGTTTCTTGTAGCACTGTTTGGGGATCTTGTAGCAGGCCTTTTCCTTTCTGTAGGAGGGCTACAGGTGTCTTGGTTATCTTAGATGATGTTGACCTAGTGAAATGCTTCTTTACATAAGTGATAGTAGCCTTTGGGCTTGCTTCTAGTGATGTGACTCTCTCAACCTTCATTCCCATTGACTCTAGATCCTCTTGCTTGTTTTGTGTATTTTCGATTATAATGGGGGTTCCTGTTGGTGTTTGTGGCTTCCCTTTCTTAATCCTAGTTATTCTTGTTTTTTTGAAATAGAAGGGAGTCTTCCTCTTCCTTTTCCTCTTGGACTTCATGGGTGTGCTCAAGGAAGCCAAGGCAGCAACTACCTCCTTTTCAGTGGGTTTAGGAGACAATATTGGGGATATCTCTTCTTCTTTTTCTTCTTCCTCTTATTCTTTGTCTTCTTCCTCCTCTTATTTTTCTTATTCCTCCCCTTCCTCTTCACACTAGAGGTTGGGGTCCCACCATGTTCAAGGACTTGGGTTTCATGTAAGGCTTCTATGTCCATGTCTCTAAATGTTAACTAGAGAACAAGAATTCTCAATTGACTCAAGGCATCTTCCTTTATTAGCTTGATGAGACCATGGTGTGCTAACTGCTGGTGTTTCCCCACTTTCACCTTATGACGCATGTACATAATGGACTATAAAAGGAAATAGGGCACACCAAGCCTTTGGCTTATGGGTATTTTGGCTCTAAATCACAACTCATGTAGGAGTCTCAATTGGTAGCCATAAACTACACTCAATCTTCCTTCACAAGAAATCTACTTAAGGATGTGATAGCCCACCTCATCCTACGGATAGGGAAGGCTCTCCCTTCTGACCCCATTTTCATATTCAATTGGATTTTCATCATTTAGGAATAAATGTTTCTTATAAAAGGTATTACTAGCCTTGTCCGCCTTTCTCCATTGAACCCCTAGAGGAAGCATTGTCATTCTGCTGATCACATTAGGGTTTATGCTAATGGACATCCCTCTCACCATAGTGGTAGAACTTATTCTTGCTTGAGGGTTTAGTGCCATGGAAACCTCCTAGGTTATATCATCATCGCATCCTTTGAGGAACTCAAAGTAGCCTAACCAGTGATGCCTCCTGAAGTTATCTACCATAAGGGGATGAAGGTGAGTTCTTGATGTAGTTGTGGGCTCTCTTATATTAAAACCCCCTCTCATTTTATCCTTTGGTTTTAGCTACGTGCAGGAAATTTTGTAGGGTATCTTTAGTATGGACCTCAGGGTGGCTCAAAACTTAAAATTTTTAGTCGATCACTGTAATATATATGGTTCCTTGTAGCCACAAAATTTTCTTATATTGCCTCAAAATCTGTCTAATTCACAACCTATCTGTAATTAAAAAAAGTGTGTAGAGTTTATCAGTTATCAAACCATGAACAAAGGATAGATGGGTCACTTACTTCTCACTAGAATAATTGGGATTATGTTAATTGATGACCAAGTTGACCCTAGGTACCCGCTTGCAGAATTTCCATGGAATTCTTGTGTTTCTTGTAGCTTCTTGTAGGATTATGTTCTTCCTATAGTTGTCTCTTGTAGGATTGCTAGAGCAGGGTTCGATTTTACAATGGCTTCCCAAGTTGGTCCCTCTCTTCTTGATTTTGAAATGCGCAAAAAAAAAGTGCATGAAAGTTTGGGGTTTTGTGCTATTTATGGTCGAGGCTTAGAGCACTGTGTTGGCTGGAAGTGGTATGAGATTTCCTAATTGGGACCATTAGCCCACCATTGGTGATCATTCACTTTCTCCTCATAATCATCACCCACTCCCCCTTAACTAATTAGACCACCTTTTTAAATCATTCTCTTTGATGTCACACTCTGACGTGGCATTCCCACTAAAAGTTCACTTTTTGATCATGAGCTGATGGCGGGCAAGTTAACCGGCCACCTCCAACTTATAAAAATAACTTTCTTCGACATTTATACATTTTACAGTATATCATACTCAGGGAAGAGCTCAGTGTTGGGTTGTGTTATATTCTTTCCACGAATTTTTTTTAGACCCTATATTGGGTGGCAGACCTACCTATGGTTTTGTGCATGGATTTTGCACATGGTTTTGGGCAAGATGATTTCCAGTCCATGGTATTTTGTAGATCTAGTCAAGGGAACTACAGTTATATTCTAATCCAGGGTTAATGGATTGGGGTTTATGTATGCTTCGACATGTATATATATGTATTGTAACATTAAAAGGAACATAATGGAAAATCAATCTAGTAGTCTCAGTTTTGGGATCCAGAGGAAAATACCTCTGTACATTTGTTTTATGCGTTATGTTCTCACCATTGTTTATTTTCTATTTTTAGAATTTGTATGCAGGTAATTTATGTATGGGGTTAAATCCTACATTTGGTATCAGAGTTGTTTTGGCTTCAAGGGGCACCTTTGCTACTGAGGGGTTTTTCTCGAGCCTGTGGCAGACCCTGTTTAGTGGGAGATCTGCAGGATCAATTCTTGGGGTGAAAGAAGATGGTGATTAGTGAAAAGATAGAGATCGAGAAATTTAATGGTCAGAGTTTTGAGTTGTGGAAACTCAAGATGGAGGATATGTTGGTGGATAAACATTAGTGGATTGCAATAGATCTAGGTTCTAAACCAACGACAGTGTCCGATGAAGAATGGAAGAAGTTGGATCGGAAGGCAAAGAGCACAATACAATTATGTATCTTAGATTCAGTATTTTTGAATGTATCAGGGGAAGCTACGATGAAGGATTTATGGGACAAGTTAGGGAATTTGTACCAATCCAAGTCTCTGGTGATTAAACTGTTCCTACGAAGAAAGTTGTATAACTTGAGGATGAAATATGGAGACTTGGTGACAAAGCATCTGAATGCATTTAATACTATGGTAAGCCAATTATTATCTATTGATATTAAAATTAAAGATGAATATAAGTGCATTAGTTTGTTGTGTTCTCTACCAGATTTGTGGCATAGTCTAGTTGTTGCAATAGGCAGCAATGCAACTGCCTTGAAGTTTGATGAAATAGTTTCATCCTTGCTGACAGAGGAGATGAGACAAAAATATGGAGAGACAGAATGGTGATGCTTTGTCTCTACGAGGACAGTCCCAAAACACAAACAAAAAAAAGTCCTCGAGTGGGAGATTGAAAGCTAGAGGGAGATCTAAATATCCAGGAAAACTTGTAAAGTTGTGGTAGAAATGCGGAAAGGAAGGGAACTACAAAAGGGATTGTAAATCTAAAGCTCCTGAGAAATGAAAGGGATTTGATGATTCTCCTTCTATAGAGGCAAAAACCACTTCATATGAAGGTGGGGATGTGTACTTGGCTTCTTCTTCAAGTACACATGTAGATCATTAGGCATGGTTGATTGACTCTGGTGCATCCTTTCACTTCACTCCCCATAGAGAGTGGTTCCGCGAGTATGAGAAATATGATGGCGGTGATGTATTATTTGGGGATGATAGGAAGAGTAGAATCATTGGTTGTGGAAAATTCAAGTTGAAGTTGCAAGGTGAAAGGATTAGAACACTTCTAGGTGTTCTGCATATTCCTGCATTAGCGAGAAATCTGATTTTTGTAACCAAGATGGATGATGCAAGTGTAAAAACAGTGTTCGAGAAAGATACCTACAAGCTAGTTTAGGGAGCACTGATATTGATGTGAGGAGTTCCTATTGGAACTCTATACAAGCTACAAGGTAGCACTGTTATTGATGGGTGCAACATTTCTGTGGTTCCTGAAAGTGGAGTAGAAAATCTAGTGGTCTTTGATGAAAAGACCATGCTATGGCATGAAAGGCTTGGACATATTGGAGAGAAGGGCCTTCGAATACTTCATGGTAAAGGTATGGTAGAAGGTATGTCTAATAGCTCTTTGGATTTTGATTTCTGTGAAAATTGTGTATATGGGAAGCAAAATCGAGTGAGTTTCTCCTCTACTAGTAAGAGGGCGAAACAAATATTAGAGCTTGTGCACAGTGATGAGTTTGGACCCATGTTAATTCCATCACTGGGTAAGTCTGTGTACTATGTATCATTTATAGATGAATTCTCAAGGAATACATGGATATATTTCCTCAAGAAGAAATCTAAAGTCTTTGACATGTTTAAATAATTTAAGGCTCTAGTAGAAAACCAGATAGAGAAGAAGATAAAGGTGTTGAGGAAAGATAATGGTGGAGAGTTTTGCCATAATGAATTTGAAGAATTATGTAAGAAGTGTGGTATTGCATGGAAAACGTCTACTCCTTTTGGAAAACATCTACTCCATACACACCTGAGAAAAATGGAGTTTCCAAAAGAATGAACAGGACGTTGATGGAAAGGGAAAGAAGCATGCTCAGTGGTGCTGGGTTAGGAGATGAATTCTGGGCATAGGTGGTGGAGACTACATGTTATCTGGTCAATAGATCACCTTCTTTAGTGTTGGAGGATAAGACTCCACAAGAGGTATGGACTAGTAAGAAACATTCTCTTTCACATCTGAGGGTATTTAGATGTGATGCATATGTACATGTTCCAAAGGAGAAAAGAACAAAGTTGGATAGTAAATATGAAAAGTGCATCTTTATTGGGTATAAGGATGGTTTAAAAGGTTATAAGATTTGGAACCCAGTAACAAGGAAGGTTGTGTACAACTGACATGTGGTGTTTAGAGAGGTGAAAGATGTTATTAAACATGAATTCCTACCAAAGGAACATGAGAAGATAAAGTTTGAGCTAAAGGAGGAAGAATCAGACTCTACAACAGAAGAGGAATTAGAAGATGAAGAGCCTCAAACTCCAATTATGAGAAGATCAGTTCAAGAAACAAGGCAACCAAAAAGGTATAGTCCATCTGCTTTCTGTTCAAATTTTTCTTTGTCTATTACTAGTGATGATCCTAGAACTATGAAGGAAGCAGTAGATTCAGAGGATAACAAACTCTGCAAAGAGGCCATGGTTGATGAAATGGCATCTTTGCACAAAAATGAGGCTTTATATCTTGTGGAGTTGCTGGATGGAAGGAAACCTATTGGAAGCAAATGGGTGTTCAAGAAGAATATGAATGTAGAAGGAAAGGTTGAGAAATACGAAACTCCGTTGGTAGAAAAAGGTTATTCCCGGGTGCTGGGAATTGATTTTGGTGATAATTTTTCTCTTGTTGCCAAAGTAACTTCTATTATATTACTTTTATCTGTTGCTGCTATTTTTATTTGGGGGTAGAACAAATGGATGTGAAGGCAACATTTATTCATGGGCATCTAGAAGAAGAGATCTACATGAAGCAACCTGAAGGCTTTGCGATGAAGGGTAAGAAAGAACCAATACGCAAGTTTAAAAAGTATTTGTATGGGTTAAAACAGTCACCAAGGATGTGGTACCAGAAATTTGATACATTTATACGAGGACTTGGCTTCACCAGAAGAAAAGAAGATCATTGTGTGTATTTTAAATTAGTTGGTGACCATGTTATTTATCTCATCTTGTATGTGGATGATATGTTTTTTGTTGGAAATGACAAAGGAATTATTTAGGATTTCAAGAACCAATTGTCCTCCAGATTTGACATGAAAGATCTTAGTTCTGCAAACTATATTTTGGGCATGGAAATTAAGCAAGATTAGGCAAAGAGGAAGATCTGGTTAAACAAGAGGAATTATGTTGAGAAAATACTGCAGAGGTTTAATATGTAGCATACTAAACCAGTGAATGTTTCTATTCTCATAGGTGTAAAGTTATCTCGTGAACAATGTCCCAATACATAAGAATAGGAAGAGGATATGTCCCATGTTCCATATGCAAGTGCAATCGGTAGCCTGATGTATGCAATGGTATGTATTAGACCAGACATTGCACATGCAGTGGGAGTATTGAGTAGGTTTATGTCAAGACCAGGATTGGAAAGAGTTTTGGACATCCGTGGCTTTATTGATGCAAACTGGGCTAGAGATCTAGATAAGAGAAGATCTACAAGTGGGTATGTTTATAACCTATTTGGAGGTGCAGTCAATTGGATGAGTAAGAGAAAATCTGTAGTGGCACTCTCAACTACAAAGGAAAAAGACATGGCAGCCACTCATGCAAGCAAGGAAGTAGTTTGGTTGCAGAGATTGTGTTCAGGTATGGGGTTACTACAACGAGCTATAAGGATAAATTGTAACAGCCAAAGTGCAATTTTCTTAGCAAAGAACCCTGCCTATCATTCAAAGACAAAGCACATTGATGTTCAGTATCACTTTGTGAGGGATATTGTAGAAGACAAAAAGGTGTTGTTGGTAAAGGTGGACACTTTGAAGAATACTGCAGATGCATTGAGAAAATATGTCAGCTCTAGGAAGTTCTCTTGGTGTAGAGAAATAATGGGTGTAGCAAGGTTGGATCAATGACTAATCTCTCATATGGCCCCCTGTGGAAACAAAACAACAAGTGGGAGAATATTGGGTTGTGCTATATTCTTTCCACGATTGTTTTTTGGACCCTATATTAGGTGGGCGGACCTACTTATGGTTTTGTGCTTGGATTTTGCACATGGTTTTGGTCGCGATGGTTTTTGGTCCATGTTATTTTGTAGATACGGTCAAGGGAACTATGGTTATGTTCTAATCCAGGGTTAATAGATCAACGTTTATGTATGCTTTGACATGTATATATATACGTATTATAACATTGAAAGGAACATAATGAAAAATCAATCTGGTAGTCCTGGTTTTGGGATCTAGGGGAAAATCTTTGTGTATATTTGCTTTATGTGTTATGCTCTCGCTATTGTTTATTTTCTATTTTTAGAATTCGTATGCAGGTAATTTCTGTATGAGGTTAAAACCTACACTCGGTAAGTTTCCATAACAGTGCCTACCTTTTGGTGATCGATGGATGTTGGAGTATTTTCCTTTTGTACTCCTTTTCTGTCTTCTTGTGTAATTCTTCTTTCTTGTGTAGTTGGGAGCTTGTCTATTCATGTGTACTGGTGCTTGATATGTATTCGTTGCTATTGCTATTGTGGAGCATGGCTAGGAGAAGCAACGTGTTCATAAATGATGGTACTCCTTCTTGCTCTTGTTGGGAAGAAAAATTAATTCCCAGGCTAGTTACAATCATGACATAGGCTGCTATAGGAGATCCTGTAGCTTCCTTTCTCTTCGATTTGCAATTATGTTTTCTCAAAGGAATGTTGGGTAGTGGTGTAGTGGTTAGAGGATGATGGAAGAGCTCTGATGGAGTAGTGAATGGATGAGGCAAGGGAGGACATATCCTCTGGTTTTTTTTCATTGTATTTTGGACATTTTCCTATCTTTTTTCTTAAATAAGACAGAGCTAGGTATGGGCGTGGTGATTTGGACTAGGGATGCATGTATGATGGGTGAGTGGTTTGATAGTGTAGGGTCCATAATCAACCTAGAATAAGCATGCATGATTATTTTCTTATTGGGTCCCCTTGCCTATAGCATTTCAAGGCATCCTATAGTGCTACAGGATCTTCCTGTAGTAGTGATAGGACATCCTGTAGCAAGCTAGAAAATGCAAAAAAAATAATTTTTGATGCCTGAAAATGGATATGATTGGTAGGGACATGGTTGGCATGGATGAGATGAATTTGATGGAGGGAGAAAAGGAATGACACTTAGCATGTTGTCCTTATAGATAAACATTTTTCACTCCCTTCAAAACCTGAAAAATCAAAGAATTTATTAGTGGAAGGGTTTGAGTTCCTTGTGATGGTATTCTTTTTGTTTTTTTTTAAAGAAACATAGGATTCCTCATGAGATGTTTTCAAACTTCTTGCCTGCCCTGAGAACCTCAAGGGAGGTTTCCACCCATGGACCTTTTATCTTTATTTATTTTTTTCACTCATAGGCTACCTCAAGGAGGTTTTCAACCTAAGAGTTGGCCTTAGATGCCTCATAGAGGTTTTCATCCAAGACTCTTATGGTTTTTTCTTTTTTCCTTTTTTCACAAGAAATAATAGTTTTCAAGAATTGTGTGCCTTGGAAGTTAGGAAGCTTCCAATCAAATTTACCTCCTTACTAATGGTGTTGATGAAATCCTCCCTGGATAGAGGTACTTTGTAAGCTTTCAATCTGTATCCATTAACAAGAAAGGGAATACCATCCTAATCAATGGTCTTGATTTGAACAACTCCTTGTCATATATTTTCCTTTGAAGTCCTTGAACCTAGAGTCATATAGCAAAGCCCAATCCCCTTCTTCAAAAACCTTGTTCTTGATGTTCTTCACATGCCAAACCTTCCTCTATACTTGGATAACTTCAATGTGTAAAAGAGCCTGCATCCTAAATTCATCCAGACCATTCAACTAGAGCAGTCTCTCATGTCATGCCTTTGTAACATTCAAATTCAACTGTGATGCCATTCTCAAGGTGTTTTACTCAACCTCAATGGATAGCAGAGCCCTCTTTCCATAGACCAAGTCATAAGGGGTGAAACCAGTGGTTGTCTTCCAACTTATATATCAGCCCAATATTTTATGTTGCTGCTCATGACCTTGGTGAGGATACCTTCCAATGCTCTGTTGGTGGCCTCTACTTTTCCATTAGCCTGAGGATGATAGGCAGTTGACTTCCTCTATTTTATCACATTCTACATCAACAAATTTTCGATCAGATGTGATGTGATTTGAGCTCCCTAATATGTGACTAGTTCTCTAAGGTACCCAAACTTGTAGAATAAATTATCCCTTAAGAAATCAACCACTTTCTCCTCTATTGGTACCTTGACAACATTGGTCTCATCCCACTATGTCAAAAAATCAGTGCATACACTTATGCATTTTTTTTCCCTGGTGGTGGATCAGTGGGCCCAACGAAATCCATGTCGCACTTGTCAAATGGCTCTAGAGTCACCTAAGGTTGAAAGGGAATTTAATTCTTTGGAGTAGGTTTCCCCATCCTATGGCACTAATCACATTAACTAGTGTATCTTCTTCCATCTTGGTGGAGAGTGGGCTAGTAGTAGCCAGCTTGTAGTACCTTGAAAGTTGTCCTCTTGGCTACAAAGAGACCTCCACAAGGCCCATCATGACATCATATAATGATGTCAAATATATCATCCTCCCTAACATACCTTCTCAAAATTTAATCTGGGCCCAACTTCAAAATATTTCCCCCAATCCAAGTGAATGGGGTGCTCTTCCTTGCAATTCTACTCTTCTCCCTGGATGACAGATTTGGAGGGAATTTTGCAACAATTCGATAGTTGGCTATGTTAGAAAACCATGGAGAGAGAACTAAAATAGAAAATAAATTCTCATCTGGCAGTTGATCATGAATCATTCCTTCCTCACCTGCAAGAAACCAAGTCTAGAAAAAAAATATGCAACTACATTTTCTCTACCTGGCTTATCAATGATAGTTAAGTCAAACTATTGTAATAAAAGAAACCATCTAATAATTATAGCATTCACATTAGGATCTTTCATTAAGTATTTGAGAGTAGCATGGTCAACATGCACAAAGGTTTGATAACTAGTGATGTAGTGTCTAAATTTATTCAAGGAATGGACAACAGCTAGGAGTTCCTTTTCAGTCACGGTGTAGTTCAATTCATCCTTAGACATATTCTTTCTAATGAAGTAAAATGCATAAGGAAACTTGTCATTTATCTAGCCTAAAGATTCTCCTACAACTTTGTCAGATGCATCAGCATGGATGTGGAAAGGAAGAGCCCAATTTTTTCCTCTTAGTATGGGTGCATTAGTCAACTTATCCTTCAATATTTCTAGCGCCTCTTGGCAACTTTTTGACCAGCGAAATTCAGAGTCATTGTCCAGAAGTCCAAACAATGGTGACGCTACGTTTCTTAAGTCCTTAATAAATATCCTATATATCTAGCTAAGCCAAATAAGCTCCTGGAATCCCTTTTCTCTTGAGAAGTAGGGACCCTTTTGGTGATGGAAAATTTATTTGGGTTCACTCATAGTCCTTCATGGGATATTGAGTGACCCAGAACAGTCCCTGCATTCATCAAGAATTTACGCTTCTCAAGACTAAGTGATAGGTTCATTTCAATGCACTTCTTTATTAATTTCACCAATTTGGAGAAAACCTCCAGGAAGTCACACCCATAGGGAGTGAAATCATCCATGTATATCTCTATTGAGTCATGGACTAGCTTAGCAAAGATGCTTAAAACATCCCTTTTAAAAGTGACAGGGGAATTACATAATCTAAAAACAAGGACCATGTAAGAAAACGTATCCTAAGGACAAGTGAATGTGGTTTTATCTTGGTCCTCTGCGCTGATCTGGATTTCATTATAACCATGGAATCCATCTAGGAAAGAGAAGAACTTCTTCCCTGCAAGACCATCCAAGACTTGATCGATGAAAGGTAGAGGGAAATGGTATTTTTTAGTAGCTTTGTTTAACTCTTGGTAATCCACACAGATCCTCCACTTTCCATTCTTATTTGGGACCAAAACTAGAAGAGAGACCCACTCACTATCTGAGATGGGGTAAATGAATGCTACATCCAACAACTTTTGTAGTTCTTCTTTGACTATGTCTTTAAGGACTAGGTTCATTATCCTTTGATGTTGGTCCATTGGTTTTTAGCCTTCCTTGATGTATATGTGATGAATGCACACTAAAGGGTGCACCCACTTCATTTCCCTATTGCTAAAGGAAAAGGCATCCATGTATTCTCTCGGCATGTTACATAACCTCTTTTCCTGATGTGATGAGAGAGGGGTCGATTTTCAATGTTTTTGATTGATCGCATTACACCATTTTGATATGAGGAGGACTTGAGTCAAATAGGAAAAAATAATTTCAAGGGTTATCTTAAGATTCCTTCACCAGCTCATTAAGGACATGGTGTTTGGTGGCTAGTTCTAGAGGATTTGATCAATGAGGTCATCTTCATTAGGTTTCCACCCTCCTATAATAATATCTAGGGTACATGTTGGTTAGGATGTGGTATGGTGTACTTCATATTCCTCCTCCTCTTCCAACCATAAGAGTAAGTCATGCTCTAGGGATGGTTGAGTAGGAGGGTACAAGAACATCTGTTTGAAAAAATACCCATTCTTAATGTCTATGTTCCTAGCTCTACAACTTATGTAAGCATCAATAGTGGCTATCCATGGTCATCGAAGGATGAGAGGATAAACATTGAATTTTGTCTCAGGTTGGAGAACTAAGAAGTCAGCAGGATACTCCTGGGAATCAATAGAGACCATCATATCCTCAACAACTCCCTCAAGAGCTACTATGGATATGTTTGCAAATTTCGATATTGTTGTGGTCTTTCTTAAGGATCCTTGGAGATTCAGTTTGAGAATGGTCTCCTTAGTCATCACATTTATGGTATCCCCAAGATTGATCAAGGTGTGGGGGACAATGATGTCATTAATGTGCACATCTACCACAAGATTTCCAGGGCCTAGATACTTTAGGAAAATCACTCTCGCCAACATTAAGTCACACAACTGTCCAATGTCATTAATGGTAGGGGTGTCTTTGTTTCTCCTTCCAAGATTTTTGAATCATTTCTCCTTGATTAGCTTGTTGTAGATGGGGACATCCTTGAAGGCTTGGGGGAGTGGGATTTTAACACACAATTTTTTCAATTCTCCCAAAAGTTAAATCTCTTCTGGGGTGTGCTGACTAGGATAGATCAATGTTTTAGGAAAAGGAGGTGGATTGGATTTAGGAACACTCTTTTCCTCTTCCTCTTCCTCTTCAAGCTTCTCAAGTGAAGATGGAGGTTGGTTTTCTAGGAGGACTCTTCCAGACCTAAGGTTGATTTCTTGAATTTCCACAGCATAGGGAGGGTGGCATGTCTCTCCACTATATACCTGTTGTGAATTTTTGTTGTTCGGGTTTAGATTTTGTTGAGAAGGCATCAGAGGTTGCTTAGGTGGAGCAGGATGAAGGAGTTGTGGTTGAGATGGAGGTGGAGGCAGTAAGGCTGGAGGTTGGCTGGATGGAGGCCTCAAACCTTATGATGGTGTATTCCACAAAGGATGTGGGGGAGCATATGGCTGAAATGATTGATTGGTTGGTTTGGAAGGGTATTGAGGTGGATAAGACCAAGGAGAAGGTGTGGACAATGAAGGATGAGAAGGAGAACACCAAAGGGGAAAGGATGCATTCGGACTGGGATTTTAACAGGGAAAATTTTAGGGACTAATATTCGCAAACGGGCTAATTTTCCATGCTTTTCCTAAAAAAAGATTCTTTAATTTCCATTTTTTCTAAAATTTTATACACCCAAATTTTATAGTATTAAATTTTTTTACCTTAAAAATATCCATAATTTATATAGAGATTATATAAAATTATTAGAAATTTGAATACTTTTATGAAAACATTACCAAACATTTTACAAATTGCATATTATGTACGAGTGATATTAACGAAGGTTTCTAAACTTTAAAATAAATTTTCATCCTTAAAATTTTCCCTGGATTTTAATAGGAATAAGATTCCCCTTACATGCCATGATGGTATGGTCGAGGTCCTTGAGGCCTCCTTTGATTTATGTAACAAATGTTTTCAGCCCTGCTTTCAACCCCTTGGTATACAACCTTCAATCTAGGCAAATAAGGGCACTTATCTGTGGAATGGTTTTCCTCACCGATAGAGCATACATCTATATCATTCAATGGACATTGATTTCTGGGGTGCCTTCTAGTGCATTTATGGAAAAGGATAGCTAAGTATCTCAATGCTTCCCCCTACTTGCTCTTGATATGAATGATGTCCATTTGCAGAGAAAGGGTGTGCAACATTTCACTTTTAAAGTCTTCCAACATGTTTCCAATTTCACTCTTGATAGTTGTGTTGGAGGAAGAGGAACTAGTCAAAGCTTGACTAGCTGTACCCTTCTTTCTGGCAGCCCTAGAATGGTTTTTGAAAATTATCTTGATATCATCATAAGGTAGCTAATACATTTCCCCTCCTGAAAACATGTTTAGGGTTTCTAGAATTTCCTCCCTAATTCCTCCAAGAAGGACTAACTTGAGTGATTTAGGACCAAGGGTGCATCTGGCCCTTTTGTAATTGAGTTGGAACCTTTCCTCATAATCTTCCAAGGATTCCTCATGTCCCAAGGTCATTCTAAAGGTTCCCCCTTTGGTGCCTTTGGACCCACAATAGTTCCTGTACTTGTCATTGAAGGCTTATTGCATTTGATCCCACGTAGTGATGTTGTCCCCACGTAAACCCATTGACCAGCGCTAGGATGCATCCTTAATGGTGGATGGGAACAACTTCAACTTCTTGCCGTCAGAGGTATAATCCTAAGTTCTATAGATGACAACAAACTCAAACAAAAAGGAAATAAGGTCCTCTATGGTTAGGCGATGGAAGTGAGGAAGGGCAGAGGGGCTTTTTAATCCTAGCATCTCGATTAGTCTCTCTAATGGGAAAATCACCCTCATTTATATTCTCATCCATGATGTAAGTGTGTGGAATGGTTTCTTCTTATTCTCCCCCAATAGGCTCTTCAAAGATCTCTGGTTGTTCACCTAATCGGTCCTCTAACTCCCCTGGAGTCAGAGAGGGAACCTAACAATCACCAAAGAAGAGGGAAGGTTGAATTTTTTATGATGTGGGGGTATTTAGCACAAATTTCCCTAAATTATCTCTACTCCTACAAGGCATGAAAGATTTTTTTTCTCTTTATGTGTTTTTTAGAATCAATTGTAAAATAGAGAGGAAAGCATGATAACATCTACCTACTAAATGAAAATTATAAAGAAAATAGGAAATTACATATGCCTAGACACCTCCTCGGCAGTGGCGCCAAAAAGTGATTAGCCTTAACATTGTAAAAAGAATGCTACAACTCCTAGGGCTACTAACTTTCCTTTGTCAACTTGAGGTTTCATACAAACTTGAAGGTGACAATGATATATACACAACATATGCATCATTCTACTCATGTCACTTATCAACTAGGGAAATTGACCATTAGGGTTCCAGACTAGTCCTCTATTGAACTAAAGGGAGTCTGACTACTGACAGTGACTATAAAGCTAGTTCTAGTGCAGGGAAAGTAAATTCTTGTCTATTCAAGAAATGAAAGTTGCCAAATAGTAAATGCTAGGAAATTCCATAAATCATCTAGCTATGAAATGACACAAATCACTTGCAGAAAGAAAACTATGCTAATCTTGTAATTGATCATCTCACTATCAAGACTACTTGAAAATAGAGATTTACTATATCATCTTAAAATTCAAACATGCCTGCATTAACTATCTCATTCACATTGGTAGAAAAAGTCTTAATTGATAACTTCATAAATATAAAAGCTAATGCTGTCTAATCTTGTAGGAGGGAAAGGGATGGGAAGGCTAGGCTAGGTGGTACTTCTTATCATGGAGTCCAAGCTGAGGGGTTATCCTACTCCTACACTAGGCTATATTATCGTTTCAGGTCAAAACAAGGTCAAAATAGACTGCTACATGTTTGCTATAGGAAATGGCTACAAGATGTTCTGAAATGCTACAAGAAGTGAGCTGAGAGGTTTTGGAGGAAAATAATCGTGATATGAGGTATTGGAGGCATGCATGATGGTTGTGGGAGGTGCAGGGAATGTGAACATCGCCCAAGGCCGATCCCAACACTCCACGGAAGTCAAATTTGCCTAAGGTAGCTTGCTCACGGTGGATGGAAAATAGAGGTTCAGACTATGGGTGGGTATGCATGGACAGAAGGTGGAGAAGACCTAGGTGAAGCTGGTTGGAGGATTCCCTTCCTATAGATCAACAATACCTAAGATAAAAATTGTTTCTCTTTTCATTTATAAATCATTACATGTCCACATGGAAAATATGAGTTTAATTTCATGAAGATGATCTTTCTACTATTAAGGACAAGATCTATGACACCGAATTCCTTTTAGGCTATAAAAACCTTAAGAAAACAAGATAACAACTATAGATTTTTCCAAGAAATCATAAATAGTTATCTAGCTAAGAATGACAATTAATCTATTCAATAAACAAAAGACAAATTTTGTTTTTGGAAATGTGAGAGTGGGGTCCTCTAATCATGATCCTATGAGGGTAATGAGATAGTGGCCGTTGTCACAAGCTTTTCTGGTATAATTTCTTTTAGTAGCTTCCAACACTAATCAACCTCTTCAAACTAATGGGAAAAAGGTTAAGCAACAATTTAAGTAGCTTACTAAGCTAAAAATAAAAACATAAATAAACTTCAGTAGCTAACTATCATTATAAGATAAGAATACAACTACAAAAGTGGAACTTATGCTTCTAGGGTTCGGCCCTAAGCCAAGAGCTTTAGCCCTCTGAGTCAACTTAATGTTGGATCAAAATATAACTTCTCATTATCATCAAAATGTGAAGTACATCATAACAATAACAATCAAAATATTTTAGCTCAAATAACTTCTTGGATACAATAAAAAATCAAATCCTAATGAATCCCTTAGCTCTCTTATTCATACAAAATTGGAGCTACCAAAAACTCCGTTGAAAATAGGGATACTTGTCTTCCTAACTCGAGAATAACTCTTCCTTAACTGTCACTAGCTTGGCTGCCAATGAACTCGGCTTACTTGGCTGCCAGTCACACCGAGTTGATGAGATAGAGTAGAGGAATCTTCGAATGATTTGAGGTGTTAAGGAGGGAGACCAAATCCTAAAATCTCTCTTTCCTTCCTAGTCTGAATTCCTACACTTAAGTCAACCCAAAACTGCTCCAATTCCTACATTAACACACATTAGGCCACATGACATAGCAACTCACCTGTACTCTTATCGTTAAGCAAAATATAACAAAATATGTAAACAAATGTGAGAAAATTCAATTTAATAAGCTTGAGAGTGGCATTGTGACCCATATAGTTTACCTATTGATGGTCCCCATTAGTATATTCCATAATACATTACTTGGTAGGTGACATAGCTATGGTGGGTCCCTCCTTAGGATATTGGGGCAATGAGCACCCAAATGCAGCTTGGTTTTAGAAGTCCAAGCCAAGTCAGTATGATGTGGCAGTGATGAGGTGGTAGAAGGAACATATGGTAGCTCATGGTTGGTCCACTATGGATTCTGGTGGCATAACCAAACATCTAAAGATGTATGTGAAGACTACATTGGTGAGGATTTTATTTATATCTCATTTTTTCAAAAATGGTCAAAAAGTAAAGTTTTGTGCTAGAATTGTTAAATGTGTCTTCTAAATTGATAATTTCTTTTGATGATTTTATTATTTCACACATTATCCATGAATTCATCCTTAAGAAAATTACATAGAATACATCAATAATATAACATTTAATACAATAGGATATTAAAGAGACAACCACACAAAGAACACAAGAATTTGCGCTAGGAAAACCCACACGAAGGAAAAACTCAAGAACCTTTTTCAATAGAGAAATTATTCAAGCCTACAAAGATACATCCTATTATATAACTAGGTCAAACCTAGTCCATGGTCCATCCGCCTAGTCAAGTCAATCTTACCTAGAAAACATTCTTTCTTCTTGTGTTAGAAACACTCCTTTTCTGGCCTTCATAGGTGACACTTCACTAGCTTAGAATAGACCTTTTGGTGGCCACATAGATCAATTTATTTCCTCATAGTAGGCCCTTCATTAGCATCAGAACTTTGTGTCCTTACCTCAAAAAGCCAAAAATAACCATGAATAGAAACAAATTTGAAATATCTCAGATTAGGATTTTCTTACGTCATATGTGAGCTTCCTTCATGACTCAAATTCACTACTTGCCTCATAATATGTTACCTCAAGAAAGTATGAAATTTTCCTCCATAGATGATTCGAATTGTTTCCCTAATAGGAGAAATGAGATTTTTATATATATATTTTTTCTTGTCCAAATAAGTGTCCCGAGAAGTTGGGCTCACTTGAACAATTTAAGGGGCCAACCTGACTAGGAAGAGGCTGACATGACATTTTTTGGAGCCAAAAATTCCTTTTCCAAAATTCAAAGTTTTCTTTTTCACAATAAATAAGAATAACATGTGTTAGGTCCCTATAATACTAGTGTAGCCCCCTTATTTTTATTTTTGTGCCCCATAGAAGTGCAATATTGTTATTTTTGTGCCCTTACATTATTATTGTTATGTAGGCTCCAATTATATTGTGAGCCTGTAGATGCTTATATATACGAAGGAGGTATTTCCATTTGTATCATCCAAGATTTTTTCATTTATGTAATGTAAAGGAGGTTCCCCCCCGAAGAAGATAATTTTTAAGTTGTTTATCTATCTATTTGTGAGCTAGTTGCATAACATTTGATATCAAAGTTTTGGATTCTAGAGTTTCACTGCTTCAAGCATGCCATCGTGGAATTTTTGCTATAATGTTTTATATATGAAGCTTCAAAGGCTAAAATTAAAACCATGTGAAGCCAAAATATTGGTGAACTTCATTCACAAATTTTGGATCTTTTCTACCTATATTATTGGAGATATGATCTGAATAAGTTAGGATTCTTGCAGGCTCCAGAATTCCATCTCAAACTGGTGACCTAGGGAAAATCATCATAAATTTCTCTCTAAGCATCGGATTTAAATTTTGTGAAAGGTGATAGAAACAGGATGGACTATAATATTTTAGATATCATTTTTAGGGTTGAGGGTCAAAACACCGACACATGGAACTTCATACAAGTTTTCTCTACTAAATTGGTCTATAATTAGGTCATGATGGGAGATTGAGCATAACTCTTTCTTGAAGAATCCAATATTGGTCTGACTTGATGGGTTGGAAATAAGAATAATAAGGATACTATAGGATGAATTTTAAGATCTTAGATATTTTCAATTACAAAGATACAACAATTGCAATATCTAGCTCTTAAAAAACAAGAATAATATGTGTATTTTTTTTAATTTTTTCATAACTTTTGTTTGAAAAAATAGTTTGAAGTGATTCAAAGGGCATAGTGAAGCATAGATATCTTTGGTTGATTTCAAAATTCCTAGAAACAAAAAATTGGACACACCTAGTAAGAAACCAGAAATCTCTTCTATGACACATGAAGAAGAGGAAGAAATGCAACATGAATATCAAAATTACGAGACCAAGTGCAACAAATTTCGCTCGTGCAAAGAGTAACAGAAAATGAAATGGAAGCTAAGATGTATGGTTTGAAGAATGGTTTAAAATAAGACATGGAAGGTTTGAAATATGGAATAGAAGCAAAAATGAAAGCCAACATGGAAGATTTGAAGAATGGTTTAAAAGAAGACATGGAAGGTTTGAAGGAAGGTTTGACAAAGTTGCTACAAGAAATCCTTCTTAATGGAAAAAAGCTATTAGATGAAACTCATGATGATAACAAAAGGAATTTTATTCATGTTTTCATAGACTCTATCTTTGCATTGAATACCCACTATATTACAGATATTGATATGATGAAGTTTGATGGAAAGGATATGGTAACATGGATACTACAAATGGAGCAATATTTTGATCTCCATAATATGCAACACACACAAAAGGTACACATTACATCTTTATATTAAGAATCCAATCAATTTATATTGTATCAATGGATTTTTTCTCGTAAACGTCTTGCCATCTCGTCAATTTTTATAGAGGAGATGATAACACATTATGACGATACAAAGAGTAACACCTTCTTTAGCCAATTGATAAATATCAAACAAAACGGTTCAATGGCGGAGCACATTGAGGACTTGCAAAAATTGAATATCAAGGTTAAAAAATTCCAAAGGAGCATATGATTAATGTCTTCATAGTGACTTTAAAGAATAACACCCACCATAAGGTTCACCTTTAGGAAACTTATTCATTAGAGAAGGAATTTAGGGTTGCAAGAAAAGTGGAAAGAAAAATTATGGAAACAAGGAAGTCTACCACTCACAACTATAAAGATGTAATTGTTGTTGCTCCTAGCCTTCTACAACCTACAGTGTTAACACCACAACAATTGGAGGAAAAAAGAGCAAAGGGCCTTTGATACAGTTGTGATAGTAAATACACTAAAGGTCATGAGTGTGTCGAGAAGAAATTATTTAACAAAGTATTTTGGTAGGTATCACATGAGAGATTTTTTTGGCCGACGCGTTTCAAACCAACAAGTGTGGTTCATCATCAGGACCAGATGAAGAGCCAGCCCATGGAAAAGGCTTAAATAGAGAGCAATGTAGAGGCATAATTCCAAGTAACTGCTATATTTGAACAATAATGTTTAAATTATAATATTAATTTATTAGTATATTAAAAACAAATATTATTAAGTAACAGCTATATTAAGCGGCTAGTTTTTGAAAAAAAAAATTAAATAATGATATTATTTCATTAATTTATTAAAAATATTAATAGGTAACGGCTATATTAAACAGATAGTTTTTGAAAAATAATATTTAAGTTAATTTATTAAAACCAAATATTACTAGTTCTTGAAAAATAATATTTCAATAATGATATTAGTTTATTAAAATATTAATATATAACGGCTATATTAAACGGCTAATTTTTGAAAATATATTTAAATAATGATAGTATTTTATTAATTTATTAAATGTAATAATAGGTAACAGCTATATTAAGCGGTTAGTTTTTGAAAAATAATATTTGAATTAATTTAATAAAACCAAATATTACTAATTCTTGAAAAATAATATTTAAATAATGATATTAGGTTATTAATTTATTAAAATATTAATATGTAACGGCTATATTAAATGACTAGTTGTTGAAAAATAATATTTAAATTGTGATATTAGTTTATTAATTTATTAAAAATAAATATTAATAAGTAACCGCTATATTAAAAACCTAGCTTTTAAATTAAATAAATAAATAATCAAAGTCAAACATTAAAGGAGGGGAGTCAAAAATTATAAAAATGAGTGAAGTCCCTAATTGAGACAAGATCTTTTGATAAGTAAAATAACTGATGGAAATAAAATAAAATAAATTAAAAATAATTAATGGAAAAATAAATAAAATACAACAAAAATATAAACAAGTCAAAATAAATATATATAAATAAACAAATAAAAATAAATAAATAAAAACATAAACATACATGCAAGGTCAACAATAAAATGGGCTCAGGCCCATTTAACAAATAACAAAAATACTAAAAGGAGTTAAGAATGAATAAGATGATAAAATACATAAAAAAACATGAAGGATCAAGAAAATAAACTCTAATGAAAAATAAATCAACAACAAATACTATAAAAAGGATGCCAATACCTACATAGACCAAAAAAAAAAAAAATTGGGTCCCTGTCTTGTCCTCCTAATAACTTTTAAGGTTATTTTTTTTGTCTATGTAGGTATTGGCATCGTTTTTATAGTATTTGTTGTTCATTTATTCTTCATTAGAGTTTATTTTCTTGATCCTTCGTGTTTTTTTTTATGTATTTTATCATCCTATTCATTCTTAACTCCTTTTAGTATTTTTGTTATTTGTCTAATGGGCCTAAGCCCCATATTTTATTGTTGACCCTGTTTTATTTATTGATTATTTTTTCGTTGGTAATAATTTATGATCTCTCCGTCGTAATAATTTACAATCTCTACGGTCATAATTTACGATCTCTCTACGGTAATAATTCATGATCTCTCTACGTAATAGAAAAACAATTTGGGGCATGTGCATCTGCGGTCCGGCTTACTGATATCAAGTGCACACATTCCTTATATTTTTCTAATGCATATTTGCTCATATATTTTCAAGTATGAATAATTCACCACAATTACCAAAGATTACCAAAGTTATACCTAACACAGTTACTCTACAGAGCCTCTATGAGTATATAGATTCTTTAAAGAAATGTAGAGAAGAAAGAGAAGTCAAGCTACAAACAGAGTTAGCAGCCATGCTGGAAAATAAATTCACATCTCTTGAAGACAAGATCCAAAAACAAATAGAAAATAAAATAGAACTATTGGAGAATAAGATGGAGGCAATGGAGACTAGGTTGTAGGTTATAGAAAAACAAAACCAAGATATGAACCAAACATCCCAGCAAGTAGATGTTCATACTTTAGAGGGTCTTAAAATGAAGGACTTGATTAAAGAGCTAGAAGAAAAAAGTTAATAGCTGCTTCACCCTAAATAGTGTGGCAGGTAAATTAGATATTAAACCAATTAAAGATGAAATAAAAAAATTAATAGAATTAGACCATGAGCGTAACAAAAGGGCCTTGAACCTTATAATCTTTGCTTTGAAAGAGGAGGTAGATGAGGATACTTTAGCCATAGCCCAGACAGAATTACATAACAAATTACAAATTGAAATAAAGGTGAGATATACTGACCATAAGTATGACATACTTAGTAAAACCTCAAGTCTAAAAGGAACGAGAATATTTATAAATGAAGATCTCATTCCAGAAGATCAAGCAGAATTGAGAAAGGAGGTTCAAAAGGTAAAGGAAGCTAGGAAGGAAGGAAAATGGGCGATAATCAGAAATAGAAAAGTCGTTATTCAAGATAGAAACCAAAAATACAATAATAAATAGCAATTCAACATGCTCCGGATTCTTTCTTGGAACTGTCAGGGCTTTCCATGGAATAAAGGCCCCAAGCTAAGTTGGATCTCAAATGATGTTGATATTATTTTGATTGTTCAAACTTGGGAGCACGAAGAATCTAAGGTCCCTAACATAGATGGCTTTACATTATGGTCTACCTGGAATAAGCAATCCTCCGTAGACACATTGGGGGTATAGCTCATTACATTAAGAAGAACATCTCTCCCCATGCTAGGATTTATAAAAACGACCCTTACAACCAATATAGTTGGATAGAAATTACTGACATTTATGATCAAAATACCTACATAGCAATCTGTTATCCCCCCATCCATTCTAACTTCTATAAGAAAAATAATCTAGATAAAAATAGTCCTTACAATGGTTTAGAGAATGATATTTCTAGCCTAAGGAATGAAGGCAATATCCTTTTAATGGGTGACTTTAATGCTCGAACTTCAAGCAACCAAGCTATTCTTCTAAGAAATCATTCCAAACCTAATGCTCTTTGGTTAGACGAAGACATTCCTCTAGCTAGCAGGTACAAAAGGAGCTCTGAAGACCTCGAGTTGTTTGGATCAGAGTTAGTCAAGCTCGGTAGTGCTCAGGGTCTCATAATTTGCAATGGTCTAGAGAAGTGGCCCAATTCTAGCCAGATGACTTGCATCCATGGGCTTGGTAGTAGCATGGTAGACTATGTTATCTCTGATCTCCCTCTATACAATGAAATAACAAATTTTGACATCTTATACGACCATGAGACTGACTCTGATCATAGGCCTTTACTTATAACTCTCAATTTTGTCATGCATAGAGATCCCATAGAAGATAATCCTTATAGAGAAAAGAAGTTAATATTTGATAGAAATAAAAAAGATCTATTTCTAAATGAATTAAAAACTAATTTGCTTCCTTTATCTAGTATAGACAACATAGAAGATATCTATCATAATTTTACTACAACCCTCTCATATTCTGTTAACAAGTTCTCAATTGAAGTTTCAAGTAATAAAATAAATAGCAAAACCAACCCACGGTATGACAAAGATTGTAAAAGTGCGAGGAGAGCAATTAAGGAAGTTGTTGATGAATCTCTTAAAATTGGCAAGATAAAAATATACAAAGCCCTAACTAAAAGGAAAAAAAGGCAGTATATTCGTAAAAGACAAGAGTATCTCTTACATCTCTCTAAGGTAGCTCCTAAGAAATTCTGGAGGTAGATTATAACTAGGAAAACTAAAGATAATAATAAAATTTCTTTACATGACTGGAATTCATATCTTACAAATCTTTATGAATCTCCAAATGTCATGGATAACTTTGAAACCATACTCACAACAAAAGAAGTTTTCTCATTAAAAGACACTGATTTTGGGGTTAATCGCTTGGCTAATGGGAAAGCTAAGGACATTGAAGGTTACCAGGCAGAAATCTTAAAAACTGGAGGTCATGTCCTCATCCCCTACATTCACAAGCTTTTCAATCAAGCGGTCAAGCAAGGATTCCCTAAACCTTGGACTCAAAGCCTCATTATCCCTATTTTTAAAAGTGGGGATACAAATAACCCCTCTAATTATCAGAAAATTATGATCAGCCCTCTCCTAGCCAAGTTATATGGTATTATTTTGGAGAGGAAGTTGAGCATATGGCTTGAAAGTGAAGGTAAGCAGGCTAAAGGCCAAGCGTGTTTTAGAAAGTAGCACTCAAAAACAGACCACCTCGTTAAACTTAGGATCATTGTGGAGGAATGCTACAATGATAAATCCAATCTATTTTGTTGCTTTGTGGACTTTAGAAAGGCTTTCGATACAGTTCCTAGAAACAACCTTTGGAACAGATTAGAAGAGCTAAAGGTTCCTTTCGAATTGAGAGTTGCCGCTATAAGGTTATATGAGAATGTAATTTCCAAGTTAAAGAGCAATGAGGGGTGGTCAAAAGATATTAAGTGTAATATTGGAGTGAAATAAGGTTTCCCCCTCTCCCCTACCCTATTTGGCATTTAGATCGACAAGCTAGAAGGTTGTTTAGAGGAAGCAGGATGTGCTGGCATGATCTTAGCTGGGAGAGTCATCATCCTTCTTCTCTACATTGACGATATTGTTCTTCTCGCTAGGTGCCCATTTGATCTTGATAAGCAACTTATACTTCTTAAGGATTTTTTCTCTACCATGCGCATGATTGTTAACACTGACAAAACAAAATTTATGATTATCAAATCCAAGAAGGACACTTACTCTAATTTTATGTATATCAATAGTAACTTGGAGGAAGTGTCTTCCTACAAGTACATAGGAATTGATATTCATCATAAGCTCAAATGGAACTATAACATTGAGAAAAGGATTAATGGGTGATGGAAAGCTTATTTTGGTCTTGAAAATAATTGTAAAACAACAAACCTCATCATGTGGGATAGAAAGAAGTTCCTATTTGAAACTTTAGCCACTCCAGTTATCTTATATGGATGTGAGGTTTGGGGTTGTAGCATCTCTAGAGAATCCTGGAGAAAGATTGAGCAAATCCAGAAGCATTTTATAATGTATAACCTCAAAATTAAAAACAACAGACCCTATCCTATTCTCCTTATAGAGGTGGGTCTTTCCCCTATAGAGAGTCTAGCTATGACTAGGCTTTTGTTGTACAAGCACAAACTCAATAACATAGGAGACCATAGACTTCCTAAGCTAGCTTTAAATTCCAACCAAAACCACTTAAGGCTTAGATGAGGTTGGTATAAAGACACCAGGGCTGGGTTAAACCATTGGGAGATCGACGAGAATGTTTCATTGAAAAACATTAATAACATTAAAAATATTGTTACTTCTAAGTTCAAAGAAAAAATGTGGTGTGAGAAAGATTTAGCAACTAAAAGAAAATTAAGATATTATAAGGAGGTCATCAACTCCACCCTAGAAGATCAAAAGTATCTCTCTATTTTAACTAGCTCAAAGAAGAAAATTAATATGGCCAAGATTAGAATGAACTCTCATGAGCTCCATAGTGAAACGGGTCGTTGGACAGTTCCTAAAACACCATGGATGGAAAGGTTCTACCATCTCTATGAGAATACGAACATCGAGGATGAAAATCACTTCCTCTTAGAGTGCCCCACATATAACCACATTAGATCTCAGTTTCAAAATCTTTGTTGTAATACTGACCTACCTAGCCTTTTACGTTGTCAAAATTACAGTGAGCTCGGGAGGCTTCTCTCCAAGCTTTTTGAGCATAGGAATAAAATCTTAAATCAAACTAAAAAATCTATTTCTTTAGGTCCGATAGACCAAAGTTTGGTCTCAGTGGACATTAACCACATCATTATCATCATCATCATCATCATCATATATATATATATATATATATATATATATATATATATATATATATATATATATATATAGATATAGATATAGATATAGATATAGATATAGATATAGATATAGATATAGATATAGATATAGATATGTTTCTATTTTATTTATTTATTTTTCCATTAATTATTTTTAATTTCTTTTATTTTATTTTATTTCCATTAGTTATTTTATTTATCAAATGATTTGTCTCGATTAGGGTCTTCACTAGTTTTTATAAATTTTTACTCCCCTCTAAATTTTGACTTTGATTATTTATTTATTTAATTTAAAAGCTAGCTATTTAATATAGTGATTACTTATTAATATTTGTTTTTAATAAATTAATAAACTAATATCATAGTTTAAATATCATTTTTTAAAAACTAGTAACATTTGGTTTTAATAAATTAATTTAAATATTATTTTTCAAAAACCAATAATATTTGTTTTTATTAAATTAATTCAAATATTATTTTTCAAAAACTAGCCATTTAATATAGCCGTTACCTATTATTATGTTTAATAAATTAATGAAATAATATCATTATTTAAATATTTTTTCAAAAACTAGCCATTTAATATAGCCATTACATATTAATATTTTAATAAATTAATAATCTAATATCATTATATAAATATTATTTTTCAAGAACTAGTAATATTTGGTTTTAATAAATTAATTTAAATATTATTTTTCAAAAACTAGCTGTTTAATATAGTTGTTACTTAATAATATTTGTTTTTAATATATTAATAAATTAATATTATAATTTAAACATTATTGTTCAAATATAGTCATCACTTGGAATTATGTCTCTACATTGCTCTCTATTTAAGCCTTTTCCATGGTCTGGCTCTTCATCTCGTCTTGATGATGAACCACACTTGTTGGTTCAAAACACGTCGGCCAAAAAATTCTATCATGTGATTTCTACCGAAAGACTTTGTTTAATTCATTATGGATCACAAAAGCTTGAATACAAGAATTACTAACCTATACAGAAGGGCCATTGCTATTAAAGAAATTATTTTACATAGATTATTAAGAGGAGGAAGAAAAGGATCAAGAAACATCAAAAGAAGGGGTTGTACACCAGGAACCAACCCGAGAGAAAGAAGAAATGAATACGACCATTTATTATAATGCATTGGAAGGAATTACCACTCCTCAAACTTTCAATATATAAGGACATATGAAGAAGAAAAAGGTAATAGTATTGATCGATTCAGGTGGTACCCATAATTTTATTCATTGGAAGATAGCCAAGGAATTGAATTTCTTCCTATATCCAACACCAGTTTCAGGTAATGGTTGCAAGTGAAGGAACTATAAATTTCTCTTGAAAGTTTCATAATATCAAGCTATCCATTTGAGAATATGCATTGAATATTCCAATGCTTTCCATTCTAATGGGTGGTTTTGATGTTGTACTAGGAGTCCAATGGTTACAATCTTTGGGGATGATAGCTTTTACTTTTCAAGAACTTTTCTTGAAATTCTTTTGAGAAGGAAAGGAAGTTGAATTAAGGGGTGTCATAGGGAAACTAGGAAAGATAATAAACTCTAATGTCATGACAAATATTCTAAAGAAAGAACATTGAGGCGTAATTTCACAATTATGCTCACTAGATGTTCAAAAGTCAAGATCATCTATTTCTCTAGTTCTCCAAAAAGTCTTGGATAATCATTCCAAGGTATTTGATACTCCCAAATTTTATTCGTAATCATGATCATGCTATTTATTTGATTCCAAGAAGTTTTCATCCAAACATCATGCCTTACAGATATCCCTATGCCCAAAAGAGTGAAATTTAACATATGGTTGTAGAATTGCTAGAGGTTGGTATAATTCAATCCAGTCAAAGTTCTTTCTTTGATCAAGTAGTATTGGTGCACAAGAAGCATGGATCATGATGCATGTGCCAAGATTATAGGGATATCAACAAGCTCATTATTAAAGATAAATTTCCCATTCCTATTATTGATGAATTGTTGGATGAATTACTTGGAGAAATTTACTTCACCAAGTTGCACCTTCATTTAGGATATCATCAAATTAGAATGAAGAATGTAGACATTATGAAAACAACATTCAGAACTCATGAGGGTCATTATTAATTTTTGGTCATGCCTTTGGCCTTACTAATGTACCTTCAACATTTCAAGTTTTGATGAATTCAAGTTTCAAACCCACCCTTAGAAAATTTGTGTTAGTATTTTTTGATGATATACTAATCTACAACAAGTGTTGGATGGATCATGTTCAAAATGTTGACTGGGTGCTCAAACTGTTGGAGGAGAAACAATTATATGAAAAAGCCTCCAAAAGTTTCTTCGGAGTATAAGAGGTGGAATATTTGGGTCATATTGTATCTCATGAGGGTGTTAAGGTCGAGCCTAACAAAATTAAAGCCATTAAGGAACGAAAAATCCCCACAACCATAAAGAATATTCGAGGATTTCTTGGGTTGACAAGGTATTATTGGAAGTTTATTGAGAATGATGGGAGAATAGCGGCACCTCTAACATCATTATTGAATAAATATGCATTTTATTGGAGTCCAGAAGAAACTGGGGCCTTTAAAAATCTTAAGGAGGAAATGTGTGAAGAACCACCTTAGCTACACCAGACATCACAAAAACCTTTATTGCGGAATGTGATGCCTCGGGGAATGGAATTGGTGTTGTCTTAATGCAATAAGGAAGACTCATTTCTTTTGAAATTCATCCAATCAAAGGAAAGTATTTACACAAACCTATTTATGAGAATGAAATCTCAGTAATACTACATGCACTAAAGAAATGATGAAATTACCTAATGGGAAGATACTTCAAGGCAAAAACAAATAATGGTAGTCTTAAATAATTTTTGTTAAAAATATTCTCTTGAAAAGAGCAGCAAAAAAGCGTCACAAAGATTTTGGGTTATGACTTAATAATCTACAAAAAGGGGAAGCAAAATGTTGTTGCAAATTAACTCTCAAGAAAGGATGAGGATCTGGAAGCATTGATTTGTGCCATTTCTATTATCCAACTTGAGTGGATAACAAAATCAAGGGATGAATGTAATAATGATGAATATGTGTGGACACTCATTCAAAAGTTGTAGCAAGATCCCAATACATATGATACATTTAGCTAGAAAAATGATTCATTATGGTACAAAGATCACTTATATCTTTGTAATAATTTCCAACTCAAACAAAATATTCTTTTGGAATTGCACTCCTTTCCCTTAGGAGGGCACTCAAGATTTTTAATTACTTACCACAGTGTCAAACAATATTTTTTTTGGGAGGACACTAAATCTGATATTTAAAAGATTGTGGAAGAATGTTTGGTTTTCTAGTAAAATAAAGTTTATACAATTAAGAACCTGAGTCTATTACAACCTTTAGCCATTCCAATTCAGTGTTGGGAGGAGGTCTCAATGGATTTTATCATAGGTTTACCCAAGTCTGAAGGAAAGAGTGTCATCATGGTGGTAGTTGATAGACTTACCAAATATGTGCACTTTTTTTCATTATATCATCCTTTTAAATCCAATACAGTTGCTACTGCATTTACAGAAGCAATTCAAAATCTTCATGGAAATCCAAAGATCATTGTAAGTCATAACGAACTCATTTTCACTTGAAATTTTTGGACATAATTATTTTCTTATCTTGGTGCTCAATTCACTCATAGCTCATCTTATCATCCTCAATATGGTGGGAAAACTAATATAGTGAACTTTTTTTTGGAAGGATATATTCGTTCTTTTTTATATGATAAACAAACACAATTGGTGAAGTTGTTACCTCTAGATGAATTGTGGTATAACACTTCCTTCCATACTGCAACAAAAATGACCCCATTTATGGCACTTTATGGATATCATTCACCATCCATCACATCATATTTAAGAGAAAAATCTAAGGTTCAAGGAGTGGAAGACTACATCGAGCATCAACAAAAGGTTCTCCAACTCTTAAAGGACAACCTCACTTTCGCGCATAATCAAATGAAACAACAGGGAAATCAACATCGCAGTGAAAGAAGTTTTGAGGTAGGGAATTAGGTATTTTTACGGCTACAACCATAAGAGAAATGTCCCTCAAGAAAGCTAAGAAAGATAATAAATTATCACCGAAGTACTATGGTCCTTACAAGGTGTTGCAAAATATTGGTACTATGGCAAACAAGTTGGAGTTGCCTACATCTTCCCGAGTACACCTCATTTTCCATGTTTCATACTTGAAGAAGGTTATCAGTGACAAGCTTCTAGTTCAAACAGTGTTGCCAGAACTTGAAAAAGAAGGAAAAATCATATTTGATCCTAATCAATCATGGAAACAGGAACCCAACAACTACGAAATCGATCAATTACAGTGTATCTCATTAAGTGGAAGAACTTACCTGCTGAAGATTCCACATGGGAGGATGAGAATAGGAATGTTAGTTTCCTAACATTCCTTTAAAAAAGTGTTGTCCTCAAGGAGAGGGGAATGTTAGGTGCCAATAATACTAGTGTAGCCTCCTTATTGTTATTGTTAGTGTAGCCCCATTATTTTTATTGTTGTGCCCGCATAGCCCCCATAGTGTTATTGTTGTGCCCCATATAAGCCCGTTATTGTTATTGTTGTGCCCTTACATTATTATTTTTATGTCAGATCTGATTATAGTGTCAACCCCTAGACTCCTATATATAAAAATGTGGTATTGTCATTTGTATCATCCAGTAATTGTTCATTTATGTAATGTAAAGGAGGTTTCCCTCTCAAAGAGGATAATTTTTAAGTCATTGATCTATTTATTTATGAGTCAGTTGCATAACAACATGTCTAATATAATTTTCGTTTTGATTTATTTTAACTCAAGAATGAATAACATGCTTACAAATACATCAAAGATTAAAAAAAAGTACATTATGAAGACTGACCATAGTTACAAAATTGAACACTACCTCTTAACTAGCAAGTTACCCATAATAACTCTTCAAATTTTCTCATATTCAAAAAATTCTATAAGAAAAAGGTACAACTCATCCATAGTATGATTATCTAGGTCATCATTCTTGACCTACATTACCATCATAATTATGCAATAGGTGCCACACTTAGGTTATCACTCTTTAACCAATGGTACTCACCAAACTAGTGACCATGATCTAGTGGGCACCTCACCTCATGATACTCCAACTAGTTTAGGCTTTCCATAACCCATAGTGCAACCCTAGGGACACCCATGTACCAACTCCAAAAGCCTCACTCTAGGCCATGATGCGAAAAAGGCACCCACTTCATTGAGTGTCTATCCCATAGGGATAATTCCTCTCAAGAATGTCCATCCCTCATGCTATCTCACCAACAGTTTGGGAGATGCCCTCATTTTCCACAATCCAAGGGATGCTTCTATTGTCACTAATAGTCTAGGCCATGCCCCTATTGTCAACAATCTAAGCTATGCTCCTTTTGTCACTAATAGCCTGAGTCATGCCCCTATTGTCAATAGTCTAGATATGCTCATGTTGTCACTAATAGTCTAATCCATGTCCCTGTTGTCATAACATCAATACTCCATATCACTAATAGAGTAGTTCTCCATAAGTCCAAGCTTGTCCATGAAATATAGAAACTTCACCATGAATAGAGGTTTTGTTACCATATCAATTTTTTGTTCACCAATGGAGATATAGTCGATGTTCATTACTCTCAACATATACCACATATTACTAGATGTAATGTGCCTCAATTTGTCCTCAAGATGTCATCTCAACGTCATAAAATAATCCTACAGGCTGGAGAAATACTACTTCTACAATCAACCTTCAATATTCTTAACCATTAAGTGCAACATATATATGCTTCTTGCTCATCTGATGATATTGAAACAATATGAAAACTCTCTTTTTCTTCCACCATCCATGGTTATTGTGAATTCATACAATTATACTTCTTTATTTGAAACATCTTTCTGAATATGGCATTACCAACTATACCATGTTAGTACTTCACTACATTCCTTAGATCAACCATAAATGTATATGTTTCCTCCACTTAATCTATCACCTTGGTTACATTGGTTTCCTTAACTCGGTAACCATTATTAAACATATCCTATCATAAAAATATTAATTTTTATCTCTACCACATATTCTATCTACTATTAGATCACATCCTCACACTAGCTAGGAATTGTTTGATTTTTTAGGAGATTCCTTCTTACTTTGTAAATTTTAATTTGTATACATCAATTACTATTTCATGCATTTAAATCAAAATCACGTTACCATTTATATTATTATGAGCGTGTGATTCTTAATTTTTTTTTTTATAATTCGGCCAACGTGAATTATTAATATAGAACATTAGGGAAGTACTCTATATTTAATTTTTTCCTTCCTAAATAAATTCCCTCACTAAGAAATACATATTTGAGGGTAGAAGATTGCTAACACAATTTAACTTATTATGGAAAAGTATGAAATATTTGTGTGTTAAGTAAACTTGTTTAAAATAGGAAATAAATAAACGAGAGTAAGAGACTGCTAACAATTTAACAAAATATTAATATTGAAAAGTATAAAATGTTTGTTTCAAGGGACCCTTTTTAAAAGCATGAAATAAATAAACCAGACTATGAGATTGGTAAAAATTTAACAAAATTGAAAAGTATATATATAATGTTTTGGTTAATGGATACATATTTTTCCGCTTAATAATAAATATCTATATATATATATATTTTAATGGGTGTCAATTATTTGGAAGATTGTTAGCATCCTTGTGTTTGTCGAAAAAATTATCTTCCTAAAATGCAATAGAGTTGGTGCTTCAAAGATTGTAATTATCCTTCTGTATATTTTTAATTATAATTTTTTATTTTTTAATTTAAAAAAATATAATTTATCTTTTTATTAAATATTTTATGAATTCACATTATAGATTTATGATAGTTTATTTTATAACTACTTAAATTTTCAAATTGGTAAATGTGAATTTTAATTATAAATATGTATTGCAATTGTTTTGAATATCTTTAAAAGTAGTAATGATTGCATAAAATAAAATTGTGAAAATAAATACATAGAATCCTCACTAAAATAGAGTTTAGTCTTTGGCAAGTTGTTTTTAGGAAATAAACATTGTAAAGGCTAATATGGTATAGAATTTTGAATAATTTTAAAATTTTACAAGTTTGTAAAAAAAAAATTTTGCTAAGTAAAATTTAATCATAAACATTTACATTTTTATTTCAAAATTTTAATTTATTTATTTTGGGCATTATAAGTAATTTTTTATTTTTTCAAGTTTTTTTAAAATTTAAAAATATTATAAATATTTTTATTGGTTGTTTCGAAAATAATTTTTATTTTTTAATTCCATTTTCTTTTACTTTGGTATTACCATTTCTTATAAGTGTATATGCAATTTGTGGATACCCTTTATTATAATTGTATAGTTGTAGTTGAATTATACAATGTGGCAATAATAAAATGATACAAAATTATTGGCTCCAATTTCAAGCAAGATTTTTGGAAGCCCCTGTTTTAACCCAACAAAAAAATCGTTGACAACCATACAAATTCAAATATAAAAATGAGAAATTGACAAAACCACCACTTGATTTGAAGAGTTCTCAATTAAGGTTTCCATCTCTAAGTTTATTTTATTCATAAACTTGTTTATAGAGAGCCTAAAAAAAACCCTTTACATAATGACGTTGTGTGATGCCCCAAAAATATTTTATTTACCATGCTTTATTTACAAACTAAAGGATGATGGTTATTTGAATTAAATAATATTTTTCAATTATTGGTTATGGAAAATGTTTTTAAGCATTAAAAGAAACTGGCAACTTCAGAAGAGGGAAGTTGGAAAAGGTAGTTGTTGGAATGAAACACTAACTACCTCCCCTAAGGGTGAGACTTCAAGAAAAAGGAGTGAAGGGAGGAAAAAACCGTGCTGAAAGGTCAGACGGTAAGAAGAAAATGCTAAGTCTGGTGATGACCAGATAGCATGCACTTGGTGTGCAACAAACTTGCAGAGGTTAGTGACCTTGCAAGAGAGCTTGGGGGAGATACAGTCGAGGAGGACGTATCTCATGGTTGGGTGGACAACAAACAGATAATAACATCAGAGAACCTTCTTAAAGGTGCACTACTTTTCCTAGCAGAAGTCAGGTAAGTGGTCTATCCTGGAAACTTGAAGTTGCTGAATAAAAAGAATAATACTTGATGTGCTCGTAAACAGTTAAGAGCTGTAGATTCTTTTGTTTGTTTATTTGGAAACTATGGTAGGGAGATAAATATAAAAGAAAGATAAATAAAAGAAGAGACGAATAGGTACCTATGGGGCTAGCTAAATCGTCTAGAACTGTGAAATCTGCCTATAGTGAACTGTAGCATTAGACTTATTACAGTTACAAATGGAGTCTGAGGAATGAGGCTTAAGAGTTTAAATTTATCTCGGGAGATACTCGGAAGAGTCAAATGTATGGGAAAATAACCAATTTTCGTGTTGGCCCTACTGTGTGTGTTAATTGTGATAACTAGCCTTTAAACAAACCTTAATACATTAGGGTTGATATGGCTTGTCCAACTCCTTGAATATCAGAATGCTAGGGTTTAGCTTTACCCAACTCATTCTCAGCGAGGGTAATACCCTACCGGCCTGAAACAAATGTGGCAGCTTGTACAGTATAGATACGGAGAACAGGAATATTCTGTTGAGTTATTCATAGGGAATTGAAACACTTGTATAGAGATAAATCTTAATTTTTAGGACAATGTAAGCATGCTACTCATGTTATGGATTATTCAAGTAAACCAAAAATTCTTCGACTCGGGTTCCATAGTAACAAACCCTCAATATTGTAACTAGGTTCTGATTCATTTAGGAAAGCTCAGAGTATTAACCCCCCCCCCCCAAAAAAAAAAAAAAAGAACATAAGGGGTTCATAACCATGGAAGCAAGAGCGCTAGGAATCATACAGTAAGTCTTTTAATTTCTTTACAATAAGAGAAACAATCACCCTTTAAAAACAAAATTCAACTGTGTAGTCACGCAGGAGTATAATAGATAAATTCCATATGCAGAAAATGGCAAAGGGTGCCTGTCTGGCTTACAGAACCTACAACTTACATGAAGTAACAGTGAATAGTAAAGCTTTGAGAAATGAAATCAGTTAACCTTTGAAACGATAGTCCAACCAGACACATGCCCAACCAATAAATTACAAAGCCAGTTTCATTACAATTGTGGAAAAGAAAAATAACAATTATATGTATATACTTCAACAGGGATGATTGCAGAGACATAATCGAATAAGGGTCAAATAGAAAACAATTCATGCAACCTACGATTCCAACATAAGTACAATTACTAAATAGCTAAAGAATAGGGTTATAAAAAAATAACTGTATTCTAGAGTAATATGGTTTTTCCTTGAATATCACTAAAATCCTAAGCTTTAGCAAAACCCAAACAGCGAGACTATAGCCAGAGTTAAATTACAAGCTTAGGAGTTGCATGAGAAAATTACTCCAAGTGGTCTCAAACGTAGGACCACAAGGAGCCCTCAGTTTATAACAGTAAACCCTACCTAGCACTATCCAGGCCTATGCCTATGAATTTAAATGACAATAACAAAGAAAGATCTGTATCTCCAAAACTGGAGCAAAACTTCCAGAAAACTACAGGATTCATCCATTCTCTCGGCCCAAAACCTTTTATTTGCATAGAATTCTTACCAGGAACAAAACGTCCAGCACTAACTCGTGAGAAGGGTTGCCTGTGTGGGAACTTCTGGATCCACAGCTTCATTTCCCTTTTTCCTACGAACAGAAAACTGAGATTAGCAATAGGTGATAGAAATCAAGCTGTACAAAAACGAAAATGCAATACGCATGATAGTCAAGTGGAAAAAAAACATCAACCTGGTTTATGACTAAGCCATCCAAGCGCCGAGGAAGGTTTTAGTCCACACCATAACCCCACTGGTGGCCATTCGTCAACATGGAGCACTCACAGTGCAAAGGAGAAACCAGACAGCAAAAACAAATGCAAAAGGTAAAGGAAATAATGATGCACATCCACGGTGAGGCAGTGGAATAGCCTCTCGGAAGAAGCCAGGCCGTTGGATTGGCATCCCTCCTCCTTTGCCATCGATGGGGTGAGGAATCCAAGGTCACAGGCACCAAGGTTTCATCTACCCGTGCCACGTCAAGCCGGACAGAATGCAGTGAACAATAAAGCCAAAAGGATCACAATATGATGTTTACGGTGTGGAAGGACAGAGAAACAAAATACAAAATATTTAGCTGTCAGTCTAAAGTGTTCAACAAAAATGCTCATGGGAACACTAACCATAGAGTTGGATCGAGAACCAAACCAAAGCTAGTGCCAAGGGGTGGCACGTCAGCAAGGTGCAGATACACAATTAATAAAAACATAATTGGATAATTGAACCTCGTAAGACCCCTGAATGGTAATGGATAGGTGCTAGTACTCTGGGTAAATTTTTTTATTTACTGTGTACATATGTGGGTTAGGAGTGTCACAAGTGGTATCTGAGCCCGTTTCCAAACACTGTGGCCTCTAGAAGAATAGATAAAACAAAAGAGATAAACTAAAATCAATTTATTTCCATTCCTATTATTATTTTATTTTACGTAAACAAAAAAAAAAATAAGTATTAACCTTCCTTCTATTATTCCTACCTTATGTAAGAACAGGGAAACAACAGATTTCCAGCATGAGGAGAGCAGACAGTGTTTCGCGTAGGTTTGTGGCGGGTCAGGGACCTGTAACAGGCCCTGAGAACAACCCAGAATTATGGGTGCAACTTGGAGAAGAGGCTCGCAACACGAATCTTGCAATTCTGGAGATAGTACAGGAGTTGAAAAATGAAATGGCCCGATTGCGAGAAGATAACGCAAGGTTAACTTTGGAACAGGAAAGGATTATAAAGAGCCTATCTGACAAACAGAATCAGCAACCATTGAATCCAAATGCTGAGCAGCAGAGGGTGTCGGAGGAGCGAAATCACTGCACAGAACATGAAGAGTCGGAAGGAAGGGAGGAGGAACGGGAAGAGCGATCTGATAATGCCTCAGAATAGCACACTTCAAAGAGGCAACGGATAGAGCTGCAAGGGGTGTTTCGTAAAATCAAACCGCCACACTTTGATGGGGAATTGGAGGAAGCAGCTGAGGCATGGTTGATTAATATGAATAAATACTTCCAGCTATATGAGTATGACCACAACCTCAAGGCATGGTTGGCCATTTTCTAATTGCAAGGAAAAGCCACCCTGTGGTGGGAAGAAGTGAAGATTGTAAAAGGAGTAAGTGAGCAGAACATCACGTGGGAGAAATTTCAAAGATACTTTAAAGAAATATACCTGACTGAGCATTTTTATGATGAAAAGGCAAGGGAATTCCATGACTTGCGGCTGGGACAACAAATGATGGATGAGTTTATCACTCATTTTACTTCATTACTTCGCTACGTGCCTTACATTATAGAAGAGAAGGCTAAAGTACAGAGCTTCGTTAGTAGTTTACCCTTGAGTATGCGGGAAAGGATTGAGTTTGACAATCCAAAGACAATGGATGAAGTAATACGTAAATCCAAGATTTGTTACCAGCAGGGAAAATAGAAGGGAGAAAACCTAGGTAAAAGATGGAATGATAAGAGTAACAAGCAGGCTGGAAATAATAAAGGGAATCATGGTAGTGGTAACAGGGGTTTTGCCAAGGGACAAAACAACAGAAATGGACAGAAAAGTTCGCTCAGGTCAAAGCCAACCAGTGAGTCTAGAATCAGCAAACAACCTGTAAAGTTGGACAGTGAGGGGAAAACAAGGCCTCCAATGCAATGTTGGGTTTGCGGTGGGACTCACTATGTTAAAAATTGCTCTCAACGGAAGGGAACCGAGCAGGTTTCCCAGATTCACGAAGCATCGACAGTTGGCGATGTAGGACGTATCCTGCCCAGAATTAACGCTGCCCTGGAAGATCGCCAGGCGGAGTACCAGCTGACCATGGTGGAATTCGAAGGTAAAATTTCAGACCTTACTGTAACTGTTTTAATTGACCCTGGAGCCACCCTAAGTTATATTAGTCCTAAGGTTGTAGAGTATTGTAATTTGCAACCTGTTAAATTTAAGAATCCATAGCTAGTACAACTGGCCACAAGGGCAAAGAGACGAGTGCTTGCTAAGGTCATTAACTGCCCTTTAAAGATAGCAGGAAAACCAGTGGTGGCAGATTTGAATGTGCTTCCCCTTGGTTCATATGATTTTCTAATCGTTATGGACTGGTTAGAAAAACACTGGTCCGTAGTCAACTGTAAAACAAAGACTATTTATTTCAGAGATGAGCTTGGAGCAAGGCAAGAGATGCAAGGGATTAAGCGACCAGTGCAAATTCGACCAATAACCGCTTCTCAGTTAGCAAAATGCATTAGGAAGGGATGCCAGATTTATGCCATCCAAGTAGGCTACGCTGACTCAAAAGACAAATCCACCCTATTGGGAAACATTCATGTGATACAAGAATTTGCGGATGTATTTCCAGAAGAAATTCCCGGGCTGCCACCTAAAAGAGACATAGATTTTACGATTGAACTGGTGCCAGGAGTAGCCCCAGTATCCCGAGCACCCTACAGAATGAGCACACCAGAATTGAATGAGCTAAAAATGCAGTTACAGGAGCTGTTAGACAAAAACTACATTCGCCCCAGTGTGTCCCCCTAGGGAGCCCCAGTATTATTGATTAAGAAAAAGGATGGGACCCTGCGTATGTGTGTGGATTATCGTCAGTTAAATAAATTGACGATCAAGAATAAGTATCCTTTACCCCGGATTGATGAACTTTTCGATCAAGTAAAAGGAGCAACAATATTCTCCAAGATTGATTTGCGATCAGGGTACCACCAAATCAGGATTAAGGAGGAGGACATATCTAAGACTGCTTTTAGAACAAGATATGGACATTACGAGTTTGTGGTGCTACCCTTCGGGTTGACCAATGCACCTGCAACTTTTATGTGTTTAATGAACAGTATATTCCATCAGTATTTGGATAGGTTTGTGCTGATTTTTATTGATGACATACTAATATATTCCCGAACTATGGAGGAACACAAGGAGCACCTTAGGTTGGTACTGCAAACCCTCCAAGAACACCAGTTATATGCCAAGTTCAACAAGTGTGATTTCTTTAAAGAACAGATATAATATTTGGGACATATAATCAATAAAGAAGGGATTGCAGTGGACCCCGAAAAGATAAGGACCATAATGGAATGGCCGGTACCAAAGGATGTGGTAGACATCAGATCCTTTATGGGTCTAGCAGGTTATTACAGATGGTTTGTAGAGGGATTCTCGAGAGTAGCTTATCCTATTACTTCCTTGCAGAAAAAGGGAAGAACCTTCAGGTAGATTGCTGAATGCCAAAAGAGTTTTGAGCAGCTAAAGCATCTGCTCACCACCGCACCCATTCTAGGCATAGCTGATCCTAGTAAGGACTATGTGGTGTGCACTGATGCAAGCAAGGAATGCGTAGGGGGAGTGTTGATGCAAGAAGGGAGAGTAGTTGCTTACGAATCAAGGAAACTAAAAGAACATGAGCAGAAATACTCCGCTTATGATCTAGAATTGGCAGCCGTTATTCACGCTTTAAAATGTGGCAACATTATCTTATGGGAAAGAAATTTTTATTATTGACAGATCACCATAGTCTGACCAATTATTTCAGCCAGCCCACCTTAAATGCCAGGCAAGCACGGTGGGTGGATTTCCTAAGCAGTTTTGATTTCGAAATCAAGCATTTGAAGGGGAAGTAGAATCGGGTGGTAGATGCTCTAAGTCAGAAATTGCAATGTTTGTATGAGATTTCCTATAGCAAATGGAAAAGTCCCTTCGGGGACATGATTAGACAAGCAACAGAGCAAGATAATGAATATCAGCAAATAAAACAGCAAGTACAACATTCCAACAGCAAGGAAAAACAGCAGGGTTATGTGTTAGATACTGTTGGAATGTTGTATTATCAGGATAGGCTATATGTACCCTACCAGAACAACATTAAAAACTTGATTTTGGATGAATTTCATAAAATTCATTATGCGGGACACCCAGGATATCAGAAAATGATTACAACACTAAAAAAAGAGTATTACTGGCCAAGCATGAAGAAGGATGTGGTTGAATACCTGGCACGTTGTCTAGAGTGTCAACAAATTAAGGCAGAGCACCAACACCCTGCGGGACTATTACAACCGTTACCTGTCCCAGAATGGAAATGGGAAACTGTCTCCATGGACTTCATAACAGGTTTGCCCAAGACAAAGAAAAATAATGACTCCATCATGGTGGTGGTGGACAAGTTAAGTAAATCAACACATTTTATACCTGTACAATCTACTTTTAAAGTAGTGCAGATTGCCCACATTTTCATGCAGAACATTTTTAGGTCGCATGGGCTACCTAAAACAATAATCTCAGACCGTGATGTAAATTTTACCTTAGCTTTTTGGAAAACATTGTTTGGAGAATTAGGAACTCAGCTAAATTTCAGTACAGCTTATCACCCTCAGACTGACGGACAAACCGAACGGGTGAACCAGGTGCTGGAAGACATGCTAAGGGCATATGTAATGCAGCAACCGACCAAGTGGGAGGATTATCTACACTTGGTCGATTTCACATATAATAATGGCTATCATACATCATTGCAAATGAGCCCATTTGAAGTCTTGTATGGGCGAAAGTGTCGCACACCCTCAAGCTGGAGTGGACTAGAAGACAGATTAATGTTGGGACCCGACATGCTCAAGGAAATGGAGTAGATGGTTAAGAAGGTACAATCTAATTTAAAAGCAGCTGAGGATAGGCAAAAGAACTTCACTGACCAGAAAATGAGATTCAAAGAGTACCAAGTTGGTGATCATGTGTATGTGAGAATTCGTGCAAGAAGAAGCGCATTACAATGGAGTGGGTGCGCTAAGTTGGCACCTCAGTTCTATGGACCATTCCAGGTCTTGGCAAGAATTCGGCGGTGGCATACCAGCTCGCTCTACCAAGTCACCTATGAGTCCACAATGTCTTCCATGTCTTAGTGTTAAAAGAATATGTTTATGATGCTAAACATGTAATCCGATGGCAGTGTATATAGGTAAGAATTATTTCTGGTAGTTCAATCCAAATGTTTTCTACTAAAAGAAACTGACTTAGGATGTTGCATGTTGCAGGTCGAAATGGAAGGAGAAATCATGGTCAAGCCGTTGAACATCCTCGACTGGAGAGGAGTAATGCTACGGAAGCGGGCTATTACCCAAGTTAAAGCGCAGTGGTAGCACTTTGGGCGTAAGGAGGCCACCTGGGAAGATGCTGAACTTATGAAAAAAGCTTACCTAGAACTGTTCGTAACTGAAAGACATCGGGACAATGTCCAATTTCAGGAGGGGGAGATGTGATGCCCCAGAACATTGTAAATATTTTACTGTAAATATTTTCTTTACCATGCTTTATTTACAAACTAAAGGATGATGGTTATTTGAATTAAATAATATTTTTCAATTATTGGTTATGGAAAGTGTTTTTAAGCATTAAAAGAAACTGGTAACTTCCGAGGAGGGAAGTTGGAAAAGGCAGTTGCTGGAATGCAACCCTAACTACCTCCCCTAAGGGTGAGACTTCATGAAAAAGGAGTGAAGGGAGGAAAAAACCGTGCTGAAAGGTCAGACGGTAAGAAGGTCATGCTAAGTCTGGTGATGACCAGATAGCATGCACTTGGTGTGCAACGAACTTGTAGAGGTTAGTGACCTTGCAAGAGAGCTCAGGGGGAGATACAGTCGAGGAGGACGTATCTCATGGTTGGGTGGACTGCAAACAGATAATAACGTCAAAGAACCTTCTTAAAGGTGCACTGCTTTTCCTACCAGAAGTCAGGTAAGTGGTCTATCCTGGAAACTTGAAGTTGCTGAATAAAAAGAATAATACTTGATGTGCTCGTAAATAGTTAAGAGCTATAGATTCTTTTGTTTGTTTATCTAGAAACTGTGGTAGGAAGATAAATATAAAAGAAAGATAAATAAAAGAAGAGACGAATAGGTACCTATGAGGCTAGCTAAACCATCTAGAACTGTGAATTCTGCCTATAGTGAACTGTAGCGTTAGACTTATTACAGTTACAAATGGAGTCTGAGGAACGAGGCTTAAGAGTTTAAATTTCTCTCGGGAGATACTCGGAAGAGTCAAATGTATGGGAAAATAACCAATTTTCGTGTTTGCCCTACTGTGCATGTTAATTGTGATAACCAGCCTTTAAACAAACCTTAATACATTAGGGTTGATACGGCTTGTCCAACTCCTTGAATATCAGAATGCTAGGGTTTAGCTTTACCCAACTCGTTCTCAGCGAGGGTAATACCCTACTGGCCTGAAACAAATGCGGCAGCTTGTACAGTATAGATAGGGAGAATAGGAATATTCTGTTAAGTTATTCGCAGGGAATTGAAACACTTGTATAGAGATAAATCTTAATTTTTAGGACAATGTAAGCATGCTACTCCTGTTATGGATTATTCAAGTAAACCAAAAATTCTTCGACTCAGGTTCTGTAGTAACAAACCCTAAAGATTGTAACTAGGTTCTGATTCGTTCACGAAAGCTCAGAGTATTAACCCCCCCCCCCCAAAAAAAAACATAAGGGGTTCATAACCATGGACGCAAGAGCGCTAGCAATCATATAGTAAGTCTTTTAATTTCTTTACAATAAGAGAAACAGTCACCCTTTAAAAACAAAATTCAACTATGTAGTCATGCAGAAGTATAATAGATAAATTCCATATGCAGAAAATGGCAATGGGTGCCTGTCTGGCTTACAGAACCTACAACTTACATGAAGTAACAGTGAACAATAAAGCTTCGAGAAATGAAATCCTTTAACCTCTGAAACGATAGTCCATCCAGACACATGCCCAACCAATAAATTACAGAGCCAGTTTCATTACAGTCACGAAAAAGGAAAATACCAATTATATGTATATACTTCAACATGGATGATTGCAGAGACATAATCAAATAAGGGTCAAATAGAAAACAATTCATGCAACCTGCGATTCCAACATAAGTACAATTGCTAAATAGTGAAAGAATAGGGTTATAAACAAATAACTGTATTCTAGAGTAATATGGTTCTTCCTTGAATATGGGTGAGCACTAAAATCCTGAGCTTTAGCAAAACCCAGACAGCGAGACTATAGCCAGAGTTAAATTACAAGCTTAGGAGTTGCATGAGGAAATTACTCCAAGTGGTCTCAAATGCAGGACCACAAGGAGCCCTCAGTTTATAACAGTAAACCCTACCTAGCACTATCCAAGCCTACGCCTATGAATTTAAACGACAATAACAAAGAAAGATTTGTATCTCCAAAACTGGAGCAAAACTTCTAGAAAACTACAGGATTCATCCATGCTCTCAGCCCAAAACCTTTTATTTGCATAGAATGCTTACCCAGAAAAAAACGTCCAGCACTAACTCGTGAGAAGCGTTTCCTGCGTGGGAACTTCCGGATCCACAACTTCATTCCCTTTTTCCTGCGAACAGAAAATTGGATTAGCAATAGGTGATAGAAATCAATCTGTACAAAAAAAAAAATGCAATACACATGATAGTCAAGTGGAAAAGAAACATCAACCTGGTTTATGACCGAGCTATCCAAGTGCCAAGGAAGGTTTTAGTCCACACCATAACCCCACTAGTTGCCACGTCAACATGGAGTGCTCACAGTGCAAAGGAGAAACCAAACAGCAGAAACAAATGCAAAAGGTAAAGGAAAGAATGATGCACATCCATGGTGAGGAAGTGGAATAGCCTCCCGGAAGAAGCCAGGCCATTGGATTGGCATCCCTCCTCCTTTGCCATCAATGGGATGAGGAATCCAAGGTTGCAGGCACCAAGGTTTCATCTGCCCATGCCACGTCAAGCCGGACAGTGCAATGATTAATGCAATGCAATGAACAATAAAGCCAAAAGGATCACAATGTGATGTTTATGGTGTGGAAGGACAGAGAAACAAAATACAAAATATTTAGCTGTCAGTCTAAAGTGTTCAACATAAATGCTCATGGGAACACTAACCATAGAGTTGGATCAGGAACCAAACCAAAGCCAGTGCCAAGGGGTGGCACGTCATAAGGGTGCAGAGACACAATTAATAAAAACATAATTGGATAATTGAACCTCGTAAGACCCCTAAATGGTAATGGATAGGTGCTAGTACTCTGGGTAAATTCTTTTTATTTATTGTGTACATATGTGGGTTAGGAATGTCACACCTTGGATTTAGAAGGCAAAAGGGATGGACTATGAACTAATTCTTGTGAGAATTGCAAGTGGGATACTACCACGTGAACCAAAGAACTCAACTCCTCCATCTTCTCATCCAAGTATATTAGAAGTGTGTCTACATTGTCATTTATGTCCACTATAGTTTCATTGATGTGAAAGGAAGTGTTATGTAGGTCTACAATGCCATTGATCCACAAGTAAGCTCAATGGGATCCAAAACAAAGATCAAGCAACAAAAGAAACATGAGAGATTGAACAAAGTTTTCATCTTGGGTAGCCTATATTTGAAGTAACTTCTTCTCTAGTTCCCTAGTCAAAGTCAGAATGAAATGTGTATGGTTCCATGTATTAAACCTAATTATATGGATGAGCCCACCTTAATCGTGACCATTAATCCATGACTATTTCTAATTAAACCTTATTAGGTGAATACTATAGAGGATTAAGAAAGTTAATTATATGAAGGTACCAAATCACTTGGGCATGTATGATGTGGCACCAATATGGCATGTTATTAGTATAATGTGGAAAGTCCACATGGATGAAAGGAAAGAAACTTAATAACATGGTAGCCTTAGTGCCTAACATGTGGCATACAAACTTGGCATTTTTCACTACCAAGTTGATATTTGGAGGGTGACACATGGTAGATATGCACCAACATCCAAATACATGGCCAGTTTTGATTTATCATAGTAAATTCCATAGTACATGTTAGGTGATGTAACTATGGTAGGTCCCTCCTTAGGATATTGGGGCAATGGGCACGCAAATGCAGCTTGGTTCTAAAATTCCAAGCCAAGTTAGTATGATGTGGCAGTGATGAGGTGGTAGAAGGAACATGTGGTAGATAATGGTTGGTCCACCATGGATTGTGGTGGCAAACCCATATGTCTTAGGATGCATGCCAAGACTTTGTTGGTCACGATTTTGTTTAGATTTCATTTTTTCAAAAATGGTCAAAAAATAAGATTTTGTTCTAGAATTATTAAATGTGTCTTTTACATTGATAATTTCTTATGATGATTTCATTCTTTCACACATTACCAATGATTTCATCACTAAGAAAAATTTATGGAATACATCAACAATATAATATTTAAGATAATAGGATATGAAAGAGACAACCACACAAACAACACAAGAATTTTCTCTAGGAAAACCCACATGAAGGAAACACCCACCTTTTTCAATGGAGAAAATCTTTAAGTCAGCAAAGACACATCTTAGTAAATAACTAGGTCAAACCTAGTCCGTGGTCCATCCTCCTAGTCAAGTTAATCTTGCCTAGTTAACATGATTTCTTCTTATCTTAGAAAGACACCTTTGCTAGCCTTCATAGGTCACACTTCACTAGCTTAGAATAGACATTTTGTTCGCACACAGATGAATTTATCACCTCATAGAAGGGCCTCCATTAGCTTCAAAACTTTGTATGCTTGAATCGAAGAATCCAAATACACATGAATAGAAACAAATCCGAAATACCTCATATTAGTCCCTTCTTACCTCATATGTTAGCTTCCTTCATGGCTCAAATTTGTTACTTGCCTTATATTAGATTACCTCAGAAAAGTCTGAACTTGTCCTCCATAGATGATCTGAATTATTTCCCTAATGGGACGAATGAGAGGTTCTCATATAGATTTTTTCTTGTCCAAATAGCTGCCTCTAGAAGATCAGTTAACTTGAACAATTTAGGGGGCTAACTTGACTAGGAAGAGGCCAACATGCCATATTTTTGGAGCCAAAAA